>JAHHUM010002132.1:142595-271727 GCA_036173005.1 Crenichthys baileyi | reverse complement strand
GGGGAAAGTGGGGAAAAGGAAGTTGGTGGAGGAGGGATGAGCTCAGCTGACAAGCGAGAATGAACAGCGCTGAAGGTCCTTTAAAAGCAAGGCGTCGGAAGGTGATTGGATGGTGAATCAGGCGGACAGGATGCTGATTGGAAGGCCGGGAGACACACAGAAGAGTCATTAGAAGGTGAAGGCGGTGAAGGTGAGTCTTTCATTCTGAATTTTCGTCTAAACTCCATTTAGATAGTGTTCTGGTTTCTCAGGGTTTTATTTGGGTTATTTTCAGTTGTTTGTTATTGTCACTAATCACCATTAGTGACTCATTTGTGATTTTTTTGTGTTGAGAGTTTTCTTTTATGTGTATTGGTTTAGATCAGAGACCTTTTTAGTTTGTGGGTTTAGTGAGATTCCTTTGTGCCCTGTTGTATCTCCCTGTGCTCATTTTTCTGTTTATTAGTCACCTTACCTAAGTTTCCCTGCTCTGATTCTTGCCCAGCTGCTCTGCATTCTTCTGGTCAGTCATATCTGGTTCTCATATCAATCATCCACCTTCACGTTTTCTTTAGTGTGCTCCAGCTATTTTGTTGTTTCCAGTCTTATGTTTTCCTGTTTTCCTCCCTTGTGCCTTTTGGTTTTTTTAAGGCCTTTTACAATAATCATTCATCTTTGGCTTCAGCGCCCTGCTTCAATCCATTAGGGTCATGAACACTACAAAACCAAGACACTGTATTGCCTATAGGGCTGGTGGCAAACTACAAATGTGCCTTCAATGGCTTTTTTCTTGCCATTCCTTCATAAAGGCTAATTTTATGGAGGGCACAACTAAAAGTTTTCAAACCAAAAGTTCCTCTCACCTGAGCTATGAGGCAACTGTGGCCCAATGGGAAGGGTAAGTGTAATACAATCTGAAACTTGTAGGTCCAATTCCAGCTGGGCAGGGTACCTAACCTCAAGTTGCCTAGCCTAGCCTAGTGTGAATGTGGCTATATTGTATGACTGCAAAAGTGCTATATAAATTCATCCCAATTAGCTGTGGATCACTGCAGTTGCTCCAAAGTCCCCATGGGCCACTCGGCTGCTTTTCTAATTAAAACATTAATTCTAATTCCTTGCCCCAACTGTTATTTTAGGTGGACAGCCATGTTATTGTACGTTTTCACTTGTGCCATACTCTATTCGCTTTTGGATGATGGTCTGAAAGAAACTGTGAATTGAAAAGCTTTGTTAGGATATTCAATGTTTGGGTCATTGTTTTATAATGTAATCCCACTTTAAACTTTCCTCAACCTTTTCTCTGACCTGTCCAGTTTGTTTCTTGGTCTTCATTCACATTTTGTTATGTTTTTAACCTAGCTTCAGTTTGCTTTACACACACGATTTCATTTAATGTAGCAGGTAACACAAATCCTTTTTTATGCAAAACACAAAAATCCCTTGAGATAAACTGATCTCTCACTAAAACACACTACATTTCCTGAAGAGTAGAAATACACAAAATATTCTATTATTATATGATTATTATATGAATATGTTGAAAATTTACGTAGTCTATAAACTATTTGCTAAAAAATGTCTGCATCTTGGCAGTAGACTTCCCAGAGAGTATTTCATTCAGCATTGAAGAGAGAAACGAAACATTCATTCTCATGTCTGCACTCATCTATTCCAGGACAAGCCTGCTCATGTTCAGTCATAAACCTGATAGTGCACCACCTACACTGAAAGTTGCTTTTAAAAACACAAAAAGGCAGCTCCACTACAGCTTCGCTACTTTGAATGAGGGTGACAGCAAAACACTGAATCGTTGAGAGTACTATGGTAGGTAAAAACAACCATGTTCTGCTTTATATCCAGTTATTGTTTTGTACTATCTGCTTCTTCTAATGTGATAAATCTTGATTTCAATGTAAATCAAGGCGACAAGATCCTCCTGTGGTCCATGGATTCGTCCAGGTTTAGTCTACGCTTCCATTATCTGGGTGACATTAGCAGTCAGCATTTCTGGTGAGTATTTGCTTCAGAAAGTGCATGAAAAAACAACATCTTTAGTTTTTATGAGTATATAAAAGTATGACGCTTAATATATACAGTATAGGGGTCCAGAAAAATCTATGTACTTGTGTGTGTTTGTTAACTGTATGAGAACTTCAAGGAATCTCCAGGTGAGAATAATTTTTCATGACTGACCGGCTTTAAAGTTACTATAAAAAGACAGAAAAATAAGATTACAAGGTTAAATCTGCAGTGTTTTTAGGTGAAATATGTCCACATTGTGAATGTGTTTTCTGTGGCTTACCCTCAGAACCTGTTCACACACCCACCCGAACGTCTGCCAATCCTCATTTGGTGTGGAATTTTCACCATTGCTTTAGGGCAGATGTGCTTGCAGATTAATGAGTTAAGCCAAATCGGCCCGGGAAAACTATTTCTGCAGGTTCCTGCAAGTGTTTGTTACCTCACCTTGAACTGATTTGATCATAAGTCCCTGTGGACTATTTTAAGTGAACAGAAAGTTGTTTGGGAGTGTTACACTGCTCTGTTAAATAAATGAATAATAATAAAACGGTTCTTCCTCCATTCCTTACCTGAAGGACACCCTAAGGTATGTAGTAAGTATCAACTGAGACATGTCACACCCTTCTCCTCAAGTGTTTATGGTCTTCCCCTAGTAGAATTTGTAAGTGGTTATTTGGAATGTTTTTGTGTTAACTTACAAAGATTGCATGTGTTTCTTTTAAATTGCAGCTTCCTGGAGTTTTATCAGCAATCAGTATTTTACCTGCTGCAGATTAGCACTCTAAAACTAACATTTTCCTTGGATACTCAACTAATTAATCTGACCTTTTCTTAAAACAATAGAAATTTTTTAAATGTCAAAGGTTTATGCAGTTGCTGTTTTATAAACCTTAAAACTGTCTTCACTTTTGCCCTAGTCCTCCTAACTGGGAACAGAAATAATTCAAAGGTAATTGTGTAGAAATATGTATGTACACAGTCATATTTAATAAATTAGAATATTACTGAAAAAATCATTTATTTATTTCACTAACTCACTTCACTAAGTTAAAAAAATTATATGAATTTAAACGACATGTTTTAAAGCCTTTTATTTTTTAATTAGAATTTCTCGCTTACAGCAAATGAAAACAAGACATTTAACATTACAATATTACAGCCCGAAAAAAAAAAAAGTTTTAATGCAGAAATTTGGGGAAAATAAGAGTTGTTTGATCCTATTTTGGGGTTGTTATTTTTAAAAGGCGTTTTAAACGCAATTTTTAATTGACAAACAACCCCTCATTCAACCACATTTTTCTAATTTTTGAATATATGTATAATAATATAATATATATATATAATATAATATAGGACAATGAAACTGAAACACCGGTTTTTAGCCACAATAACTTATTAGTAGGGTGTAGGGCCTCCTTTTGGGGGCCAATACAGAGTCAATTTCGTCTTGGGAATGACATATACAAATCCTGCACAGTGGTCAGAGGGATTTTAAGCCATTCTTTTTTGCAGGATAGTGGCCCGGGGATACCTGATACTGGTGGAGGAAAAAGGTTTCCTGACTCGCCCTCCAAAACCCCCCAAAGTGGCCCTTTAATAAATTTAGATCTGGTGACTGTGCAGGCCATGGGAGATGTTCAACTTCACTTTCATGTTCATCAAACCAATCTTTCACCAGTCTTGCTGTATGTATTGGTGCATTGTCATCCTGATACACGGCACCGCCTTCAGGATACAATGTTTGAACCATTGGATGTCTGTAGCTTTGGGCTGCCATATCATGGCAGCCCAAACCATCACTGATCCACCCCCATGCTTCACTCTGGGCATGCAACAGTCTGGTTGGGACGCTTCTTTGTGGCTTCTCCACACCGTAACTCTCCCGGATGTGGAGAGTTACGGTTACGGTTAATTTAATAGAATTTTTATTCATTATTACCTTTTGTCAAATTCAAGTTATTTCTGTGATCATTGTGGGTTTTTCTTTCATCAACCGACGGGTACCAACAATTTTGTCTAAGTCTGTAGAACATTTAACTACCTGCGTAAGATGATCAGGTGATCAACACGTATTGAAAAAAAAAAATGAGTGAGATGCTGATGTCACGGCAAAAAATGACTTACTCACTGTAATTACTATAATTTCCCTCTTAGCCTTATCTATTTCTGATACGCAATGCCTTTTTTATATTAACTGTTATTGATAAGGGACCTTAGGGAACAAATCTGCGTTGGAGCTGTTTCCACTCTGACTTCTAGCTTGATTCTCTAGTGAAGGCTAATCAAGGTTTTTCCAAACTACTTTCAAACTTAACTGTCTGCTGCAGATTTTAATTCATGGTTCCTACACCTAATAATTATCTAGTTGATTTTGTAATTTCTCAAATAAGGATATAGTTTCCTGACTTGATTCCTTCTTCTGGTATTGAAAAAATCTAAATAAAAAATAAATAACTCCTTACTTATGTAGTTAAATAAAGTAAAAACATTATTTGTGGTTTTACTGTCAAGCAGATTGTAAATTAGGTAGAAATTCTCGATTTGAATAAAACACAAACAGAACATATACTGTAGGTATAGATGTTTAATAGGTAAATTAGGCATGATTGGGCGTAACTCTGACCCATTAAAGGTCAAAAAGGGCTTTCAAAAGAATTCTTGTGATGTGTAGAATTTGCATCAATAGCTAATAGTGATATACTGTACGTACACCAACATGGCCTTGTGGTGGTTTAAGATCTATTAAGATCCACCAATAATTGTGCTTTTTAAGGGCTTTTCAAGTCCATTTTTTTCTTAGACTTTTCACACCAAATCATACACCTTTCTCTGACACACTGAAAACTTTAATTTTTAGTTAATTACAGAAAAGCCACAGCTAAATAGGCACTTATTCAAAAACCTGTACAAAGTGCCATTTCACTGCATATTGGCCTGTATTGACCTTCTTGGATTAGGCTTCTTAAACTGGGTCTGATTTGATTGTTAAACAAAGCATCAACACTTCTTTCCCCAACATTTACACTCAAGATAAAATGTTATACTGATCACAAACTGTAGTTGAAAATTATGTATTAGGTGCAATATGGTGTAGTCCAGATTTGAAGAGAATATAAGAGCAGATCGGACAAAAAGAAAGAAATTGCAGCTTTATCACACTGCTGAATTGGAAGACAAGTATAAATATACAGATTCTAAAAAACAACTATTGTATAAACTAAGTATAAAATAAAAATTTGAATCTGAAAATGCTTAGTAAATAAAAATATTACATTTTTAGGAAACTAGCTGATTAAATTTAAAATGAGCTACACTGGAAGCAAAAGCAAATTTTCCAAGGCTTACCAAACTTTACCTCAACCAAACTGCACCTGGAGATAAAAGGAAAACAAGGATGTCATGAAGTGGGAGTTCTGAGCAGGACCAAAATACAGATAGAAACTCAGGAGCTGCATGTTGAGTAGAATAGATTAATGATAAATTTAACAGCAAACCTACAGGACACGGAGCACGGGCAGAGTACCCGGCGATCGAATGGAAGAATCCCGCAGTGAGAGAGGAAAACCAGAGAGCTTAAATATGGGTGGAAGTGTGGAAAAAGGCATGTCATCAGATGAGAATTTGAAACATCCAAGGAGAATTAAGGCAGAGAGCTGAGGGCAGGAGACAAAACAGGGAAGAATTTAACAAAGATATCAAAATGAACTAAGAAACTACTACACAAGGGAATAACTAAAATGGCTGCAACTTGAGAACATAGTGAACAGGAAAATGATGAAAACAGAGACTTAACAGAAACTGAAAAACTTGAACAATTGAAGGTCATGACACAGGAGTGTTTATGCTAAGCATGGCTAATAGAGTAATGCTAATAGAGTAAAGGGATGGTGGCCAGGTGTTTGGAGAAGCAGCAACAAAATCAAGAAAAAACTAACAAAAACTAGAAAAACGGTCCATCACATTTGTAACAATGTATGCTATGTTAAACCAATGTCTTTATTTGTGATCTCTTTCTACTTGTGGGCATCAGCGATCCAGGTGTGAACAGAAAACATGAAAGTCAAGTAAAGAAAGTCAAGTAAACTACCTTACATGCAAGTTTTGAAGGGATTTTTAGTCATGCTTTCTAACCTTGATTTTTCTGTTTTTGATCAGTGTATGAGTGTAAGACCCTGGACACCAAACCAAAGGTGCTTGCAGGCTGTGGGAAAAACGTGACCCTGACATGCAATGCCAGCACATCAGTGGTGCAGGATTCAAAACTGATGAAATTTGAATGGCAATTCAAAAATACAACAGTGTGCCAGTACGAGCAAAAGAATTTCACCAGCAAGATCCAGTGCGAAGGCACAAACACATCATCTGGACTCTCTCTCACTCTGACAATCCGCAACATAACCCCGACTGATGAGGGGGTCTACCACTGCAAACTACACTTGTCGCGTGAAGCAGCAAACGGGCAGAGCCACATTAAAGTTGAAGGTCAGTCGGCATAAAACTTATCATTAGGCCCGTGCAGGAAGCCTGCAAGGGCCTATTGTAATCATAGGATTTCTTATTAATATTCTTTCTTTCTTTTTCCCTTTCTTTCTATTTTCCATTGCGTCTTTGCGAGTGGGCGTGTCCAAGCCTCAAAATATGACTTCTCGCCATAAAAGACGAAACTGATATAGCTCCTACAAAGAAAGTCACAGACACCTGAAACCTTCTGAGATTGATCTCCCTCTGGCCTCAAACAATATTCACTGATCAGATGCTGACATCATCAAAGCCCCGCCCCCTGAGAACAGGAAGTGTCATGTTTTCCTTTTGATGGTCCATATTTGGTGTCCTTCACCTAAGCAATGTGAAACTGTCCCAAGTGAAAAATAACATGATGGTTTAAGACAGTCTCCAGTACTAACTGGTTTGGCTGGAGGGTGTGGCTATGCCGGCTTGGCGAACTCTGATGCCATGGCCATACGTTTGGCTCTAAATTACACATGCATGGTCCAATTCACTCCAAAATAAATATGGTTGATCTTTGTCAGCCCCTAAACACCTCTATTGGATTACATTGGAATTTGGATCAGCATCGCCCCCTAGAACATTTCAAGTGCTCTATCTCCCTCATACATCGTCGGATCTACTTCAAATGTAGTATACATAATGATGGATCAATACTGAATAGGCTGGCATTGTCAATTGATGACTTAATTTTAGCCCCGCCCACTAATAAAAAAGTGAGTGCAGCTTCCATCTGGAAGGTCCAATTTCCCCCAAATTTTAAATGCTTCCCAGATCAAAACTCTGCATGACCAAAGATCACATAACATGTTGCTCATAGTGTCACCTAGTGGCGATGTGTGGAATCAAATGGCGGCCTCATCGGTGGCATGTTGGCAACGATGCCAGGCTCCTGCGGTCGCTGCACAGGCCTTCAATGGTCGCTGGCCTTCAATGCTGCTTGTAGCTTTAATTATGTTTTGGAGTTTTTTGTCTTTCTGAGAGTTATTTCTTTTTACAGACTGCCTTGGAAGTACTCACAAGTCCTTGGATAACGGCACCGCCTCATGCTCCTTTGGCAGTGTTTACCCCAGTGGCATAGTTCACTGGTACCAGGGAGACTCAAACATAACAAATGCCTCCAAAACACATGAAAAGCAAGATAAGGATGGGTTTTACTTTGTCAAGAGTGAAGTTCCCGTGAAGATAGGAAACCACGACCAACCTTATAACTGCTCCCTGTGGATGCCTTCTACGAACAGGTACATCTTCAGTCAGGTTGTCTCATCGGGCAGCAAAGGCCAACTCCAGCGGATCTGCATTATTATGGGGATTTTAATGAGGATCTTTATCAAATAAAGAAGACAGTTGTTTGAAAAATTGATTGAGATAAAAATGAGCCACTGTTTGTGAATTTTATACTGATGTCAATAATGGGAAAAATAGCTTTCTAATAGAATTTCTCTCAGCAAGTTATTGAATGACTAATCTGGTTTCAGATAGAAAGTAGAATTCACACATAAACATAAATAAACAGAAGAAAATGTTTATGTTAATGCTGAAATAATAAAGTAAAGCTTTTTAGCATGGCTCTCCACTTGAGGGCAGCAATGCATTAATGTACAGTATATTAAAGAAGATGCAAAATGCCTTGACTTAATAATAATTGCTTTTTAGATATCTTTAGTTTCTTGTGGTAGTATTTTACATATGTTCACCTTGTACAAAAACATTTCTAAACAATGTGCATTGCTGTGAAAAAATTTGCTCCCTTACAGATGACTTCCTCTTTGTAAAACCAAGCTGCCTTTAGCTAGACTACTGCTTGATCTGTCGAATTAAGAAATCCCTTAAATAGAACCTCTCTGACAACAAGAAAAAGGTTGCTTTTCTTGTTGGAATTGCTGCAACCATGAATTCTGCTAATTCTGCTAATTCTGCTAAGAATATATGACCATCAGTTTGTGACCTTAGGCTCAAGCACATTTTGATTATGCTGCAGCACAGTAAAACAAATCACACAAAAAGTCCACTTCTGAATGTCTCCAAAAAAAACCCTAAAGCTATAGTTTTAAAGGGCCCTAGTCAAAGTCTGGGCTTAAATGAAATTTAAAAGCTGTAGTGTGACAGCACTGACTGACTTGATGAATTGATGAGATTGTAAAGTTACGTGTAATCTGTAATGTGCAGTAGAAATTTATTTACTGACTACAAAATTAAAACAATTAAACACAATAAAACAATTCTGCAAAGAAGGCCAGGCCAACATTGCTCCACAGCCATGTAAAAAAGACACTTGATGGCAGTTACAGAGTGGCACAACCAGTTATTAGATAAATTAAATCGTCATTTGTAAACTGTTTTTTTTTTTCTGAAACATGAGGTGTGGAAAAAAAGCACACACAGGTAAAATCTGTAAGGGAGCAAACCATTTTACAGCACTCTCTTACTGCCACAAATAGGCAGCATTTGTTTTATAAAATATCATTTGGCTCAATGACAATAATGCATCATAAATTCAAGTCACTGAATATACAGTACCGTGCAAAAGTTTTTGGCAGTTGTGAAAAAATGCTGTAAACAAAGAATGCTTTGAAAAATGGAAGTGTTAATCATTTATCACCAAAATGCAACAAATGAACAAAAGATACATCTAAATCAAATCAATATTTGGTGTGACCACCCTTTGCCTTCAAAACAGCATCAATTCTTCTAGGTACACTTGCACACAGTTTTTGCAGGAACTCGGCTGGTAGGTAGTTTCAAACATCTTGGAGAACTAACCACATAACTTCTGTGGATGTAGGCTCTCTCACATCCTTCTGTCTCTTCATGTAATCCCAGACACACTCCATGATGTTGAGATCAGGGGTCTGTGGGGGCCATTCCATCACTTCCAGTAAGTCTTGTTCTTTATGCTGAAGATGGTTCTTAATGACTTTGGCTGTATGTTTGGGATCACTGACTTAACATTTTGTAAATTGATAAAAATAAAAATTTCTGAAACACTTTGTTTACAGCATATTTTTCACACCTGCCTAAAACCTTTGCACAGTACTGTAGTCAAATTTCTTTACAACGTTGCTGTTACAGTAACTATGAATACCTGAGTGTTCTGTTGCTGTCATTTGCATGAAAGTTCACATCTGTCATTTCTCTCTGCTTTAGTTTGCAATGTTTAACACATTATATGTGACATTAATGTAAAAATGGAGCTTGTTTTTAGGTAGATTACTGGGGATAAATGTTGTAGGTATTGTGCATGGTGTATCTGCTTTGGAACTATGTTGCATGAAACTGTAATACAATTTGTATGACTTAATAAGCAATGCCCAAAATATAGCCCTCTTTAAATGACGTTTTTTGATTAAATTCTGTCACTGAACCTTCTGTATGAATGAGTCTTTTTCTCTGAGAAAAAAAGTCATTGTTTGGTAAAATTAAAGAACTAAACAGTCCCCTGTTTGCAAAGTAAAGAAGGTCTGCTACAACTTGTTCATATTTTCACGTTCCCCATGGTTTGAAGTCTCTGTTGATCTTACAGTTAGGTAAGCCAACCAATCATGCAACAACATGTATGCATGAGGTTTACACTAACAAATGTTCTAGCACTTGTGAGTAATGTTTACACAAAGACGAGCATTACAAGCAACTTGAGATGAGCATCAGGACATAAACTGTAGAGTTTCACCTACATATTGAATGCACTGCTACGCTTTCACACAGTAAAACCAGACTTTGTTGAAACCTTTGCTTGCAAAAACAAGCTACTGAAACAGAAGAAGCAACATGACCTGAGTTGAAAGTTCCTAAAAACAGATACAGTCTCATCGTTTTCGGAATAGATCTGACCCACATACAGAAGTACACTCCGGAAAACAAAAATCTGTAAAATAATGATTTATTGTGCAACAAGTAATCAGGAACATGAACGAGTGAATCTCCAACTGGAAGGAAGGGGAAGAGAACTGGTGAGACAAGGAACTAAAATGAGGCAGAACTAATGATAAGTAACTAAGTTGAATAAGTGAACGGCTTACTAAGTAGATGCAGTCAGGTCGCCAGGGGTTGAGGGATTCGGGGTCTCGGTTTACGGAGCAGGGTTCGTTCTGATGTTTCCTCTGGTGCTGTTTGAGGAAGACTGGCAAAACCAAGTAGTTATCCGAGATGCAGATGCTTACTTTGGAGGGTAGACAGGGTACGCTTAATGTCTTGATCCAAGAAACAGGAATCAGGAAGGCTGCCAGCCAGAGCGAAATCCAGTTGAAATCAGTAGTTCAGAAAACGAAGTCCTCAAAAACGTAGGAAGTCTTAACCCACAGAACTTCAGAGACTGAAGTCTGTGTTCAGCGAGGTAAATCCAAGAATCAGGGTTCAGCCTGCGAAGGAGCATAAGCAAAGTTACTTAGAGCACATAAATAAAGCTTAGACTAGAGGCAGCTGAGTTCGTTACCACTATAGGTAAACACTCTCGTGTCAGGGTGCTGGCAGCCTCCTGCTTAAATACTCCTCCATGCAATCAGCAGAATAAGACTCACCTGTCCCCCAGCGCACCTGAGAACTCCAGCACCATCTGGGAAACTGAACACAATGTTGCAAGCACAATATACACAAAACACAACCCAAAACCCCGACATACAGTTCCAAAAGATTTGAGTTTTGACAAAAAGTTGGTTTCTCACAAGCAAGAAACTTTTGCATATTAAAGTTTAATGAAAACAGAACACATAAAAGCCTTGTTAGGATACCATCTGAAGGCTGGAATATGCTGTACGGATCAGGGGAACAGCGCTAGGCTGGTTTAAATCTTATTTCTCTGACAGATTCCAGTTTGTTCATGTAAATGATAAATCATCTTTAAACTCCAGGGTTAATTGTGGAGTACCACAGGGTTCAGTACTTGGGCCAATTCTCTTTACTTCCAATAGGTCAAATTATCAGGCAGCATAGGATAAATTTTCACTGTTACGCTGATGATACTCAGCTTTACTTATCCATAAATCCTGATGAACCCAACCAGTTAGATAGACTACAAGCATGTCTGCAAGATATAAAAACTTGGATGACTTTAAATTTGTTGCTTCTAAATTCAGACAACCCCAGAAGTGTCATCTTTGGAGGGAGTCTTTAAAAAAAAAAACGCTTAGTCAATCACTTAAACCTGGATGGCATAAAATTGACCTCCGATAATAAAGTAAAAAACCTTGGTTTTACTTATGACCAGGACATGTCATTCAAATCCATATTAAACAGGTTTCTAGGATTTCTTCTTTCACCTCCGGAACTTGGCCAAAATTAGAAATTTCTATCCGGGGAGTGACGCTGAACTAGTCCATGCATTTGTTACTTCAAGGCTGGACTATTGTAATTTTTTTACTATCAGGATGTCCACAAAAAGCAATTAAAAGCCTTCAGCTGATTCAAAATGCTGCAGCAAGAGTTCTGAAAAAATTAAAAAGAGAGATCATATTTCCCCTACTTTAGCTTCCTTCATTGGCTCCCTGTTTAAACCCAGTAAAATTTAAAATTCTCCTCCTCACATATAAAGCCCTTAATGATCTAGCTCCATCATACATCAGAGATCTGTTCCATATGTTCCTAACACTTCGTTCTCAGACTGCAGGGTTTAGGGTGGTTCCTAGAGTCTCTAGAAGTAGAATGGGGAGGCAGATCCTTATTTATCAGGCTCCTCTCCGGGGAAAAACCAGCTCCTTTTTGGGTCCGAGGGGGAAACCCCCCGTCTATTTTAAAGGCTAGGCTTAAAACTTCCTTTTGATAAAGCTTATAGTTAGAGGGGCTTAGTTTATGAGGGAGTAAGGGGGAGTCGGTTTTACCAAAACCGGCTCAGTTATGGTTGAGGTGCAAACACATCCCCCATTTCTGCTACCTGTATGACCCCTTTCTTTCCAAATGGTTTAATAAAGTCTGACAGAGAGAGGTATCCCAGTCCTTGTGGTTTTTAGTAGCCTATAAAATGACCATCAGTGGACCCTTTGTGGGGTGCCTTGAGACGACATTTTTGTAAAAAAGCGCCGTCTAACAAATAATCTGAACTGAAACTATCTGTGTAGTTATGCTGATAGGGGCTTAGGCTGCGGGGAATAATGACCACTTTCACCTCTTCGCTACATTCTCACACTACTCCCCAAATTTTGCATTATTGCTGTTATTTCAGCTTTTAACTTTTTCTCTCTTTTCTCTTTCTAAAAGCTACACCCTGCCCTGGCTCTGTGTCCCCCGTGCCCCTTTCTGGAGAGGGAATCGTCCGAGCTTCTGCTGGCAACAACTTAATGCCCCCCCTCTACCGATCCAATTATCCCCCAGACATGGCTACTGGCTGAGCTTTTTTTGGACTAACTCTATGTGCTTTTTTCGACTCTAACCCCTGGAAACTGGGTCAGAGTTATCTGTTTTTTTTTTTCAGATGAAACGACTAAAGGAGCTACATCCATTAACATTTACTTTTCCTTCCCAAAAAGTACCCCCTGGATCAGTGCTTCTTTGTTCTCTTTGTGTCTCTGCTCTGTTCTCTCTAACCCCAGTCGGTCGTGGCAGATGGCCGCTCACACTGAGCCTGGTTCTGCTGGAGGTTTCTTCCTGTTAAAAGGGAGTTTTTCCTCTCCACTGTAATGCAATCTGCTGGGTTTCCTTTCCTTAGACAGAAAAAGTTTTATCCAATTTGAATAAATAACAGAATCTGACTGCACTGTTCAATGATTAGGATTAATTGTAATGTATGTACCTGACTTTTGTGAAGTGCCTTGAGACAACATTGTTGTAAATAAGCGCCGTCTAACTAAATAATCTGAACTGAAACTATCTGTGTAGTTATGCTGTGTAGTTATGCTGTGAATTGGCACTATATAAATAAAACTGAATTGAATTGAATTGATCAGTGAAACAGGGAATGCATATAAAAATGAATAACCCTTATGTAACAGAGAGCAGAAGGCCATCTTCATCTTATCAGAACACTGCATTTTGTTGGTCTGGTGTCTGATAGTATAATGGTGAAAAACTGTATGGGGATAAAATCAAGCATTTTTACTTTGCAAATATTTTGCACCTTTGTATCTACGCTACATTCACAACAAAGATTGCACCAAATGTGTGCTGACGCAGTCATGCACATCAAGCTCAGCAGATCTGAGCAGTTTGTATCTGTTGCTGTATCAAGATAGATTCACAAAGACAGCAGGGACAGACGTGAAAAAACTAACGACAAACTTTCCCATACCAGAAAGCTCCAGATATGCCAAATATGCTGAATTACAACTGCCAATATTTTGTTGTTAATGCCCCCACCATTTAAAAAGACACAACTGCTGACTCAACACAATCCTATATAGGTAAAACAAAATAATATTGCCCTTGTAATCTAAGTGGCACAAGTCATAAGTGAGGACATGTGGAGCACTTTTTAAATTCATTTCTGCTCCTCATTTCTTAGTGCAATTGAATGAAAACCAAAAATTAGATAGGCTTGGTAGTGAAACACCATGACATTCAAGAGGCAATCCAGACCTTTGTCAAACAAAGGTCAGGCTCAAGTCCCAGTAATATTCAGCTGAGGATCAGTTACACCTGATAACAATTTTAATCAGAATGTAAAGTGAAAGGAAAATAAAACAAAAACTGGAAAATTAAAAGCTTGTTGTTTTTTTTTCTCTCTCTCTATGAACTGTAAAAACGTAACTCATTTATATTTTATGCTTCGTGTTCAAGTCTAATATTAAACAAATAAAAAGCCTACATATAGATCATAAAATTGAATAAATTAAAAATACACTTATGTAACCTTCCAATTTGTTTATATAACAATAGCTCTTTGGTTCCTTATCTTGATCTCATCGCTTACACTATGTATCCATCTCAAAGTAAAGACATTTTACATCTCTCCAAGAAGCAGCGTGTAGGAGGCAGCAGTACCAATAAAAGCAAAGACGGCAATTTGTAGTTAAACAACTCGCTGTGCGTAAAGTCCAGGAGTCCTGCAACGACACCAGCACAAACCAAAATAAAAAAGACTGAATAAATTTACATTTATTCCTGAAAACAGCAGAAAGTTCTGGTCCTTTTTTAGGTTTGGATAAGAAGCTGTTAACTGTTCGAGCACATCTCTCTCTTTCTTAACTGGAAATGTGCTGATAAATGTCTTTCGGGATTCAAACTGTTATGATTTATTTTAATTGCACTGAAGCGAAGGATAATGGTTAAAAGAGTGAAACAATATTTTTTCATTGTAAGCCAGTGATGTTATTTAGAAACTGTGGAAGGTAATTCAGTTTTATGATCAGCCATTGTCAGAGTTATGGTGCATTTAAAGAGACAGTCCACTATAATAGTTTTTGCTTTTCATACTTCTTACATCTATATCAGACAGGTACTCTGAACAGAAGCCATTCACCTGTTTATATGTGTTTCACAGGAAGATCACTGGTGGAGCTCTGCCTCCTATCTGAATTTCCTGAGTAAATAATTATTCCCTTCTTCATAAATAACAGCCCAATGGAAATTTTACGGTGATTAAGAGGCTCACAAAATAGCTTTCTCCTAAACTGCGTTGACGATTTTGAGACTTACGTAGTTTTAAGATGGAAGATGTCCTCTTTGGTCTTGGTCCAACTCAGACTAGTCGATAGCTTTAGCCTCCTGGACCAGGATCCAAGATCTGTTACAGAAATAAAGAGGTGTTAAAATCAAGTTTTACAAGGAATTTTAATATTGTTTTTTTTACTTTACTCTCTACTTTTATATAAGGTAGATACTCTGGTTTGGTATGCGTAACCATTTTATTGCACGTGTTTAAAACAGGAGGGAGGGTTGTTGTTATGGATCAAGAACTATCACCAGCTTTCTTGTAATTAAGGGTATAAAGTTCTAAGTAAGCAACCATTTAATGGTTATTTACCAGTGTTGATACTTGAATAGTTTATGAAATTGCATTTAGGGGAGTCCTATGACATTTTCTTTTAATTTTGAGTTGTTTGGTGATGACCAAAATCTGCTTTTGTCTTGACTTTGCATTGGCCAGCATTTGGCGCTAGAGCTAGTTTCATCAAACTGAAGGGGCTAAAGCAACAAGCATCTGCAGGTAATTATTGAATGACCATACGCAATTTACAGAAACCTACTTCAAAAAAGGCAAATGTCAGCACAATGGAAAATTAAGTGTGATGACAGACATTTTCAATCTTTCTGCTCAGGTTAGCAGTCAGTTGTGGATGGAATAGTAGCTTTCATGATAAAAAAGGGCAGCAAGTTACAGAAGCAAATGGTAATGCTAAAAATGAAACTGAATACCACATTTTAAAACAGTTTCAAAAACAAAACAAAAAAAATCTGCTTCATACTTAAGAAAACCACAAAAAAGCCAGATGTCCACGGTTCCCTGAGGTCCATTCCTCTGTTGATTCCAAGTGAATTGGTCCACTAGTAACTGGCTGTGTTACTATCCATTATCTCGCTGCATTACACAGTTAAACAAAGCCTCACATCATGTGCCTTGAAACCCAAACACAGACACTAACAGGTATACCTTCTCAATGAGGTTCACTTTGATCTATGGTTTTCACACTTCTGCCTTGGTTGCAGATTGCAGGGTGTGAATGGGTTCAGAAATCCAGGATGAGCACCATCAGTAGTGTTAACAATATCCAGCAGACAACCCTTCACCGTACAGATGACCTGTTAACTAATTGTGCAATAAATACCAGAAACAATATATATTTAAGACTGGCAAAAGGATCACCAGCCTTCTTTTTATTTCTAAAGTTGACCAAAGCTGTTTGGTGCCTTGAGTGAAACTACAGTTTTAAAAAAGATTCCATTTCGAAGGTTGTGTGGGAAACATTGCAAATATGGAGCCCTCCAAACACAGATTAGATGGTGTTTATCTTGTCTGGTAGAAAATGCTCTCAGGCACCAAAAAACATCCTTTTTGATATTTATGTAATGATTTACTGGTGTTCTCAGTAGGACTTATTATTCAACCTTGAACACAAAGATAGCTTGGAGCCTATACTGTTAATGTGTGAGTGGGCAACTAAGGTCACTTCAAATGAGTAGGAACAGTGCTTGGTAAAACATATAACACGGTATTTGTCAAAGTGCCAGAGTCAAATAATTTTAATGGAGAGTTTAGATCTCAAGTGCCCTCTGAAAATTCGCTGTTAACTTATGGAGTAAATGTAGAAACTGCATATGTGACCTTTACTGACTATTATTTCAGCTCTAGCCAGAACCATCTCCTATCCGTACAGATGGTGTCTCACTGTGTTCTGATTGTGAAAACCGATGGACCTTAAATTAGGCTAGGCCTCAGGCTGAAGGTCAGAGTGACTGTTAGAATGCAATAACATTCTTTTTATTTGATACATCTAGAATGTTCAAGTGCTTGCTATTTATTAATTATCAGTAATAATAGTGTCATATTTTTATAAGGATTATGGTGTATATATTTTTTTTATTTAATGATTGTAAATTGGTTTTATATCTATACAATCATTACAATGTCAGTCCTGAGGTAATCCTCAGATGAATGTATAGCCTACGGATCATTGTATAAGGTTTTCTGAAGTTCGAACCTTTATTGTGAAATTCTCAAATACCAGCATCTCTAACTGGACCAAAAAAAGAAACCGTGTTTACACCTGGTCCCTTTTCTCATCTGCATCCACTGGGATAACACCCCACTCTACTTGTGAGACAAGGCATCACTTCAATGACTTTATAGGAACAGTTAGCATAACGGGAGTAAATATTGGACATTGCATTGCAGTAAATTATTAAAACACAATATTTTATATTTTTGGCACTGGTGGCCTTTATTTATCTAAAGTTTTCGAAAGTGAGCTGACAGAAAATAGGGTGGAGAGAGGTGGAAAATGTGCGGCAAACATCAACGTGCCGGGACTCAAACCCGTAACAGCTGTGTCACAGAATAAGGCCTCCATGCATGGAGTCATTGGTAATTTAAACAAGGGTCCATTGGTTGCTCACTTAACTCCTGCGCCACCGTCATGCCACTCTATTTAGTATTTTATTTATCTTTAGCAGGTGGTGCCCTTGACAAGCGCCTAAATGACCCAGGCCAAAAATAATTATTCTATCAAAACATGTTGAATATATAAACTGGTAAACTAAAAAATACATTTAGCTGAATTCTATCTTTAAGAATACAAGGCCACTACATTCTTTAAAGAAACATATTACTAGAGATTTGCTCAGTGATAAATCTGTTTTCAAAGATATCCGGTTATACTGTTAACTGGTCAAAATCAGAAGCCATGCCATTATCCAAATTGTGCCACCCAGATATTAGAAAGAATTGGAAATTTAGATGGATGCCTGAAGGATTAACATATCTGGGCATCAAATTAACGCCAGGGCTGGAAAAAATAATGGAAGCCAACATATCTCCAGTTATTCAGAAAACTCAAATTCTGTTACAAAACTGGGATAAATTGTATATCTCCCTGTTGGGCAGACTCAATCTAGTTAAAATGATTTTAACTCCTAAGATGAATTACATCACTTCCATGTTGCCGTTAAAATGTTCTTCCTCACTACTTAAAACGTACCACAGTATGATAGAGAAGTTGATATGGACAACAACAAAAAAACATGTTTAATCGGACTAAGTTATATGCGGCAAAAGACGAGGGGGGTTTAGCATTATCACGAATAGACTGGTATCACTTGTCTTTTTCTTTATCGCAGCTATCTAAAATTCACCTGCTGCCTACAAAGATCCCACTATGGGTCAAGATGGAGGAACAGATGGTACATCCTTTCTCTGTGGAGGCCTTCCTCTCACAGACAGATAGACCTGTCCCCTCTCAAGACCCGGTAATGGCTTTTGCCAGAGAGTCTTGGAGAATTGCTCATCAAATAACAAAAACTGATCCATATTTATCAAGCAGATCCTCCATATGGTATAACATTAACTGTTAATAGGTAAAAAAAGTTTATTTTGGGACAAGTGGATTAGATGTGTGATTCACATTCTTGAGGATGTGACAGGAGACGTGGGATTTAAATCATTTGATGAAAATAAAACTAAAAATATTTTGTGCAACTCAGAATTTTGGCGATATTCACAAATAAGACATTGCATTCTCTCAAACAAACATAATCAGCACAGTGGGACAGAAATCCAGGTCATTTCCCATAAGACTGGAGAAAAAAACAGAGGAGCTTCAAATTTCTATAAACTCATTAGGAGTATGCAGGTGCCAAGACTGGAGGGTCTTAAAGCATGTTGGGACAGGGATCTGGCTCAAGAGATTCCAGAAAATGACTGGAAAAAAGTCTGTACATCATGGCACTGTAATTCTTGTGAAGCACAATCACAACTCATTTGTTATAAGATATTAAATAGATCCTAGTCGACCCCTTCAAAAATGGCAAGACAAAAACTTAGAACCAGTGATTTATGTTGGAGATGGAAAGGTTGGAACTCTGGTCCATATGTTATATGAGTGTGACAAAACTAAAGACATGTGGAATGCAATTATTTTGTTTGTGAATAAGGTGTTAAAAACCCTGCATTATGTCTGTTGGGATTACTTCCAGATAGTGTGCAATGGTCAAGACTTGGTGTCGATTAGCCATGACTACAGGGTGCAGAATCTCCCACTCAGTCCACTTTTAAGGAGTGGATACAGGTTTTAAGTTCAATGGCCAGCTACGAGCGGGTTACCTACAGAGTGGCTGGGAGAGAAGACTTATTCAGTGAGGTGTGGGGCCCATTTCTAGCTCAATTGCACGACATGTGAGGATGGCACCTTCTACCTGTATTTTATTAGATACAGGTACAGGACTGATATAGTATGTAGACTTTCTGGGGTGTTTTTTTTTGTGATCTATGTTTTGTGTTGTAGATCTGGCTTGTTTTTTTTACATTATTGCTGGACTGCATTCCTTTTTATTTTGCCTTGTTTTTGCTGTTTGTTTAAAAATGTAAATAAAGAATATATTGCAAAAAAAAGAAACATATTACTTATGTTTGTCGATCAAATATGGTTTGTTTGTGTTCTGTCAAGAAGATATTACAAATTTCAAATGTTTTAAAATGCTCTAAATTAATTGGTGAAGAGTTATTTGCATCAGAACTGATTACCCTGAGTCTGTCAACGAATATGATAAGCCTGAAGGTCCAGAACTGTTGTTTTATTTCAGCATTCAGTCAGTGTATACAGAGGTGTCAAGGGCAGTAACCATATGAGAGCTTATATTAGCATTAGCTGAGTCATTCAGCACGTGTTTTTTAATAAACAAACCTTTCAAAGGCGATTGCACATAGCTTTAAGTGCAGAGAGGAAGGTCAGTCATTGCCTGCTCTACTTAAAGCAACGTTTCAATTTGGACCCAAGAGGCTTCTTTGAAATACTATTCAAAGTTTGAAATGCCTTGGGTTCATACAGCAAGTACTTGGTTTCATAACAATGATCTCCAAACATAAATATCTTTTAGCTTGGTTCATAAGAAAAGGAACGGTATTTTCGGATTGAATATCTCTCAATTCTGTTCCTGCTCTGGCCTTTTCTCAGGTTTTGTTTCATGACTTGTGACTGTCTTTTGGCATGTGTCAGAATCATTTAGGTTTATTTTGTGGATTTGTATATTTTTCTGTATTCACTTTTAGACTATTAGACTATACCAAATATTTCTGGTAATGAAATGAACCATCTGAGGTGTAGAAATACAGTAGATCACTGTTTGTTAATACAGCTAGCAAGCCTATTACAAAAAACAAACAAGATGAAGAAAAGATTAAGTGATTTTTTCAACAAGATATAAAGACATCAGCAATGCAAATACCACTTTGGTGACATGCTGTATGTAAAGAAGGAAATAAAAAATGGATCAGTAGATATTTTTCTGTTAACACTTGTGTTTTACCAGTTCTGAAATATTTGTTTTTCAAAGTAGTTATTGAATACATGTACAAATGAATGGCTTAATTTTATTTGTGGCTGGGAATATTAATGCACAAGGTTCCCATTTTAAGTGTTTTCTGGGTCTATCTGTGTTTTTCTCTGCATTTATTCTTTTTCTCCAAGTCTCAAGATATTCTTCAATGATCCGAAATCATGCATGCATTTAGCGGCAAAATACAGTCTAAACCCTTAATTAACAAGTTTTTATGTTCCCACATCACTTCTATCTTTCCCTCTAGTATCTCAATAAAATCTTAATAAAATAGAGGTAAAATAATTTACTTCAGCAATTTAATTCAAAGAGCGAAATTTATACATTATGTAGATTCATTGTTCACAGAATGACATATTTCAACGTTTTCTTTCTGTTACTTTTGATAATTGTACCTTTGATCTTACGCCTGACAAAGCACAGTGGACCAACATCAGCAGATGACATGGTTGCTCTAATAAGACACTGATTGTGGAAACTTCCCCCTGTACCTCAAACAGCTTGGATTATGGGCCTCTGAACTCCTCCTTCTGACTCTGTTACATTTGTTTCCACGCATAATGCAAAAAATTACTTTCACCTAAAAAGAAGACTTTTGGACCACTGAACTTTATGAATTTATTTTAGTCTTTAGCCCAATTAAGATGCCTGTGATGCTGTCTCTGGTTTAGGAAAGGCTTAAGAGAAGGAATGTTGTAGCTTATGTTCTAGATACAATATATATATATATTTGTGAGGTGAAAGAAAAGGGATACATGGTTTTCTAACTCAGCACAGTAGCACAGTTGGTAGCACTGTTGCCTTGCAGCAAGAAGGTCCTGGGGTCGACTCCTTTCTGCATGGATTTTGCACTAGCAACCTGTCCCAGATGTACCCCACTTCTTGCCCGTAGACTGCTGGAGGTAGGCACCAGCTCCCCTGCGACCCTGTACAGAATAAGCAGGTATAGAAAATGGAGGGTTTTCTAAATTTTGCTCAAATAAAATTCTCAGAAACGTGACATACATTTTAATCCAGCTCCTTATATTAAGATACCTTCTAACAAAATCCATTTCAAACGGCTGACTTCAGAGGTCTCGTAATTACTAAATTGTGTCCAAATCTGTCAGATATTAACCACAATATAAATACAGCTGTTTTGTGACTGCCTCAGAGTTTTATTATAGAACATTCTTAGTCATTTGTTTTGTGTTGACAAAAACAATGACAAAATGATTGTCATGACTAAAATTTACATATATTTGGTCCAAAAGTGGAACTTTTTAGAAGTTTTTAGTATAGACCTTTTTATCACAAGCATAAAAAGAGGAGATCGAGCTAGATATAAACTCAGTGTCGCTTGATTATGGAGAGAGTATTTTTCTTGAATAAGCTGTACAGTCATTTTACAGAAATAATGTGCAACTCCAAGAGTGTTATGTGTACCAGCCACTGCTGGTAAAATAAATCATTTAGTTTTACAAATACTAAGTAAACTCCCTTCAGTGTCTGTCTCAGAGACACTCTGTCAGCACCTGCCGTCGTATGAGAGTGTTGTAGTTCTTGCTGCAAATTGCAATTCACACTGATGTTTTACTTTCATGAAGAAAACAAACAACATGAATTTTGTTGCTTCCATCTGGTAGCACAGTACAAATATGTAAATCTGTTGACATATTTACTACTAACCTCTCATTATTTTACTTTTAGGTCCCAAACAAACAATAATACAGTGTTTTTCCTGCTCATTACTATTATTATCGCAAAATCACAATTGCTTTATGCTTCCTGGTGATTTGTGTGGTTTACATACCAAGAGACATATTTTCTACATGGTAAACCTATAAATATAATGAAATGTGACAACTTGGTAAATGCCCTAGGTTGGCATATAACAACACACTCTGCTGAGTAAACACACGGGTTTCTCAGGTATCCAGCTGTTGTTATTAACACTAAAATAACCAACTGTATGGCACACGACACATTGATGTATAACTTACGACCTTCTCATCAGGTAGACTGAAAATTGATAAATAAATTAACATAAATTTGCTAGTAAGCAATAAGAAATCCTTACGGGACAGCCAAGCACCAGATCCAGAAACTGAGTGTCAACTCCCTGTGATCAAATGAAAGACAGCAGGCACTAAGTACAACTTGTTCTCATTATCACAGCCAGCCAGACTAACACCACAGTGGGACCAGCAGCCACATACTTCATCATTAGAGCAGCAAAAGCAAATGTCAGCTGAAAATGTCAACATCTAATAATAAAAAAAAGTTTCCCATACAGGAAATGAAGCAAATAAAATGTAAAACATGAAACACATTAACAAAACAAAACACATTTAATTTACAGTTTTACAAGATTCTGCGTAAGAAAATAACTACAGTGATTGCCATAGGTGGATCTACACCAGATCAGTTTGCAGGGGCTAATGCACCTGAGAAATTTACTGCTTGTGACAGATCTACACTTGATCTCAAAACACTGTATGGCTAGATTAGTGTAATCACAACACTGTAAGCATTCTGGTAAATAATTTGGGTTTGGTATGTATTACTCCATATGTAACATATGATGATATGAAATAAGTATATGTAGTTTTATGTGAAACTTAGAGGTGTTACCATAGAAAAACTAAATCAGCAGATCTACTAAGTCATACTTCATACTAAAGGGCACAAAAACACCTTTACACCTTGGAGTTAAGTTGCTTGTAAACATTTACTGTAGAATAGAAAAGACTGTCAGTATTTTGATTAGCTAATAAGCAGCAGGGATTTACCAGTACAGATCCAATGCACCACAAAATATATAATTTTGAACATGCCTGACGCTTGTTATAACCTATTAGCTAATTCCCATGCTATTACGTCTCTTTGAAAATGTGACACTAACATTCTAGCAATTAAACTGGTGTATGGGGAAATTATAATTTTGCACTGTCTTCCAACAATCAGTCTATGGCCAATTTAGAGGTGTGACCACATCTCCCCAAGTGGGATCCCATTTTTACCAGGAATCCTTTTATATTGATCTCTATGTGCAAGGGGCATGAAATGGCAGAACGTTCTGTTAGTGCAGTTTTGCTGATGAAGTATTTGGTTTGCCTGATCTGGACGCAAAATTGCCATTGCTTTCATGTGACAGTCTTGTTTTTTTTCCACACTCGAAGGTTAATGAAGGTCTAAACGTCTGGGGATAAAAGTACTCGTACTCGTACTCGTACTCGTACTCGTCGTCTTAAGCTTATCCGGAACCGGGTCGCGGGAGCAGCAGACTCAGCAGAGACACCCAGACGTCCCTCTCCCCAGACACCTCTTCCAGCTCCTCCGGGGGGAGCCCAAGGCGTTCCCAGGCCAGCCGAGAGACATAGTCCCTCCAGCGTGTCCTGGGCCGTCCCCTGGGCCTCCTCCCGGTGGGACGTGCCTGGAACACCTCCCGAGGAAGGCGACCAGGAGGCATCTGATATAGATGCCCGAGCCACCTCAACTGGCTCCTCTCGATGTGGAGGAGCAGCGGCTCTACTCCGAGCCCCTCCCGAATGGCCGAGCTCCTCACCCTATCTCTAAGGGAGTGTCCGGCCACCCTACGGAGGAAGCTCATTTCAGCCGCTTGTATCCGGGATCTCGTTCTTTCAGTCATGACCCAAAGTTCGTGGCCATAGGTGAGGGTAGGAACGTAGACCGACCGGTAAATCGAGAGCTTCGCTTTTCGGCTCAGCTCTCTCTTCACCACAATGGACGGCACAGCGCCCCCATTACTGCGGCAGCCGCACCGATTCGTCTGTCGATCTCCCGCTCCATTCTTCCCTCACTCGTGAACAAGACCCCGAGATACTTGAACTCCTCCACTTGAGGCAGGAACTCCCCTCCAACCTGAAGAGGACAACCCACCCTTTTCCGGTTGAGTACCATGGCCTCTGACTTGGAGGAGCTGATCTTCATCCAAGCCGCTTCACACTCGGCTGCGAACCGCCCCAGTGCATGCTGTAGGGATAAAAGTTCAATGCTCTATATATGTCAGTGAGTGTCCCTTAGTAATTAAATAAGTGAAATATGAAATAATTAAAACGTAGAGGGAAACACTTCATCTGACCCACTCCCAGAAATATACCTTGTCAAAGTGTTTAAGCACCTCACTCCAGCACAACTACCTGCTGAAGCCTCACACTCTTCACCTCCCATTTCACCTAATAAAAAATAGATACCTATAGGGGTCCAGAGTTGTTTAGTTTACATGGACACCCAGTCTGAAATCCTTCAAAGATCTTCAGTGCACCCCCTGTTTCTACCTCTTTCTCTAAGGTGTGGTGTGCACAAGCCTGCTGCCAGATAAATAACAGGAAAATAGGTTGGACTGTCCTGCTGTTGAAGCCACTTCAAGCAATCAGAATGCCTTGGTCAGTAAATTGTAACTGATGCAGAAGGGGCGTCTGCATAGCAAAGCATGATTAAATTAAATTAATTTATCATTGGGTCATTGCTGTGTCTGCTGAGTTTAAATTCTGTAGCAGTGATACATATTTATGGTACATGTGGTATATTTAAGTTTTAATGCTAGTGCCACAGAATATGTGATATGCTATTTCTTTTTTTTAATATACATTAATAAACAAACACGTTAGATTTAATTCACCCAAGTAGTTTTCATCCACGTTCCTGTAAATGTGCATCCAGCATGTAAATGAAACAAAGCTGACTATTTAAACCAGTTGTTTTAAAAGGACCAATTGCATGGTGTTGGGGCCATCCATTGTCGTCGCACATTTTGACACGTGCAGCTCAACAGACGTCGCAGCTCTGACGTCACTGGGAGTATAAACCGGCTGAGATGCAAAGTTTCGGTGCCATTTCCCACCGTCTCACAGGACAGCGTATAGGAGGCGCATATCTCGAGAGACAAAAGCTCGCAGGCGAACTTTTGCTCCACAAGGCCATTCCCGGAAGAGCTTGAAAGCTGGAAATCTGTCTGATACGAGAAGATCAGAGGATTTATTTACCGATCGAAGACCACGCCACACCCGGCGCAGGTGAAAACCTACAGAGGTTCTAGGTCCAAGGAGATGAGTTTTCCTCCTTGTGATGCAGTCGACTAACGGTTCTTCATCTTTTCCCCTCCTGGACGGACGAGAAGTTACCGTTTTGTTTTCATAATATGATCACGGACACGTGATCCCCGCCTCCCCTCCTTTTTCGTCAGACCTGATCCATCCTCAACCGATGGAGAGAAGAAATCAACGTCAAAGTAATTTCGTTCTTTTTATATTAAACCGGATAGGTGCATTTAGAGGTCTGGGCAGGATGAGGCATAGTGAAGGTGATGTAGGATCACCAATAGTTAATCCAAGGTATTAACTTGTTGCATGCAATGCTGAAGTGTTTTATGCTGAGCTGTGTTTTGATTTACTGCGCAACCGCTGCTGAACTGTACGTGTTTTGATTTGTCCGGCTGATCCCAAATCAGCCAGGAGTTAGAAGTTGGACTTTTAAAAGTTTTTCATTCAAAGCCACTGTGGTCTGTACCTCGTTGCCTGACCCCTCTTTGTTCCAGTTTACTGCTGGAGATTTTTCACTGAGTTCCCGCCTCAGAGTTTTATGACTCTTTGTTCAAGATTTGGGGCGTTCAGCTGATAGTGGCTAAAGGGGCGTGGCCCCACCATTTCATCAGCTGATCGCTGCAAGCGATGCATCAACACAACCCGAGGATGTCTCTTTCCATTTAAACCATATTTTGTCCATAAAACTGATGGTTTGATCTTAATAGACACTAAATGCACATATATTTTTCTTTTATTATTATGGTTAGGTAGTCATTTTTATTCCCCTTTGTGTAGAATGGTGCTCGTTAGTTAGGTGAAGGTTTTTGGACCAGAATAATGTTATATCAGGATTATTTGGCTTCAATAAATCTTTATATATATAATTAAGAGAAGCATTTGTGTTTATTTCGTGCGAGTGATTTATCTGTCAAAACAAGGTCGAAGATCCTCCATCTTCGGTGAAGCGGTTGAATAAAAAGTGACAGTTTGTGGTTTTGGTTAATAATTAATAATTATTAAAGAGCTGTGAGCCCGTAATCACAGCACCAGAGGACATCTCTGATTTCTATTCGTAAGTGATGATTTTTGGTTAAGAAATTAATATTTTCAAAATTAAGATTTTAAATTATATTTCTTGATGAAAAATAATTAATCAATAATCATAATTCCTACAATGGTATAAAAGGAAGCTCTTGTTTGCATGCCAAAGATATTTTAGACCTAAGTAAATTGCCTCAGCTTGAACTGTAATTTTAATAATATTTCTCCATAAAAGCAAAAAAATAACATCATTAACCTTAACCTATTGCAGAAATGCAGGTATGTTCTGCATTGAGTAGTGATGAGACCAGTTGTCACAGGACATGCTGTTTCTTTCCCCTCCACCGCTCCACCTGTCGTTACCTAGAACATGATGTTCCAGACCCAGACGACATTGTCAGAGGAGCCTTAACCAAAGTTAGAGAAGCGGAGTTCAAAATGCATGACACACATTTTAGCTGCTCTGTTCAAAGCGGCAAAGCCGCTGAATAAAGAGGGTGGATTAAGAGAAAAGGTAGGAACTCAGGAGGTGGGTGTCAGTGAGCTTGTGTGAAAGTGTGTGTGAAAGTGTGTATTTAAAAACCGCTTTAAGGAAAAAAAAGTCTGGATTTGTTATCATCTTCCCCATCTTTTGTGTGACAGGGACACAAAAATGTTTAAGGTTCTATGACTTGTGGCCAAAATCTTAAAATAGTAACCAGATTTATATCCACAAGTAGCAGAGTAGGTATGGTAAATGTTTTCTCTTCATGAAAAGGACTCTGCATCAGTCCTCGCAGGCAACAACCCTTATAAAAATATGCTGTCTGATCACATTTTTGACCTGGTCATTATCACAGCATCATGTTGTTTCTTGTCTAGTCAGATGAGTGAAGGGTTAGCAGAAACAGATGTCTGTGCAGCTGTTTCGGGGATAATTATCGTTTATCTCTCTAAAATTAAGACAGTTGAACTGGGTATTTAAAGAACAAAAACTAGGTAATTCCACCATTTTTGGTTGAATCACATATGCTTTGTTACCAATAAAAGCAAAATAGATTCTTCAGACTTCAGAAGAAACTTTGGGTCTGCTAAAAAGATCAAAAAGATGTACAGCACAATGAAGCACACCGTTCCAATATTACATCCATGTTTTCCTTTAAACCACAAAGGTACACTGTACCACTCTCCAGGTAATTTTCACCTTGAGAGTGGCTTTTGCTTTATATTAGAAATATTTGCATTGGCAAACAGGTTGCTGTCTGAAGCTGCATGCCATTATTGCACAATTATAAATAATGACATTCTGTTCTCGGGAAACTATCAAATTCCAGGAAGCGTGACTGCTTGACTTGACTTTATGGGCTGGGCCGGTAGGATTAAAAATACAGTGCTGAATAAACAGAACCGGTCCCTTGCTCACCAAACACACAAAGCTTTATCATATTTTATCAAACAATCTTTTTTACCATCAAAAAGTACAATTTAGCAGAGGGATTATTTTCTTTATAGTGGAGCACCAGATTCAGAGATTGGAGCCCTTGTGATAAGGTCAAAGACAGCATGTCCCATGTGTAAACTGTCCTCCTCTTTGTTACAGCCAGCCATCACAGACTGGCACGACAATTGTTAAAGTTATTCTGTGTAGTGGGTCACTTTTCCACCAATAACTACTGGTCTATGATCTATGATCCATTCCAGATGTCTACACAAGCTTTCTGACCACTGCAGCCAAGTCCTCTGCAGACAAGGGGAAGAGGAAGAAGGAGCTGCTGAGCCATGTCAGGTCAAGACTGCTGGACTTCATTTAATGGGGAACTGTCTGTGAAAAGCAAGGGGGCAGATTACAGAGGGACCCTAAAGAAAAAAAGGGGAAAAGGTTGAGGCTTTCTCCATGGCTAAAATCTGAGATCCCTATTGTTTCCAAGGTGTCCAAATATTGGTGGAGTAGATCTACCATCATGCTGGTGAGAGATACATGCACCCAGAGGTGCAGGTTTTGCTCAGTGAAGACAGTCCATCAGCCCCCTCCTCTGGATTCAGGCGAGCCATACAACACATGCAACTCCATCGCTGCTGGGAGCTGGACTATGTGGTTCTGACGTCAAAGATGATCATATGGGGCAGAGCACTTTGTCAAAACTGTTTCTAACATGAAAGAGTTAAAGCCTCAAAATATGGTTGAATGCTGTGGTGGCATGTCACCTGTGGAGAGGACCAACCTGTCAGGGTTAGATCTATATGGCCATAATGTGAAGATGGTGCGAGACCTGTAAAGGTATGTTCAGGACCCAAAGCTAACTTGGACCAATCCCTGAGTGTCCTGAAACACACAGTCAAACCGCACCCCTTGAAAGGTTTGCTTGTTGAGAGAAAGTTGTAAATAACATGGGCTTGTCGTCCACACTTAGAAGAACACTGGTTCAATCTTCATGAAAACATTCAGTAAATAAAACCTGTTCAGTCCCAAGACGTGCAATAGAGAGTGGGAGATTTTAATTTTAGTCTAAGTTTGACCTAACAACTAAACCAAAATGAAATTAGGGACCATTGCGTGTCTTTGATGACACTGGTGTTCCTCTCTCCACCTGTGCCTGACCTGAGGGACTCCTTTAAGGCAAAAGGAAATAAGAAAAATTAACTGATGAGGAGATAACCGTATGTGCATAAAAACTACAACCTGTTATGAACAGAGGCTGCAATATTTAATCTTCAATCTTCAATCTCTTCTTTATAAGCCGCTAAATCACTTTTACTAACTCCAGCCTTCACCAAGTGAACGTGGAGTTTGGAGTTATTGTGCTTTCTTTGAGATTTAAAAAAGAAATAGTCTTTAAAACTTTTAAAAGAAGTACTATGTGACTAAAGAAAGAAAAGAAAGATCATGTGTCATTTCCCTTCTCCTTTAAATGCTCTGGCTACTTTTCATTTGTGTTTTCTTAATGCTTTTTGCAAGAGAGCAAAAATTAGCTACTACCATTTTTTATAAGAAGAGGGGTCTAATATCCAGCCAACACTAAGTAAGAATTTTGTTGAAAACTAAAAAAAAAATACATCTGTGATTTAGGGAACTTTTTCAAAAACTTGGGACGTTTGAGCATGTTTGAGTCTGTTTGCAGAAATTTGACTCTGTATAAATTAAAGAAAATCCACAATAAATTCAAATATGTGCACCCAGTTCTTGTTTTTTTAAAAATCATTGTTGTATCTTTGCACCCAGAAAAAAATAACTGTTGAATCCAGATAATTAAAAGGCCCAAATTATTATGACATTCATGCTGGTGATGAGTGTATGTAAACATCTGAGCAGACCTGAGTCAGTAAATCATGTCACAAACTACAAATTATGTCAACGCTAACATGAATTAAATGGCATTAGTGGACTAGATTAGGTTTCTCATGTACTTATTCCCCTTCACCTCCATCTTTAAATCTTTTATGATTATCATCCAGCAGGATGTCCTGACATGTCAGCTGTAAGATAAATGAAATGCATAAGGAACCAGATGGGAACTAACTTACTTCAGTGCTCAGTGAGCTGAAGAACTAGCGAGACAGAGTTTAATTGCTCTGGGGCCCTAGAGCTTTGGTTTCAGACAGGTTTTACTCTAAATAAGTTATGCTGTAGGCGCTTAAAACTTACAAGCAGAGGTCAAAATGTTCAAACCCCTGATGAGGAATGAAAGAGTTAGATAATAATTTAGAAATAATTAAGCAGACATCAAGAAAAAGAAACACAACCTAAGCTAAATGACAAGGTTCTCTCAACTAAAAGTTAGATTTTTACACACCTTAACTAATCTGTTAAGAGTCACCACAGGTCAACAGCTGGTGATATAACCAGATAAAATGCATTGTTTAATTCCAGGAGTGGCATGGTGTTTCATTTATGACATTACATTTATTCTTCTGGACGACTTGGTCTTTGGGGTGTACTAGGAGTTGTCTAAGTTTTATGCATGGTTTAATCAGGGTGCTGATGTGATGTTTATTCATTGTCCTTTGGATGCGTTCTGTGATTCCTCTGATGTATGACACAGTTACGATTTCTTTGCTTTCTGTTATTCTTTTCGGTTTCTTTTTAGATATATGCCTATTCTCTCTCTGTTCCACCTATAGTCGTTCCTTTTTTATTGCCCATGGTGGATTTTGACATCTGATTAGTGCATTGTGGATGTGTTGTTCTTCTTCTTTCCTGTCTTCCTCATCTGTTATACGTTTTGCTCATTAGTATAGAGTTCTTACTACTGACATTTTGTGCGTGGTGGGATTCTGATGTCCAGTAGATACTGGTCTGTGTGTGTGTTATTTTTATGCCACAGTTTTTAGAGTCAGTGATGTTTATGTCCAGGAAACCAATGGATTGATTTGTTTCTTCCTCATGTGTGAAATTGATATGCCCAGGGTCATCCACGGTGTTGAGGTGATCTGCAATCTGTTGTGTATGTCCTAATTTAACCTTCTCTAGAATTTTATCAACGTAACGCTTCCATAGAGTTGGTCGTCAGTGCTCTGGTGCAGATATTATAGCTGTCAACATGGCAAAACCTTCCTTTTGTCTACATATGGTGTTTCTGAATTTGAAATAAGTGGATGTGGTCACAAAGTAAATTTTAGGTAAGTAATTTTTATTTATATAGCACCTTTCACAGATAAAAATCACAAGGTGCTTCAAAAGAATAAAAAGATAATAATAATAATAATAATAATAGTAAATAAGACGATTAAATAGGTAAAGCTCGATCTCCACGGGTCTTAATATGAGTCCGAGGAACCACCAACAGCATCGGCTTAGATCATTTAAGAGGCCAGGAAGAAGACAGGGGCTCCAATAGGTCCACAATACATATGGAGCTTTCACCATGAAGTCCCCCAAATGTCAAGACCAAAACCTTAAACTGGATACTAAAATAAACAGGGAGCCAGTGTAACGAGGCAAGAACTGGGGTTATGTGGTCCTTCTTTTTAGCTCTGGTTAAAAGCCTTACCACTGCATTTTTTTACAGTCTGAAGGTGATCCAGACATGTGAAAAGACTGTTGCAGTGGTCCAAACGAGATGAGATAAAAGCATGGATAATCATTTCTAGCTCTGTGTTTGATACAAAAGATCTAAGCTTAGAGATCTTTCTAAGGTGATAAAAGAAGTTTCCGACAAGATGCTTACAGCGCGTCTCAAGAGACAAAGCACTGTCAAAGAAAACACCCAAATTCTTGACACAAACTTTCACAGAAGTAGATAAAAAGCTCACATGCTGCCTGGTAACCGGGATTTTATCAGTGGGAGCAATGATCGGGGTTTCCATCTTTTTATCTGTAGATAAATTTAAGCTAAATTCATGCAGTTTGTGCAAATCAGACATTTTAAAAGTGCGGTATAATTGAATGTCATCAGCATACATGTGATAAGACAGATTTGTAAAGCTTTTGAGGATTTTACCTAAAGGATGAAGATACAATAAAAGAGTATTGGACTCAAAACAGATCCCTGGGGTACGCCACAAGGCAGATAAGCTGTGTGTGACAAAATGAAGAAATGTTGTCATCCACTTAAATGGCTAGATTTTGTTTCTGGAGATGATGAGAAATGACCTGACATCAGTGAGCAGAGCTTACTGATACGGGGATGACTGGAGTTCAGGGCTGGACTGGGACCAAAAAATGGCCCTGGCATTTTTGGTCATGGCAGCCCACCATGATTAGTAATATAATATGCGGAGACACATGAATCAGAACCTCGGGAAGCAAGGAACACGAGTAGATTACAACACGTTAGCAAAACAATCTGGCATCTGTCTCAGGGAGCCAGCTCCTCTATAAACTTCTCCTAATGAATCTTAATGAGCCGCAGCTCCCGAGCCTGCAACTGCTGGTCACACCCTGGAAGGCAGGCACTGAAATTTGCAAAAAGGTAAACTTGCCTATTTTTAGAGAAGTCACAGTGCCGTGAAAAAGTTTGTATACCCCTTACACTTTATCACATTTTGTAACATTACAGCCTATTCATGGAATTTAGAGTGATTTTATTTTAGACCAACACAATGTAACACAAAATCTTGCAATGGAAGCAATCTAACTGAGCTTGAGCTTTAGCTACTTTGCAGAGACCAATAAGTAAAAATGTCCATCTCTAGAAGTGCTAGGCTGGTGGAGACCCACCCTAAAAGGTGGTCCTAAGTAGTATTGACTAAGGGGAGCTGATAACAAACGCCACTGGACCTTCTAAATTTCTAATGGTAAAAGGATTTGAAAAGATTTTTCCTTCCACTTCAAAATCATATGCTACTTTGTGTTGGTCTACCACATTTAAAACCAAAAATATCAAACCCACAGCATTACGCTGCCAGGGGTGCCAAGCGCTGCCAAGTTCGAGGGGTGAAATAACTCGCACAGCATTTTATCCAAAGGTATCCAAGTAAAGGGAGTGGAATACAAATGCACACCACACTTTTCAGTCATGTATCATTTCCCTTCCACTTAACAGACATGCAATATCTCATTTTTGTTTACTGCATAAAATTCTCACAAATTGCTTCAACATTTGTGATAAGAAAGAATACTTTAAAGGGAAAATGTGTGTGAGATAGTTTTAGAAATATTCCATAAAAAATGTTAGATCAACTTTTCCTTCTGCAGAAAAAGACAATTTTCTCTTGATTAAACTTGAAAATTCCTTTTTAGTTGTGTGTTTTAATTGATGGAAACACTCAAGAGATGTGGTCTGCATTGCTCACAAAGAACATCTTGGGCATTTTTTTCTACTCTCTTCTTGAATTGTTTTCTGATTGGCTGCTCTGAATTCAACCTTCTTCCTTGTCGCGATTGGCTAGAAACCTAGTGCGCAGGTGATGAGTGTAAATAAATACAGTGTGTGAGTGTAGACAGAGGAGCACATGCAGGCTTTTACTATCAACACCTTTCAGCTCTGTTAGCACATCTCTTTACCAGCAAGCATCGACTGCAACAAAAAAGAAGAAATTTTAATTTTTGCAAGGTAAAAAGAAAAACATTGTCATGTCTTTTGATACAAAACACAAGACTGAAGTGCGCCTGGTGTTTCTAGGAGCAGGTGGAGTAGGGAAGACAGCCCTCATCCAGCGGTTCCTCAAAGACACCTTTGAGCCGAAGCACCGGCGAACAGTAGAGGAGCTCTACAGGAAGGAGTATGAAGTGGGGGGAATCAAAGTCACTATCAGCATTATGGACACCAGTGGGAGCTACTCCTTCCCTGCCATGCGCAAACTCTCCATCCAGAACAGCGATGCCTTTGCCCTGGTTTATGCCGTGGATGATCCAGACTCCCTGGAGGCTATTAAGAGGCTGCGAGAGGAGATTCTGGAAGTCAAGGAGGACAAGTATACACCCATTGTGGTGATCGGCAACAAGATAGACCGACACAAAGAGCGACGGGTCTCCAGTGATGATGTACTGTCCACGGTGGAAGTGGACTGGAACCAAATCTTCTTGGAGTCCTCGGCCAAGGACAACGTCAATGTGATGGAGGCCTTCAGGGAGCTGCTGCAGCGGGCCAACCTGCCCGCTCAACTTAGTCCAGTACTCTGCAGGAGACGGGAAACCTTCCCCAAGGAAAACAAAAAGCTCCCCCCCATGAACAAGATCAACAGCTGCCTCCTGTCATAGAGAGAACACCATGCAAACCAGACCGGAACCAGAACATTTAAGCTGATGAATGAAAAACAAACCAAGAGACAATGTTTGACAAGATAATCGAATGTTCCCTTCTGCTCCATGCTCCAAGATACTTCTGCTAAGACAAACATGAACAGATGAACAGATGAAAACAAAGATAAACTTAAGACAGGATTAATGTGGTTGAACTTGACTGTACCTACTGTGAATGTCAAAACCTACACAGAACTCTGAGCGTGTCATGTTTGGTTTGTGCTTAAAACTATTGATGTTTTAGTCATTAACTGTGATCATTTCGTGGGAAACAAATCAGCTTCTGTGGAGCAATCAGTCAAAAGCAATCGTGTTTTATCTTTAATGTGATTATTTTGCAGTTGAAGTCAACATATGAAGAAAATAAAGTGCACGGCACTTTATACTTTAAAGAAATATTAATATTGGTAATCCATGCATTGTCTGTTTTACAGCACCTATTTGTTTGCATATCCTCATAAAACGTAAGACATCATCTAAATTAAAACGAATTAGCAAATAGTTGATATAATTCTATTTGTGAATGTAATAGGTTAGATTTTAAAGTCTGTGCAAACAGCTATGTGTATTGTACTGATGTGTTCACATTCTTTGAGCACAGTACTAGTCTAACCAGATGAGTAAGTTAAAATAAAACTGCAACAAACTATCGACTGTCTATGTTTTATGTACATCTTCCAGTACAGGGTCCTCAGAACAACAATGGTACCAAGCGGAATTACTTACAGAAGTGAAGCAGTGTGTGTTGAACCTATCAACAAGGTCTAATATTGACAGTTTCATGACTTCTGTTTTGTGCTATACTGCCCTCTGGTGGTGGACTAAGTTACGTGTGATGCAGACCCGTTAAATTATGAATAACCTAAACCACAAATTAAAAACAGCTGAAACAGGTAGGTGCCCTAATAATTGCCCTTTTGTGTTATTCCAAGTAGACATTAATGAGAAGAAAAGTAAAATGGCCCAGCCTACTAAAGAGTTGGGGAGGACAGAACTGAACTGTTGGACTTATAGATTCTCTCCACTTACTGGAGAAAGTTTTTTAGGCTTAACACCAACTTGTCATACATTTTTACAATTTCCTTATATGTTAAGGCAAACACTGCCATGGTCAAAATGCTATCATTCATCTTTATGTATAACACCTGGACAAAACGGACAGTTCCTTGCAAATTAACCCGTACTCCTTGAAGCTTTTTCATATGTTGTCATGTTAGAGCCACTAACTTCCATGTAATTGATTGTGATTTTATGAGATAGACCAACACAAATTGTGGGGTAAAAGAAAAACATACAAATAAAATATTTGTATTCAGTCACTTTGCTGTGATACCCCTAAATAAAATCCGGAGGAACCATTTGCCGTCAGAAGTCACCTATCTGGTAGACCCAATGCAATAAACTTTCAGAATAAATCCAACTGCTCTGTGAAGGCCTCAGCAGTTTCTTAGAGAAAATGAACAAAAAGGATCATAAAGACCAAAAAAAACACCTGACAGGTCAGCAATAAAGTTTATGAAAAATTTAAAGCAGGATTGGATTATAAATCAATATCTGTAGTTTAAGACATCTTGCATCATTTAATCCATCACCTGAAAATGGAAAGAGAACAGAACAACTGCCAACCTACACAGACATGGCTGTTCACCTTTACTGACAGGCTGGACAAGCATAGCATTAATAAGAGAATCAGCCCAAGAGGTGCAAAGTAACTCTGGAGGTGCTGCAGCAATCAACGGCTAAGGTGGACAATTCTGCCAACAGGACAACTATTGGACAAACACTCCACAACATCTTGAAGAAAGATTAAAACCACTGATAAAGGAAAGTCAGAAAAAAATTATTTTACCTAATCTTTTTTGGGAAATAACACTGCATGTCACCTTGAGCACATCATCCCCGTAGTGTCATGACAGGCGACAGTGTTTTTAGGACCAACATGCAGATCAGGAGCGCCGAGCCGCATGGTGAGTAGAACAGGGCCTGTATTCACAAAGAACCCTAAGACTGAAAGTAGCTCCCAGTGACGTCATTCCAAGAAAAATCTTAGAATTTCTTGAATTCTTAGATTTTTCTTAGAACTTTCCCTTGGTAAGATTAAGAAGGCAATGACAGTAAAATGTTGAATTTTATTATTAATATGAAATCAATTAACATGAAATACATGCAGTATGAAGACAAACAGCAAAGATAATATTAAGCAAATCAAAATAATGATGAGCATGTGAATAAGCTATCCAGTCTAAATTCGATCATTGGTTAATTTCTCTCCATTGATTACTAGGATCACATGTTTTTTTGCAACCACCAATCACAGCTCTTAGAAGACAGCATCACACCTAGCAACGGGTCCAAAGACCCCTCAGTAAGATAGGACTTTCTGTCCTCTCCTCGCTCAGAGTCGCTCTCAGCAGCGAACTGAATCACTCAAGCTAGGAGTCTGTGCCAGATCTTTAATAACTAAACACAGGAAAAACTTTCAGAGGCAGGGTTCAGGACATGAACCAAGTAGCATGCATTGACCGGGAAGGTAACAGTGTAATCCAGTGGCGTGAAATGAAAACCCTAGTGTATAAATACCGAGATAGGGAGGAGAAAGGACCAAAAAACAAGGAAGGCTAATCAGGAGGAATATGGGGCAGCTGGTGACAAGAAACATGCAGAGCAACTGAAGGGGGCATATTGATACACATGAGCATGGAATCAAACAGAACTCAACATACAGGAATATAAACCATGAGCTGACAATAATTAACAGGGAGGAAACAGATCTACAAGGACATACAAACTAAAACACCTAGCACATGAATCCAAGAAGGTAATCCAAACACAAGAATGAATGATGAATCTAATCAACCAGAATGAACTGAAATAACAGCAACTGAAGAAAGTGAGTAAAGAAAACAGAAAAGGACCTCAAACTCAAAATTTAACACAGGCAGGTCATGACAGAGTGAAACACAGTGGTAGCAGCAAAATGCTGATGGGATGTTTTTCTTTGGCGGAGACAGTGGAGCTGGTAAGAGTTGATGAGAAGATGAATGGCGCACATGTACAAATGCTATAATGAGCCAGTCAAAATCCAGACCTAAATCCAGAGAAAGTGGAATAAAACTACAGAAAGGCACTGCATGTTATTTTATTCTATTTTGGCAACTTCTCTAATAAACCTGAATATCTTTGTCTTGCAGATAACTTCTGTTCATAATAATGGACTCAAAAGTCCCTTGCACTCTTCAAAAGCAGCAAGTTGTTTCCCTTGAATGCACACTCAAATGCTTCAAACAAACTAAGCAAACTGTGCTGCACAAGATTGTACCTATTACCTTAACTGTTGTGGAAGCAGAAAGGCTGCAGCTTTATATTTCGTCTCAGTTTTTTGATAAGCTAATGTCTGAGGTTTTATTTATCTAATCTTAAGGGCTGGTCAGAACCAAATGGCAGCTGTTCCAGGCCTGTATTCTACATTGGCATAAATGTGGCAGCCTTCTGCTTTGATACTTCCTTCCACTTACAGCATCAATGTTCCCTTCTAGAATCCCTTCAGAGGATTCACAGTCACGATAAAGTTCTGACTGCTGTATTTTATAGCGGAAACTTTTATGAACTCACAAAGCCCGTCACAGGCAGCGTTAACATTTCGGTCAACAGGCCCAGCGTGCTTCCTCTTTTAAAAGCTTACAGCCAAGGTGAACTGTTTTGCCACAATAAAACGAGGAAGCGACCTTTAACAATTAAACCTTTTCTTCCTCTTTGTGCTCTTTAAACTCACAGCTGCTTCTCTCTTTTTGCTACACGACTGGAGACACAGAGGCAGACCCTTCTTTGCAGAGCCCAGGTGCGATTAAACATTTTTATTAAGAGGATAATGATACAGCCACAAGACTTCTTTTAGATGAAAGTGTTGCTGCAACGGCGCCGAAATTCTTAAAAGGTCTGCTCCTGGACTTGGTCCACGCTCCTCAGAGTTGCATGGTTACCTGAGAAGTTTAGAGCAAGTATAGGATCTCTGACCTTTTCTGCATCCAACGTTTCAGTTTTGCTTTAAAAGTTCTGTCTTCAGGAGTTTAAGGTCAGTTTGGCATTTAATGTTTATCAATCAATATTATTTTTCATTTCTAAATTGTATTTTATTTTCAAAAACGCATTATTTCAATGACATTCATCAGAGGTCTACAGTGTGTAATGGTTGATTGAATCCCACATATTTAGAGGGATACAAATTTGATTCAGAATTCAGTCAAAAACTGTAAGTCACTTTAATCAGGTCAAAATATAAGATCTTTTCATCTTCACTGCACATTTTAAATAGAATCCATCAAAAGATAAAACAAATGCATTTAAACACAAGAATCACCACATTGGCAAATTCATTTCAAACAGATTATATAACGTTACAGCAGACAAAACATATGGGTGGATAGTCTTTTAGGTCTTTATATATTGCAGGAAAAGTCATTAATACAGTATAATGTGTACTGGTAATTTGTCATTTCTGCCCTGAACCTGGGTTTTAAGTGCAATCTTTATGGCTTCAGTAAGGTTCTAATCTGGGTAATTGTAGGAGCTAATCGTCAGGCTGCTTTATGCATCGCAAAAATCCAGTTTATGATTTGTTTAGGTTTAGGATCATGTCGTCCAGATGGAGCATTCAGCTGTGTCAAAGTGCAAACTACTGATTTGAGGTGAAATGTGCTGCACAAGTGCCACTGGCAGAGAAAAGACCCTCGGCATGTTGACTGTTGGAAGAGGGCTTTTAGGCTTGAAAGCCTCCTATTAACTCCTCCAAATTCTGGCCACACAGTCCAACCTTTGTCTTGTTTGACCGTAAAGCGATTCTTCAGCAGAAGTTTGGTTTGTCCATGTGGCCAGCTACATACTTCAATAGAGCCTAGAGATGTCAGATTTGGAGCAAGGCCTGTTTTTTTAGGTTACATGATGACTCAAGATAATGTTAAAATGTTGGCAGTTGTTAGTAGCCTTGAGTGTTGTTGGACTGATCTTGAACATCCTAGACAATCTTGTTTCATCGGATGATGACAGTCAAAGAGTCGACAGTAAAACAATCACCTCAAACAAACAAAACTGCTTCCAAAACATGTAGATAAAGTGGCTCATTAATACATCTCTGGAACGGCCCCACGTTCAACCCTGTAAAAAAATTGTGAAATATGTTCAAAAAACAGGTCTGTATCAGGAAAACAACCGATGTGAATCTTTTTAACAATTCCACCAACAAAAGTGGTCAAATGTTGAGCCAGATAACACTAGAATGCTTGTGATTTTGAAATGCATGTTGCATTAGAACATTTAATCAAATATTAGTGGGGCGTGCACGTTTACCACATCTGACTGTGTGGATTAGAGAAAATCCACAAAAAATGTTCCTCTATTTTAGATTAAGTTGTACTGTAGTCCTCCTTGGGAAATTAATGGTTCACATAAATCACAGGAGGCTGAGAAGGAGGCAACTATTTTATTTCCATATACAATTACAAACACAGAGTCAGACAGAGGGCTACGGAGAGGGAATCTGGAACCGTAAATACAGACGAGACATTACCAAATGCATTAAACACAGATGCAGTTCGAGCTTAAACAGGAGTGTCATTCGATGGACACACTTCTTAGGTTCATGCTAACAAAACACTGGCTTGTTAACACTCTCAAATGTTCTATTAATATTTCAAGGAAAAAATAATCCAGCTTTTATTTATTTTTTTAAACCAAAACAACTGCTGGTTAAAAGATCTAAAGTCAAACATCACTTCTGCATGGAAGACATTTTCACCAAATGCTTTTTTTTTCTATTTAAACATGTGCAGCAGGTACACACCCTGAAAAACTCAGGAGCAAATAAATGTGCATTGGCATCTAAAGTGTATTTCCCTGAGCAAAACGTAGGTGAAGTAAAGCCACTCTCCAGCATCACCAAGAGGCCTATGAAATTCACTTTTGTTTATCCTAAAAATCCTTGTTTTCTAAAATTCAGTAAAACTTAATACAGAAAAAAGTGGAGGGTAAAAATGATTATAAGAAAGAAGAAATAAAATGGATCATAGGGCCCACGTTCACATTTCTGCCAGTTCACCATAAACCTCGGTAGAATTAATACCAGAATAAACTTAATGCTGGGGGAAATGGGTGACAATTTTAAGTAATCTGATTTAGTACTGCAGTTTAGTTTAGTGGACCATGCAATAAATACAATTTAGTGGATTTCTTGCTATAATATTTATCAAACGTTCCTTACAATAAGACAAAAAAGCTGAATAAAGCAGTCCTTAAAATAACGGAGTTTCTTCTTTTGCTTTTCTTAGGAAAAGCAACATGCTCTGTTAACTTCATAAGCAGGCAGAAGATCAGCTGTTGTCTGCGGATTACTCTCTATATGAAAATATGAACTTTTTTAGTGTATGACAAAAAAATAACTGGAATTAGTATTTTTTTAAGTTAGAAGGAAAACAAACAAAAAAAAACTATACACCATAATTTTACAATTATAAATATAGATATTTTTGATTTATGTGAAACCATGTATTTCTTAGATCGAAGTAAACACAAACTCCCTTTTTGTCTTTTCTCCAAATCCGGTTTAATCTGTGTGCAAACACTGATCTGTGGCAGGGCCAACACAATAAACTACAGTATGCTGAAGCACCACACTGAAACCAGCAGCAGCATCCGTCTCTTAAATGCATTCAACTTTTCACTGTATGGCTTCTCAGATTTGGCACTGACTTGGTTTACTCAGAGCAGGAGGCTCCCAGGGCTAAAACAGGTTAAAAGTGTCACTCCCAGCTCATTGGTTAAACAGCCAGACACATTGTGTCTTCAGTTTCACTACCTGTAGGACGGCCGCCTCTTGTAATAACTTCTCCCGTGAAATTTATTCACACACGATGTTTTGAACAGCTGCTAGAAACGGCAGCCAGCGATCTAGTTATAACCCTCAATTTTAATTAGAAACATTTAAATAAGCTATTTCAGACGTGTTCTACCTTTGATTTATGTCGGGAATAACGTCAAAGGTTTTCTCAATGAGCCAGCAAGTGCTTTTATAAAAAGGAACAAAAAAATACACGTTTTATTAGCTTTCAGAAAGAAGACAAATTATTTGGTACATTTTGAGAAGTTCTTTAAATTAATCAGGATACATATATGCATGTCATTCAAAGCCAACACATGGAACAGCGTTTTGTTAGCATAGGTGCAGAGGCGTCCATTACCCACTCAACTTAGTCGTCCACTGTGATATTGCGAAATAAGTAGGCCATAGACTCCCCGTTGTGGATGCGGCGGATCGCCTCGGCTAATATCATGCTGACATCCACAGTCTTGATTTTTGGGCACTGTAGCTTCTGCACCTCGTGGGGCACCGTGTTTGTCACGACCACCTGAAGACACATGAAGATATTTATATTTATTCATTTTTTTTTACAGTAATTCAACATGTTGATCGCATTCATGCTTTAAAATACAGAAAAATGTCAAATACTGTGTCAGAAAAAAAGGTATCTTTAGGGGGGGTGTTATGTGCAGCCAGGCTGCTGACTGAAACAGTGACTGCAAAACATATTTATTTTTAGAATATTTTGTAAATCTCAATTTATTTTCCTTAATCAGTTGCAACACGGTGTTGGTTTATCATATAAAATCCCAGTAAAATAAACTGATGTTTGTGATCAGGAAATGACAAAATATGGAAATCTAAAAATCAGTATGAATACTTTATTTGCGTGGCACTGTGAATGCAGACTACTGGGGAAATGTCAGGTTAACAAAAGTTCTATTTTAACTGTGACCATTGTTATCTGAACACCTGCCAGCTTTTAGGAACAGAAACTGATGCCTAATAAAAATAAAGTTGCTGAAAACAATGACTCTTTGTTCTAACCGCATTGCGCTCGGCGGCACAGTTCAAATCGAGTTTCCATTTAAAGGAAGTATGTTAAATTAAACTTTTCTCCTAAAGAACAGATAAGGACTAATGATTGCAAGCTTCAGGTTTTTTTTAAATACAGTTTCCAGTTTGTTCTCATTTAACTTCCTAATTTAAGTTTATTTGACCTGGTATAAAACAGAATATGTTATGAGGAATAAAACAATAGGTAAATCAAGACGCACATGGCTAAAAATCATAAAGTTCTTTATTCTCACCACATCAATGGCGGATTCCTCTATGAGACGAGGAGCATCTGCAGAAAGTAAACCATGGGTGGCCATGATGTAGATTTTATAGGCCCCTCTCTCTTTCAAGATTTCTGCAGCAGCAACAAAGTCTCCTACATCGTCTATTATATCATCCTGGGTGGAAAGACAACAGAAATGTAGTTAAATGAAGGTAAAACATTTGAACCTGTTGACCCAGTTAAAATCAACAGAATGCACCAATGACACAAAACACAGGGAGGGAGAGGGAATAGGGGACCATAGATGACAAATCAGCAGCTTAAAAAGCACATAAAGCACACCACCTTGTGGTCAAGGGGATAATTGGTAATTCATTAACCTTAACATTCATCTAAATATTCAAAAATCAGAGAACATTCTAAACAGAAATAATTTTAATTTTGCGCCTACGATGTATAACGGAGAAGGAAGAGCAGGAAAAATGTCCAGTAAATCTTACCACTATTATGGCGATTCTTCCACCAACATCTCCAACTACAGTAATTGGAGGTTTCTCCTTGGCCATCATTACTAAAATGAAAAGCAAATCAGGTTACTTCATCTTTCACCATAGTTAAAAGTATATTATTTTTGATTTTAGGAATCAAAGACTAAATCTAAGTAGATTGAGTAAAATGGGTAAAAGGGTTTTTGAGCAATCTAGCTCTCCAAATCACGTTCTTTTTTTCCTAAATCTTTAAATTGATTTCTAAAAATACAAAGCAAAACTAAAATGATGATCGATCAATCAAAGCCAGTGGTTCATGTACCCCCTCCCCTCCATTCTACCCCTCCTACGTCTTAGGAGAACAAGCTGAAAGACTAAACCTAGTGAAAAGCATGCCATGCAAGGGTTAAATGACAAAAGCCCAGAATACCCAATCAACAAACACAAAAAGTGCCTGTATAGACACACACACACACACACAACTTCAGGCCCAGGCTATAGAAGCAGCCTGCAAACAGACAGTTTAACACGCACCAACAGTGGCAAGCACCGATGACAGACGTTCTGGGACCAGTCAGTGTAATCTGAGCGCTGCCACCGAACAGCCTACATTTCCATGCACACCCCTAGGAATCACATTATTGTTTTAATACATTTAAACACTCCATCTTTACTCTCCTGTTAGCTTGGCTTCATTAAACAGATAAATATCCTGACCATCATGTACATCCGTCTGCTGAATACATACATTTACAATGCTATCTATGGGTACAGTCAGATGTTTACATACACTTGTATATTACTGGTTAAACAACCCTTAGCAAGTTGCACCTCAACCACACGCTTTTGCAGCCATCAAAAAGCTTCTGGCATCATTTTAGCTGGACATTTAACCACTCTTATCAGAAATAGTAGAGCTTAGGAATGCATTGATATGAATATTTGGGCCGATATCGATATTAGATAATAATATTGCTGTTATGTCAGATAACCCAATCCTAGATGCTTAACTCCCTAAGCCTTTGGGACCCGTAGATGGGGCCCCAGATGGCCAAAAACTGATACGATATTTCTATAATATTGAGTGTTACCTTTACAAAGAAACCAGGTTTTTGCAAATGCTTACCGTTTGGAGCATTTGTTCTCCCATATAGGCTGATGTATGGTGGAACACATGTTGGCGCGGTTAGAGAGGTAATGTACCAAACACACACCTAAAGGCCAAGGCCTTCTGTGGAGAGTTTGCATGGTGTCCCCATGCATGCATGGTTTTTACCATATACTGCAGCTTCCTCCCTTAGTCCCAAAGCATGTATGTTGGATTCATTAGTCTAGTTTGCACTAAGGTGTGTGTGTGTTTCTTGTTTCATGTGTTTCATGTGTTTGCAATGGACTACATGTTTATGGTGTAACCTGCACCTCACCCATGGACCACAGGAGACAAGGTACTACACACTACCCACACCCCCTCACCCCGCCGGTCACCTTTTTCTTGGTCTGCCCCCTCTTAGTCCAGAGTGAAATAAAACTGACTTCACTGTGGACAGTGACAAGTAGTACTCAAGTGGGTCCAGTTTCAGATAGGCTTGAGATTTGGTTCTTATTGAACATCTTAACCATTTCCATGTGGAGGGGACAATTTGAGTCAAATTGTTTGTGGATACACCTGCAGGCTTCCACAAGTCAACCTCAAACATGGAAAACTGGCTTTTGAATGTATACATCAGTCCATCATTAAGCTTCTGGCGTTGCTCCACAGAAAATTTGTGGACTATGCTGAAAAAACCATGTCAGTGAAAGTCTTACCATTTCTTTTAGGAAAATAGGTCAAATATCCAGTCAGATTATGCCACAACCTCGTTGACAGCTACAAAAAGCATGTGCTTAGTATCAAGCTTGCTAAAGAGAGACATGTATCCAAACCTTAGCAGAGGTGTATGTATATTTTTGGCGCTGCATGTATAATTTTGACCCTATGTGGATTACAGGAAATCGCAAATAAGTTCAAACTTGAGTACTCAGTTCTTTTTTTTAAATGACTAAAGTTATATGTTGTATAAGCTATTATGGCGTTCACATCGGTGATGAGTGTATGTAAACATCTTGAACAGAAATGTACATACTGTAAAAACCTCACACATATCCCATAATATGTGACACCCAGTTCTAACTGCAAAATAAAGCATTAAAAAATTTGCATGGTTGACGTTTGAGGACGTTTTTTTAAATAGCTATTCATTTCCAATGTTTCTAATAAAAAAACATTGGATAAATAATTCATAAAACTGGTGTGCATGTAAATGCAGACAATCAGAGGGGCTTTAGGAAACAAACAGGTAAACAATCAGCAAGCCAAGCTGATTGTAAAGGAACAGGTTTAAAAAGCAAAAAAAAAAAAGGAAAAGCATGCCTTGCAGAACAGTGAATCTCATGAGCCCCTCAGTATCAGAAAACCTGGAATTATTATTTACACCAAGAACAGCAGAATCTACATTGTGATTAATATACACAGTTGTCCAAAAATGTCGCTGTGCTGCATCACGCAACAACCTGAAAAAAGTCTGACTTTTACTGTTGCAAAAAAAGATTAATAAAGCCTGCCAATACATCTTCACCTGCTCACAGGTCTAGATTCAACACTGGAATCTGTCAACCATCACGTATCTTCATGACGTTCTAATAACAGATTCTTACTGCATGCTTTCATTGTTTCTTCACATGCAATCATGACAAAAGGTTAATTAGGTTAAGAGTGGTTGATAAATGGCAGCATGTGTTGATTGGCAAGATGAATCCAATGAAAAAAATAATAATAATTAAAAAAATAACAAACAAAATTGACCCAGTTCTGGTTTGATTTAAGGATCTCAAACTAAAATTAGAGCACAACCAAACAAAGAGGGTTTTGGCCATCTTGTAGAAGAAGCTGTCTGGAGTCATAGGGGGATGCAGCCAACATGACATCAGTTCATTTTAGGCCAAAACACGCCATGGAAACTGCTGCTGGGAGTAAAGTGAAGATCACACAGCCAATTGGAAAAAAAAAAAAAATGGTCAGCTCAATTAGATGGAGCGTTAATATTCCACCAACTCCCCCTTATGAATCCAGACTGTATGTTTCTCAAGATGCAAACACAAACCCGTTTTTTCCTACGCATGCACAAATTAAGGAAGACTTTGAAGAGGAATCATTTCATGGTCAGATGTATATTAACTTTGTCGTACTTGGAAGTTCTATGCCAGGGAACGGAGCTTGTTGTTTGCCTGCTATTGTCAACAAATAAACACCACATTAACACAAATGCACAAGTATAACACACGATACACATTTTATGCCAAGACTTCAAAAAATTCTGTGTGTAAAGCAATTGAAAAATGATGATAAAGCAGACTGACTGAATCAAAGTCTAAAACAAGTCGTCTTTTCTAAAGAAAATGTATAAATGGATTTTATAACCTCAAAATGAAGCATGAAAACATAAAAAAGTACAGAGATTATTCTATCGGAGTCATTTGCCAATGACACACTCATTTGATTTTGTTTTTCTGACAATTATTCGAAACATTAGTTAGCACCCTAATGCATGATTATTAAATATGTGGTGAGAAACAAGCAAGGGAGATGTTTCTTTAAATATTATGTTGTTCAGACCCCTTCACACCAGATTATGACCACCCAACGTTCTCCGGGACCTTAAAGACTGCTAGAACGCAGCTGAATCGTGGAAAATCCATGATCAAACCACAGAACTCCCATCTGCACAGGCTCGTTTTATCCAAATCTGTTATTTTTAACTACATGTGGAAGGTTTCTGATTCTCCAGCAGCAGTTTCAGCCTTGCTGTAAAACATCATCAGTTTTTCAGTAGCCTGCAATAATGCAGGTTTGGGTATTTTCTGTATAGAGCATAGCGTCCTGTTAAGAATGCCGTTCTGTGCAATACTTTTAACCTAGGTCAATGCTCGGTGCGTACATCTTGGCAACTGCAATCAGGAGTAATCATGCACCCAAAATCCAAAATCAGCGTGTTTCTACTGTGAGCTCATCACACTAAGGCTCTAAAGCAACTATTTTATACCTGTAAGCCTCTACACGCTTTTACTCCTCTTCCTCACCACTAAATGTAATGCCAGGCCTTTTTTTTTGGCATCAAAACTACAACCTGAAGAACTCACAGCTTCCACCGGACCCTCGTTAGCTAAGCTATATGCACAGTTTGGAGGTGTGTGCACTTCTCCTCAGCTGGAGGTCTTATTGGAGGGGCAGCCCAGTGCATAGCTAGGACTAATGCTACCACCCACTCCCACAGAAGACCACCGAGGCATTTTCACACTGCATGACGTGTAACCGGGAGCACAATGCATTCTTAATACGCCACAGAAGACTACTCTGAGACCCTGCAGAGACCGTCTACTTTCTGGCAGATTTTTGACTTCATTATACAACCTTATTCCAGTGTGAGGGGGGCTTACTATTTGTAAATTAGATACTGTAGCTTACTACGGATGCATCATGGGTAGAAGTAATGTATCTGTGTAGTAAATCATGCAATGACATAAAATCAATTTCTTTGAGTATGAGTGATGGTATGAGTGAGAAACAGCACAATCATCAGCTCAGAAGAGGTTAGCACATGTAGAAGTTGTATTAGACTAACTATTCTTCTAATGCAGACATTTCATTGTGTCCCAGAAAGAAAAACAAAAGTGCATTAATGATGGTTACATTTAAGCGCTGTTCAGACGGCCTGTATTAGTTTGTTATAGTGATCTGACAAGTCAAAAGTGTGTTATTAAACCTTGAAAAACTGACGAGTGCATCAGCAATCATAAATCAAAATGAATGCAACTGCAAGAAACAATAACCTGTGACACATATCATGTCTTAAGTTTTGGATCAACAAAAAATAAATGCCAAAAGAACAGCGCTAAACACAGATAGAGGGGAATCTTACAGGGCAGCTCCAGTCCTGTGTGCCCTGTGGTGTTGCGCACACATGGTGGGGAGTGTCTTCCATCGGCCATGTCCGACTCTGCACACTGGGCCTCACCGTGGATCACAGCCAGACCCAATCGGAGACGTTCTGCGTAGGACTGAGCTCTGAAAAGACAAGAAAAAAAAATAAACAGTGAATACTTAAAATAAATGTTAAAATAATCTCGTCCTCTTCTGTGGTTTCAGTGTAAAATCAATGTAATGTTGCCTAACATTTGTTACCTTTTAGCTGCAGCAGGAGACTTTGCCACAATGATGGCATTTCTGTAATCAGGAATCTACCAGAATAAAGAAAATTCTGTGTTACTATTTCTTTCAAATGCTGATTGCTTCAATTATTTGGATGTTTTAATGTCATCAAATAAAGTCACGATCACAACACGACAATCACCTCCTCTTGAATGTACTGAATCAGGAATGGGGAGGCACGCAGATTATCCACTGGAAAGCTGAAAAAGCCCTGGATCTCCTTCTGATGCAGGTCCATGGTGATGATGTGCGTCAATCCTTCAGAGTGCAAAAATTCTAATTTTAACAAGTGAAACTTTCGAGAAAATCTGCTGCTCAGTTTTGTTTTGTTGCCCTCACCTGCTTTAGCCAACATTGAAGCTAAGAGTTTGCACACTATGGAGCCTCTCTTCCTCATTTTGCATTGCTTGCTGTAGGGGAAGTAAGGAATAACTCCAATAATGTTCTTTGCACAGGAAGTCTTAAGAGCATAAGCCATGATAAGGAGCTCCATGATGGCTGTGTTGACATCTCTGGTTAGAGCAAAAACACAGAAGACATAAAGGTAAAGTGTTGAGTTAGGAAAACGTCCAGCTGCAATGAAATCTACAAACTTCCTGTATTCACCTTGGTATGGTTTGGATAATGAAAATGGTCTGCCCACGAACAGATTCTTTCACATCCACTCTTGTCTCTAAATAAAGGAAACAACAACATTTTATCATTTTGTTGATGAATCTTTCCAGACAGGTCTAACTTTATTAAATGCATGACTTTCATGACATATAACATAAACATCTTGTACGTTTAGAGAAAAGTTTAAGAGAAGGAGGGAAATTAACAAACACCATATAAATAATGTGCTTGAACGTCTGCATAATATAAACAAAGGATTGATGTACTACATGACACGAAAAGGAGATATTTCCAATGTGCAACAATAATTTCAAAAACTTGATCGGCTTTAAAAGCCAGCAACGTATTTAGAGTTTTAATGTTTTAATCCTGGAAAAAATTATACTCCTGAAACTGGCCGTTTCAGGAGTATAATTTTTTGTAGGATTCTCAAAGAAGGGTGAATGTCTGGGAACTGAAGTTCTGTCAGTGTGTTTCTATTTGCCATGTATCAAAGAACCATAACTATCTTTCCTATTTCAGACATTAATTGAATAAAAATCGGTTCATTCTGTAAAAATGTCAATTTAAAATTTGTTCTCAACCCTTTGCATATGCTCATGTAGTATGTTCATGGAAAAAGAACCCAGCTATGATAACCCCTTAGTTGCTAAGACTCAAAGGAAAACATCCCATACCTGTGTGTAGTGTTTTAAGCACATGATTTATGAATAACCAAACACATTTGTTCCACCTTTGTACATGAGCATGATTGATTCCCTTTGTTATTCTTACAGCAAACTTTGAGGTTGAGGACGTTTGGAGCAAGGAGGGGACATGATGAGCACAGCAGCCACTTACCTGAGTGGAGGATTTTTTGTCTTACCTCTGTTAGATTCTTGAAACACTACAGACTTCCCCAGTTCAACTCCCAACCTCCTGTAAAACAAGAGCATATTTTTGCATGCGCTTTTTAAACTATAACCTTAAGATTATGCGGCATTTTTATCATTGCTCATTCAATCATGACATATTGTCAGTTACAAAGCCTCTGAACATGCCCTTCCTGGGATGTTTTTGACAGTTACTAGTTACACCCCAGCGCACCTACATGTTTGGATATAAGTCAGTGTAGCTAAACATTAACTAGTGCTTTGGAGTACTCACTCTGTTATCTTCTTAGCCAACTCTGTGCAGGCAGCAGACGAGTTTGCGGAAAACACACGGTAACCACTTTTAGCGACATTCATTCTGAAAGTTCAGTGTTGATGTCACAGAAACTGACTGTGAGCAGCACCACCTTTACTTTAACCCAACAAACAAGGAGCGTTTAGCTTTTTTAACGACGCGGTCGTCGGTTAGCTAACTGCCGCAAACTAGCCGACAATAAGTGAGCCAATTTATTCGAAAAAAAGGCTTAGCGTGGGTCCCAAACTTGACTAAACACAGCAGGGAAATAAATGCAGTTAGACTGGCGTGTCTAATGACATGTATTACTCGCGGAAAGGCAAATGAGCCAGCCTATGCTCTATCAGGTTGCATGGTAACCTGACAGCTATCCACATTTGAGAACTACGGAGTGCTCACTGGGTCAATCTTGTTGGCTGTGCTTTGCAGTGTAGATAAGCTGGTGCTGTGCGAAGAAAAACTAAAAATACTAGTATTTTACTTCATATACTTTACTTTATGTACTTTCTGCTACCTGTATGACCCCCTCTCTTTTCCAATGGTTATGGTCAATCTGACAGAGAGAGGTATCCCAATCGTTGTGGTTTTTAGTATAACAATGGCCATCAGTGGGCTCTAGATGGACAAACTGTCTACTTTTAAGGCTAGGTTTAAAACTTTGCTTTTTGATAAAGCTTATAGTTAGAGTGGCTTAGGTTATCCTGAGCTATCTCTGTAGTTATGCTGCTATAGGCTTAGGCTGCTGGAGGACATAATGACCACTTTCACCCTCTTCGCTACTTTCTCACGCTACTCTTCAATTTTGTATTATTTGCTGTTATCTCAGCTTTTAACTTTGTTCTCTCTCTTTTCTCTTCCTAGAAGCTACACCTGGCCTGACTCTGTGTCTACCTGTAACACCTTTCTGGAGAGGGGAATCCTCCAAGCTTCTGCTGGCAACAACTGAATGCTCACCCTCTACCGATGATCCACATGGCCCTGTCTTTCAGTGTTTAACCCTTTCTCTCTCCTAGACATAGCTACTGACTGAGCTTTTACTGTGACTAACTCTATGTGCTCTCTTTCAGACTCTAACCTTGAAAACTGGCTCAGAGTTTATCTGTTCCTCCTTTCTAGGTGAAACGACTAAAGGAGCTACATCCATTAACATTTACTTTTCCTTCCCATAGAAAGTACTCCTGGATCAGTGCTTCTTTGTTCTCTTTGTGTCTCTGCTCTGTTCTCTCTAAATCCCAGTCGGTCGTGGCAGATGGCCGCTCACACTGAGCCTGGTTCTGCTGGAGGTTTCTTCCTGTTTAAAGGGAGTTTTCCTCTCCACTGTCGCTACATGCATGCTCAGCATGAGGGATTGCTGCAAAGTCAACGCCAGTGACTGTCCACTGTCTCTACATGCTCATCCGGGAGGAGTGAATGCTACAAATAGATAGATAAATAGATAGAAAAAACTTTTTATCCAATTTGAATAAATAACAGAATCTGGCTGCACTGTTCAATGATTAAGATTAATTGGAATGTATGTACCTGACTTTTGTGAAGTGCCTGGAGACGACATGTGTTGTGAATTGGCGCTATATAAATAAACTGAATTGAATTGAATTGAATTGAATTTATGACAGATTAAATTAGATAATCTGTACCCTCCACATTTATTAGCACTCCTTGTTAAGATATGTAAAATACATATTTCATTAGATCAATCTGAATCAACAATCTTCCATAGAAAAATTATGAAAAAGCCTATCTTCAATTTGAATATATAGATTTAATGTGAGAAAATAGATGCTTAACAATAAACCAGTGTTAATTTTAACAGGACATTTTAATATACCTTTAGCCACAGAATTTAAACCTTTGGACTTTTCACAAAGCCTCCAAATGACTTTAGCTAAAAATGATGAACCAGCATTTTTTTTAAATACAGATATAAAAAAAATACAAGTTTTAGCAGTTTGTTTTTTTATTTTTATGGAATACTCGTACTTGTCTTCTGTTTCATCTGGGACTGGGTCGCGGGGCAGCAGACTCAGTAGAGACGCCCAGACGTCCCTCTCCCCAGACAACTCCTCCAACTCCTCCAGGGGGAGCCCAAGGCATTCCCAGGCCAGCCGAGAGACATAGTCCCTCCATCGTGTCAAGGGCCGTCCCCTGGACCTCCTCCCGGTGGGACGTGCCTGGAACACCTCCCGAAGAAAGCGTCCAGGAGGCATCTGGTATAGATGTCCGAGCAACCTCAACTGGCTCCTTTCGATGCAGAGAGTGCAATGCAGTAGAGCATTGCAAATGTATTCCAACCTATTAAACTTTTTCCACATTTAGTTACATTACAACGTCAAACTCCAATGAATTCAAACTCCACCCTCATTTTGCAAAAGTTTTATTTTAAAACCTAAAAACAGAAATAAAATCAGGATTCTTCTATAAATTCCTATATTGGAAATGTAAAAAATATAAGTTGTCCTTTTTCAAAAGGTCACGCAACATTTACGGATCTAAAAAAGCTTTATTTAGCTGGACTGGGGATAAAAATTTCTCATTGGATTTTAAAGGTTGCAGACCAGTGGCTGAGACTAAAAGGCAATTTAGTTTTAAATGCAGTCATTTAAGGCTTTGTGTAGTTCTAGTTGAATGAATTTACTGTACACTCGGTCAGCCAATATATTGTAAATGAATTGCAGCTTGTCAGTTAATTTAGAAATTAATGTTCATTAATTAAGAAACTTATTTTATATAACAGAGAAATCAGTTCTGTGTTTGCATCAAAAAATAAGGGATTTTCATCTAAGCTCAGAACCATCCCCCTGATACATGTCTATATGTGCTGGCAGAAAACTGATGTTCTGATGTTATGTAAAGAACAACAAGTCACATTTAGTAAATTTTATATTTATTTGACCCTTTTATTTATTGTAAGTCAAAGTGAAATGTGAGCATTAAAAATACAATTTTTTATTTTAATGTGTTTTTATGCATCCTTTCCTTTTTGAAGTTCCACAGAGTGTCAAAGCACTTAATTAATTATCCACATGTTTCTGCTTCCCTGCAGTATAAATCTGATATTACACAGATGATACTTTTCTTTTAGCTGCTTCTCAAAATGGGAAAGACAGGAGAACTTGAAAAACAAGTTAGGCAGATGTTAACCTTCATAAGTCAGTAAAGAGCTGCAAGAAAATAGTTAATCGTCCAAACTTGACCATATCTACGCTCAGAGCAATGAGAAAAAATGTTACAAAAAGACCAGACAACAAAACATATGTATTTTGCATCTACCAACCATAAAGAGCATGGTGAAGAAAAAAAATCTCCAAACTTCACTGATAGAGAACTGCAGGATTTTCTTTAAGAAAGTAGATTCTTATGGTACTACAGTAATAATATATTTGTTTTAAGGCCTTTAACACACCTTTTAGCCTACACTAGGTGCCAAAAGATCAATGAATCACTACTTTTTTACAAATTAATCTGTTATGAACAGCTGTGCCTTAATATTAAATCCTAATATTAAGGTAATAAGATAATTAGGTAATAAGATATAATACAGACCAAACACATCATGTGGTGATTAATTATGTTGTAACTTTTGTGTTGTTTAATTGTTAATTTCATCACATCATAAATAGTTCTCCTAAATTTAAACGGATGTTGTTTTACCAGAGTGCAGAAAAGCTTCATGCTTTAAGCCAGCTCGCCTTCCATAATGTTCCAGAGGGTGGCAACAGAGGACCACCACTGTTTTTACTGATCTGGTTGTGCAAAACTACTACTACTATCTCTGGAAGTCAGGTTTTTTACTGTAGTATGTGAGTAATGTGGCTTTTAAGCATGCAAAAATGTATTTTCATGTAAAATCATATCATAACAGTTTGTAAGGCAATTACTTGTCTAACATGATTGCAGTAGTAGAAAACCTAATAATATCCAGCAAAACTATTGCTTGCATTAACCAATTTAGAAAAATGAATATTATTATTAAAAAGCCACCAAGATCCCAGGGTTTAAAGCTAATGTATTGACACAAAATTACCCCAAGCAAAATTTCTGTAATATATTTGAACATAAAAACACTGTGTAGATTGCTAAAGGTTTTTTTGTATCCAACTAAAATTTATTAAGTCAGGAAGAGATTAGCCTAATGGGCTGGAGGAGGAACCTCTATTTTACAATATATCAAAGATGCTAGACTCAACTAAATGTAAACAGATTTGTGTGTTGAAATCTTACTTTTTATTTGTCTTTCACATTTTGTTCCACTATTGTGTACAACTGATGCAACACATAGTGTTGTTGCTGCATGAAGGAAATACTTTTATTACCATCAGTTTTTTGAAGCAGAGGTTAAGACATCTCAAACTAAAGGTGTATCATTTGCTCATCTGGTTTACTTTGCAGGGCATCAGAGTGATGTCCATCATGTGGTGCAGCTTGTGCAACAGTTGTCTTTCTACTTTAAGCTCTAGTAGCTCCAGAGCCTGCACATTTAACCTGACATGTAAAAAAGCAAGACACGTGAGAAAACAAGCATTTTAAACACACATACAGTCATCATGGATATGAATGTTATATTAGCTCTTGGCATTTAAATATTTATGCTTGAAGGCACCGCACCGTCTACACTTCCTGAGGATCCTAAGGAAGAAAGGCCTGGACTCCAATCTACTGCTGACCTTCTACCACGTGTCCATTGAGAGTCTGCGGGCATACTGCTTTACAGTATGGTATGGCAGACAAGAGAAGGCTTCAGAGGGTAGTCAAGATGGCACAGAGGGTTGTTGGCTGCCCTCTCCACTCCCTGACAGACATCAATCTCCCAGCAGAGCACATGAGCTCACCAAGCTCATGCCCTGGCTTTGGACTGTTTGACCTTTCTTCCTAAAGGAGGCGCTACAGGTGCATCAAATCAAAAACCAGCAGGCTAAAGAACAGTTTCTTTCCCAGGGCCATAAGCACTTTAAACTGACACATGCACAAATACCCACAGTTACCCACCTCCCTTAACAGCTTCCCCAGAAGCTGTTAAGGGAGGTGGGTGACTCCCTCCCTTAACAGCTTCTGGGAAAGCTGTTAAGGGAGGTAGGTAACTCCCTCCCTTAACAGCTTCCCCTGAAGGACTTCCCTTCCACCAACAACTGTGCAATATCTTCATATTCATTTGTGCAATATATTCAATATTGTATATATATATATTATTCTACTTAACGTTTTTTCTTCTGACATCTCTGCACTGATAAGAAGCAACTTTTTTCATTTCATTGTATAGTTGCATAAAGACTTAAAAGTATTCTATTTCTATTTTATCCTGTTCTATTAAATTCTATCATTGGTCTGTTTCCAAACCTGGAATGATTGTACAATAAACAACATCAATACATTTAATAAGCAAGAATTGGATTCCCGAGTTTGAATTTATTCTGGGTTATCTCTAAACCACATTGAGTGTGAACTATACACACAGGTTCAGATATATAAATTCACCAGACTCGTTCAATGAGCTGTACTGGAAGTTCTTAAATGTATTTAAACTTGAAAAGGCATATTAACAGCTTAGTGATTGTCTGATTGTCTGATTGTCTGGATCGACGGAGGGTGGTAATTCACTAATTCACTGAAGTAAATACACACAAACACTCACAAATATATGACAGGCCCTTAAAAAGGCTTTGAGTTTGTGAATATAAACACAGCTGTAACTGGCTCAGGTCAGTAGGTGTCACAGGGAATGTGGCCAAAGTAACTAAAAGTACCCTCAGCAGATTTCGAAATCATTCTGAGAAGCTGTGAGGTCTGTAAACATCTGGAGGTTTGCTCAGTTTCTTTGATTTCCTGATTCTGAAGTTATAACAGCTGCTGCAAAGAGCCTCTTCCACTACTGCTGCAAGTCTTGCAGTTCCCAAGCTCCCACAAGTACTAAAATTTGCTCTTTGTGGTGAAAGCATTTTGGTTTTAAATTTGTAGTACTGTACTGTCTAGTTAAAAACAATCATGTTTCTGTAGCCCTTCATTATGTCCACCTCTTCTACCTTGAGGTTGATGCAAGTATGCTAAAAAGGTTTTTACAGTTATATTCATGTTTGCATTCTCATTTAGATGCCCAAATTTCAAGAGATATGACAAAAAATGTTCTTTTACCAAGGCAAACGTTTTTTAAGTACAACTTATAAACTAAAGTTAGAAACGTAATTTGTGTGATATTAAATTAACTCTGCTATGGAAACATGAACCAATTCACAGTATCTAATACCACTTGTTTGTTCAGTTTACAGAAAACCATCTGCTCCAGATGATTGCCTACATGTCCCAGATGGCCTCCAGATGGTTAAAAAATAGAAATAAGTACCACCATCATGAAAGGTATTTTAAAATAGCAGGGCATCAGGATTTTGACTTTTTTAGTTTGTTGTGTTATGTCATAAATAAACTGAAACCTTATCATCCTTCGGCTTTGAATGGTTGCTCAAGGGATATTATGTGATTATTTGTTAAGTTTTTTTAAAGTTAGTATGTCCCTGTTTGATGTTGAAAAAATAAGTCAGAATTCTTTGTGGTAAGTCTGAGGTTTTACAACAACCGTGACCTGAAATCCAATATGGCTGCCATGCAAATAAAACAATGTTAAAGCTGCAAGCCCCCACGTATTTATGAACTTGCATCTGGAAAATGGTTAAATTAGGTTTTATGTCGCTCCCAGATTCAACTTTCAATTTCAGAGGTAATTAGGATACAGCAAAAGTAGCATCCTGGTTCACTGTGGTCCTTTTCAGTCTGTTAAGTTTTCTCCACTGCAAATTTCTGATCAAGCAAAGATAAATGTGTTTCAAGATTTCATCGTTTTTTTATTTTGTTGCCCTACACATGCTCTACAGTTATTTGCATAGGTTTACAGATATTTAATAGCATTTTTCCACCAGTGGAACTGATTAGAGAAGTATGGCTCTTAGATGGTATAATGAACTTCATGCATGAACATCCTGGACGTTAAGCTCCTGAATAATGTTCCCAGTGTGAATAGTTTACATAATACCTGCCCATGAATCTGCTGTGTTATAAATGACTTGAAATGTTCCTTTGCTCAAACACTTCAGACATACATACATACATACTAGAGCCTAGTTTGTTCTTATCTTGTTCATATCACACAATCAAAGACTGGGTCAATGTTTAACATAGGTCTGCACAGTGTACCATCCCAGTTTATAGCATTCCTCCTAGCTTTTCCAATACACGGGCTTGCAAAAGTATTGACAGTTTTAAATGTTTACACATATTTCCATGTACAACCACAAACTTCAATGTCATTTAGCGGAATAATGTGTGGGAAAGACTAACTTAAAGAAGTGCATGATTGGTAAGTGTAACTGAAATGATGCACGGTATTCATTTGTACAAATAAAAATGAAGAAGTGTGTATCCAATCCCCTTTACTCTGATACCCATAAATAAAATCTACTGCAACCAATTGCTTTCAGAAGTTTGTTCACAGGACAATTATCACTTATACACAATTTGTAACTGCCCTCTATTGAAGAGTGGCAAGAAGATAGCCATTGTTGAAAGGAAGACCAAAAAAAAAAAAAAAAGTCCAGTTTCCAATTAACAAGCCATGGAGGGGGGCACAGCAAAATGTAGGTTTTGGGCCTGTCACATGTAGCAGAAACTAACATTGCACATGAGCCTGAGCACACCATCCCAAAGGTAAACCCGGTGGTGGCACCATCATGGTGTTGGAATGTTTTGCAGCAAAATTGACAGGAAGATGGATGGATGGATGGATATAAATAAAGGGAAAGAAAACATGCTAGACGCTGCAAAAGACATGAGATGATATGTTCCAGCAGGACCGTGAACCAAAACATAAAGCAATGAACAATGGAGTGGTTTAAATACAAGCATATTCACATGGATTTTGGAGAATGGCTCATTCAAAGTTCAAATGATAAGCTGCAATAACATTTGAGAATTGATGATAACAAATTCACTTTCGTAATGGGGTTTCTGTTGGACCAATATGCGGGGAAGAACTCCTGAGGCTCAAAGTTTGCAAGACACTTTATTGCTCATGGCTTGGACACGGACAAGGTACCAGGCGAGCACACAAACAACATATAAGGAACCAGCGGGGAACAAAGGAAACAAACGAGCTTAAATACAAAACTGGAGAGCAGGGGGAACCAATGACACACGGGACCAGACAATCAGGGGAAAACACAGAACAGGTGTGGGCTTGGGGTGCAGGGAGACAGAAAACAAAGGACTAGACCAGGTAAAATAACAAAACACAAACTCAAGAACTCAAAATACAAGCAGGTATGACATTGCCCCTCCCTTTAAGGGCGGATCCCAGACGCCCACAAAACAAAACAAAACAAGCATCTGACCAGGGCGGGGGGATCCATGAGCCCCTCATGGACAGGAAATGAGTGTGAGGGCGGCTCGCCTTGGAACCCCTCCGGAACAGGACCAGGAACAGGATCGGGGTGTGGAGGCGGTTCATCCATGAACCCCCCCGGAACAGGTGAATAGAATAAGAATAACGGACAAACATTTCAGTCTCTTGATTTGCAACACTGAGACATACCCCAAAAGACTTGCAGCTGTAATTGCAACAAAAGGTTTTTCTACAAATTAATAACTCAGAGGGGTGAACAAAAATACATCACATGTTTCAGATTTTAATCTGTGCCAAAAAATGTGACAATGTAAACTGCCACTCTCTTGTTTGCTTTTCTTTTGATAATAAATTATCTTAATCTGGGTTTAAATGGCCATACATCCAACCCAATGTGGAGCCTGAAAACAAAAAACTTTACAAGTTTTTTGTTTTTTTATCTTAGCTGTGTCAACACAAGTGAGACATCCCTTCCCACTGATAACAACTGCCACCACAGAGCTGGAAAGTGTATGTGTGGGTGTATTGAGGTTATGCACTTAGAATTTAAAATGTAAAGAAATGAAAAACACACCAAGATAATCTAGTTCTTCTCTTCAGCAGAGATCAAACCAACATGGTTATAATTATATTGGCAGTTCTATAAAAGAAATTGAATTTGATTGCAGGCTAATCTCTTGCGTTGTCAGATATGATCTGTCTCTAGGAAAAGTTGAGAGCATGCCCCTTTATCGCTCAATAACGGCATGATATTGTATAGCATCCATGCTCTCGCTCTGCACGCATGACATATCTGGCTCACCTATCATGGATTTGTGTCTGATCCCATTATGTTTTCATCACATAACACCTACAAAGGTAAAGTGGACAGAGGGAGGAATAGAGTGTAGCAGGGAGGGTGCAAAGTGGGAAAGGAGAATGTAAAAAGAGAGACTAACAGAGGCTCCTCCTCATTCGCGGTGTGCGTTTCTTGTGTTTTTCTCATCCGGCTTCTCACTCACACTCTGTCGCTCAGCAGAGGCTCAGAGGTAGGGAGCAAAGATTCTCACTTGAAAAGGGTGGAGAGAGAATTTTTATCTTTTATTTTATTTCTCACTGAGAAAGAGACGCCAAAAAAGAAAAAAAAAGGTAGAAATTATTGTGTTTATTCTGGGGGAGGGGCGGTGCCACCAGAGCCTGCCTGCCTGCCTGTCTACTGCATGTGCTCAGCCTGCTTACACACTGTGTTTCCAGATGGAGAGGAGGCAGGGAGAGGTGGACCACCTGGAGCGCCCAAGCCCACTGACTGACAAGGAGAGGGTGATGATCCAGGACTCGTGGGCGAAAGTCTACCAGAACTGTGAGGAGGCCGGGGTTGCCATACTGGTCAGGTATTTCCATCTGCTGTTCGAGGTTTTGATTAATGTGAATGTTGCTTTATAAAAGAGTGTGGCAAATGTGATGCTGTTGTGATGGGTTTAATCAGTTTCCAATCCATAAATTTGATATTTTCCCTATATAGAGCTTAAATTCTAGTAATGCACCTACTGAAGCCAGCAAATGTACAACCTATTTTTCCAGGATATGTCCAGATTCCAAACTGAGGGGTTTCTTCCTAAAATGCAACAGATGACACACGTTAATGATTATCTTGACCATGCAATAGCCTTATCTCTCACCATCTTCATAAAATAACATCATACAAATCATAAAATCATAAAAATCCATAATGGAAACATCTTTGGCTCTCCTTCCCTTGCAGCACAGGCCGTGTTTTGAATACCTGCAGCCACAGGACTCCATCACTCAGCGGGACCTTTAAGCCTTCCCAGAAAACAAAAGGCTTAGTTTATTTTAATTTCTTTTATTCTGATACACTCAATCAGTCATTTCGGCTTTTCGATTCATCTATTTATGGCAATCTTGCAGAGCCGTTGGAAAGACTCGCAATCGCTGTCTTTTTTTAGCATTAACACTGAAATCCACGAATGGGAAACTGTTGTAAAAGTCAACCATCTGCACGGATGCGTAGAGGCTTTTGACATTTGTTCATGTGTGACAGGATTCACCGCATGACACAGTGTGCCTTAATAATCCTTTTTGATTGCAGAGGGGCATCATGTGAGAGACGTCACATGTTGCTAGTAAAGCAATGTTTTTTTTATCCTCTCAGATTGCTGAAGATTTAGATATAAATATATTAAAAATATTCAGGTCTGCCCCAGGGACTAGGGAAGAACCTCTGCCCCAGTCTCCAGACTTTTGGAGCCTTTAAGAGGTTTTCTTCCAGGATTGCCCTGTATTTAGTCCCATCCATTATCACACCAACCCTTACCACATTGCACTGCCTAGACTGCACTAAATGTTAATAATTGTTTTTAAGTTAAGTTTCTATTCCTGAGGAAAAAAAATTATGACACTTGTTGTTTAATGCAGCACAAATTGTTTTAGAAGGTGCAGAGTACGTAAGGTGGTCAAGCCATTAAGAAACTATAACTTTCATTGTCAGCAGACATCACCAAGAAGCAACTTTTTCAATAAAACATTGTTGTTGAGATGCAAATAATGATTTTCCAGTAACTGGATGCACTATTCCTCATCTGGGGTCAATGTTTGCAAAATACAAAGCAGAAATATATAAACACTGCTAAGTTGTTTGTCTATTCATAACAAGCAATATTCACCAGCTTCATATCATATGTTTTCCTAAAACCATGCAGCCTTAGCTTGCAGACCTTGACAGAGTAATGGTAATGGGATGAAGTACCTCACATATTGACTCATTTTACTAGTTATGTGATGTTTGAAGGTAAATGACCATACTGAATTGTGTTCAGTAGTATTAGAATAAAAGGAGCTAAAAAATGAAGATGTTGAAAACCATGTATCATTTTTCATTCACTTCACAACTGTGCTACTTTGTGTTGGTCCACCACATAAAGCCCCAACAAAATACGGAGGACAAAGTATGAAAAAAAATCCTTTTCTGAGGCACTTCAGCTGCAGCACATTCACAACAAGCACTTAAATAAAACTGATAAATGTACATGGACATGACTCCTTTTTGACCCCATATTTTCCATACTTAGATTCCATCACAAAGAGTCTATGCCTTTAGGAATTTGAGGAATGACGACTGATTGGAAAACCTTGCCTTGTGAGATACTCCATTAGGCAGCAAGAAATAAATCCTGTCACTCTGCTGAAGAACCTCAGCGCTAATATTAATCCAACAAAATTACAGTCTTTTTGGGTAACAGATAAGATCCACGGAAGCAAATCACAGCACTCAGTCTCTGAAATTAGAAGGTGTCTTTAATTCAGCTCTTCAATTATTCTTGAAATAAGATAAGGCAGGATTTAGAGTCCAATGACCACAGAAAATTCTAATTAGGCTATTTATATGCATCCAGGGGTCATGCAATTACAAGACAGAGAGATTAAACACTGTCGCTCCTTATTAGTTTGAAGCGATACAGGGACCATGAAGCTCCGGCATTTTCAAAGCCTTTCACCCATCTGAACTCTCTAAGGACACTCCAACTTCCTCCCTTTTCACATGTAAAACCCTGATTTGTAAGCATATGTGTCAGAGCTAGCAGAAAAGAAATATTTGCTTCCTTTTTCTGTAAGCAGTTGCAGAGCCAGGGGGAGATGGGACATCTTGATTTGATAGTCAGCAACCAGATGCTTTGGCCCTCTTCCCAGAACTGTGTGAGGGGGTGAGCTTTTAGGATTCCCTTTGCTATTTCACTATAATACCTCTGAGGGTCAAGCGAGGGTGTAATTAAAGAAAACATCAAAGTGACTATTTGTTCTCTGATAGGGCCCAGCTTAAATTAGGTTGTACAAACAAAGAAAACGTAGACCTGGAACATCTGTTGAAACAAGAAAACTGCCTGTGCCCCAAACAAATTGAAAAAAAAAAACATGAAGTAATCATTGTCACAGGTTACTTTAACTGCAGTAAATGTACAGTAAATAAGGAGAGGTAGCCTTGAGAGGGGAATTCAATTTTGCACTAGGCCCTCTCTAGTTAGCAATACACCCTATCAGACATCTGAGAAGAAAGGTTTGCAAAGGAATGGGTAATGGTTGAGTGGCACATAAAGAAAAACTACGTTTATAAATTTAGCTTTATACCTTATTTTTGTCATAAACAAACAGAAGATCAAGATAATAGGGCAGTGATTTGTACTATTGTCTGAATGTAAGAAAGATTCTAGTCCAAATCCTTCGGTAGTTTGAATCCATTGCCTATGCGGTTGCAAATTGTTTCCTTGGTACTACAACTTTCTCTCACACCCTCAATCCACCCCAAAGATTAATTTGTGACTCTAAACTGTGTACAGATTTAATGGGTGTGTGCATGCCTTATATGCCTTATATATATATATATATATATATAAATAAATATATATATATGTATACTTGTGTAAGTGGTGTGGAATTTACTCTTGCACTACTCAAATGTTGCAGCAATGACCTGATATTAACATTATTTAATCTCATGATACACTATGCAGACACTCTCTCTGCACTAATAAAGATTCACTCACCTTGGCATGCTCACAGTGACCCCAAAAGCAAAGTAGTCCAACCTGTTTTCTTAGTTTAAACAATAATTATTTGACCAACTGGGGGCATCCATACATTCTGTATATTGTATTGACCTTTAATCCCCAGGTGGTCATCAAGTATGGAAAACAAGTGCAGCAACATCCTTGCAAAACTAACTTACTATTCCCTGACACAGTAACAGACTTCACATTTTACAGCATCCCAATACACACAATGTATTGTGTGTTGGAGAACCAATTATATGGTGGAGAACATACAAAACAGGAGCACATCAAAAGCGACGCATATGGCAGGGCATGATGCTCTTTGTTTCTTTATGTTTGGACCCACATGAAACGAGATTTTAGATATGCCAAAGTACATCGCGAGACAAACAGTGTGACACAGCTATACCTCTCCAACTCAACCTTTACCTAGTTAAGGCGATCTGTGCACTATATCTGAAATTTACCCTAATTGTTTTCCTCCTTTAAAGGCTTTTTGTGAACTTCCCTTCATCTAAACTGTACTTCAGCCAGTTCAAGCACATTGAAGACACACAGCAGCTGGCGCAGAGTTCCCAGCTCAAGAAACATGCTCAAAGGGTCATGGGCGCCATTAACACGTTGGTGGAGAACATTGACAACTCAGAGAAGGTGACCTCAGTATTGAAGCTGGTGGGCAAAGCCCACGCTCTCAAACACAAGGTGGATCTGGTGTACTTCAAGGTAAAAACTATATGAACAAAATCAAGATGAACATTGGAAGGCTCGGAGACTTGAGATTTAAAGCTGAAACCTGATATTTACATGCAATGTATAAAATAATGTATACCCTTTATTCTCACTGTTCAATGTTAAATCACACTAAACTTTTCCAGTTTAAGGTCAGGTATTATTACCAAATGTATTTCTATTTTAGTTTTATCAGATCACAAGACATGTCTCCAAATGTCATTTCTATTTCCTCTCTGCATTTGTAAATTGTAATCAGTTTTTTAATTGCTTGAATCATATCTTACCTGATTTCTTTAGATTTTTCCATGATGTCGCACAGGGAAGCAGTGTGACTGAGAACTTAAAATACATCTATATGTGTGCCTTCATTTAATCCAAATACCGGGAACTGACCTATAAACCTATAACAAGTATCAAAAATCCATGACCTCATCATCTGGGCATTCTCAAATAGTTTAAAGTATAGTAATCTTAGTGGATGTAAACTTCTGACTTTGAAGAAAGCAATAAAAAAAGTTTCAAACAAGTCTTCTTATTCTGGCATTCAGCAAATATAAATAATTTTGGTTAACTTAATGGACCTAAAAGATGAGAAGTTTAGCCTAATTTGAATGTTCGTCAGTGTGTTGGTTATGTACGCTATATAAATATATCATTTTCACTGCATATCCCCTGACAAAAATGATTGAATATCTGTTCTTGTAGGTGAGTTTGTCAGTTTGAATTGCCTGAGGCAAGAAGTCACTAGTGAAAAACTGATTTCTTCTTCATTCAGGTTCAAACATGCCAAAATGGTGCATGACAAGGTTATTTTCTGAAAAGCTGATCTTACTACTCTTAAAACCTGTTTGAATAAGAATATTGTTGAAGTTCATGTCTCAAAGAGTTTAAAGTGGCACAAAAACCAGAGAACATCCAACAAAGTAGAAATACTGAGATCGACAACAATCACATATTTTTAAATGAAGAATGTTTGATGTTGAAGGAAATATTTTTCTTTAAATCTGCAAAAACGTTTTCCTAAAACCAACTGAATGAAAGTCTTCCAACATGGAATAGTGACTTCATGTTTTTTGCAATGAGTTGTAGCAAATGCTAAAACCAGCCATTTCAGATCAACTAACTACTAACAGCCTAGGAAAGACGTATAGAAAGAAAACCTATTTGTTAAGCTGAGATATTTTTGAGACAGTGATACAAAACAAATAATGTAATTGTAGATTCTGTTTTTTTACTTTGAGGTAAATTACTGTTTGTGTCTTGCTCAGATCCTGTGCGGTGTGATTCTGGAAGTCCTGGGAGAAGAGTATCCAGAGGTTGTGACACCAGAGGTGGGCATAGCATGGACCAAATTCCTGGCTACTGCCTGCTCTGGCATCAAAGCCGTCTATGAGGAAGTGGGCTGGACACAACAATCAACCTCCACCGGCTGAAACCTTTGCGTTAGTACACCTCTAACGGGGAACTTATTATCGCTTTGCAGCTTTATGCAACACCAATCACATGACTGTAATATGATAATGCAGTTTGTTGTTATCTATGATAATCATGGACTATGTAAAAAGGCTATATCATAAACAAATATAGAAACATGTACTGTGCCCTTTTTTATAGCTAGCATTGTGTTTTTAAGAGAAAGAGAGCAACCCTCCCCGTGTTTGTTCTCTTTTAAAGACTAATCCATTTAGGATAAGAAAAAGAGGAAGAAACTACAAACAGATGAAACAGTGGATAAGAGGTCACATTTGACTTGGGCGTGCCTTTTATTAATTGTGTTCATGTACAAGCTTAAATATAAACAGAATTCTTTCTGAACATTCAGATGTTTTACAGATGTTTCCTCCTTTCAATCTGCACTTACTCATGTCAGCTTTGTTACTATGAATATTGGAGAATTTCTACATTTTCAATAATAATGCTGATGATTGTACTCTTTCCGCTCATTGAAACTCACATTTGTATGTGTAATTGAGGATTCTTTGAAGTAAACAGACAATAGAAAACCTTCTTATTCAAACTCATTGTGTTATTTCTTAAACTTTTGTAACTCACAGAAAGCTGCATTTCTACCGTGGCCTAATGTTACTGTACACTGCTTTGATTAGCTGTTCAAAGCAGTACCACGTTACAGATTTCTTCTTTTTCAGCTTTTTTCAAATGACAATTTGATGAGAAAAAAGCTATCCAAACTAACCTAGCCCCTTGAGAAAAGTTATTGCCCACTAAACCTAAAACTGGCTGTGCCATTCAGGCTCAACAGCTGTCATCAAGTCTTTTTAATGATTGTGAATAAGTCTTTTATATCGCTGTGGAGGAATTTTGACAATCCGGAGAATGTATAAATCTAGTCAAACTGCAGGGTTTTCAAGCCAGAAAGACCTGCTTAAGGGGATGCCACAGCATCTCAACTGGATTCAGTCCAGACTGTGACTAGGCCGCTACATCATTTTGGGGTTTTTTTGGGTTTTTGACCCATTCAGATGTGGACTTGCTAGGTTTCTTTAAATTATTGTCCCGCTGCATAAAACCCAAGTCTCCTAGAATCAAATGTGGCAGAGAGCCTAATTTATGGATCCATCAATTACTGCACGTAGTCCTTGGGTCCTGAAGCAGCAAATCAACCCCTGACCATCACACCTTTAAGTTTTTCTTCTGATGTAATACCTACCTTTAATGATGTTATACCTTCCAAAAAGTTCCACTTTTGTCTTGTCAGTCCCCAGTTCAGAGGTTTTTGGTAAACATGAGAAGAGCCTTTGTGATTTTTTTTGGTCAGCAATGGTTTTTGCCTTACTACTCTCCCCTGGATGCCATTTTCTTATAGAATCCTGAACACCCACCCAAACTGGGTTCTAGATATTGTTTTATTTTATTTTATTTTTCTCCTGGATGAGTCATTGCACTATTGTAGTAATTTTGGCTGACAGACCAATCCTGGGGACGGTTCACTACTGTTCCATTTTTTCTCTATTGGTGGAAAATTGGTCTTCCTGTGGTTCTGTTATGATTTGGGGTTGTTTGGTTTTTGGTTTCGGGTTTTTTCTTTATATGTTTTTCACAGTTGAGGTTTTGAATCGTTCTTCTGTTTATTATATTATTGGTCGTCTTGTTCATGTTTTGTCAAGTTTGGTTTTCGGATCTGTTTATGCTTTAGTTTCATGTTTTTCTAGTTATGTTTCTATTAGTTTGCATCCTTGGATTTTCGTTCTGCTCAAGCCATGTTTTGTCCTGTCAATTAAGTTTATTCGGATCACCTGCACCCAGTTAATCTGTCTCCTTGCTTCTCCTGGTTTACACTCCATATATACACACCTGTCCTGTTTATTCCTCGCGGAAACATTTTTCAAATCATGTTCATGTCTTGTTTTCAGATCATGCTCATGTCTTGTTTGGATCATGCCATGCCTGTCTTGCCTCCCCGTTTGTTGTTATGTTCCTGCCTCTTACCGTGAGTGAGTTTTTGTTTTTTGTTAATTAAATCCTTTTCACTTACCATCATGCTGCCTGCTAGTCTGCATTCTGGGGTCCTCCATTTCGCAAGCCATAACAGGTTCACTAAGTTGGAGCATGATGTGTCGCTTTTTGAGATCTTTTAACCCACTTCATGCTGTCAGATGGGTTCTATTTAATATGCTTCTTGATTATATAGGTCTGGCAGTAATCAGGTAGGGATGTGGCTGATCACAGTTAACTCATGGCTACCACAGTGGACAATTCTTTTTACACATAGGCTGACGCTGGTACGGATAGCCTTTTTTCCCCTAAATAAAATAATCATCTGAAAAGCCCCTTTTGTATTTACTCAGATTATCTTTGTCTGATATTAAATGTATTTTGATGATCTAAAGCATTAAACAAAAACAGTTTGACAAAAAAAAAACACAAACAGAAAAATATCTATATTGGGACAAATAATTTTCACAACACAGTAAGTGGCTCTAATGTTGACAGTTAGAAGGCTGTTTACTGGTATCATGATACACCATTGTTACGATTTTAAAGCAGCAAGAAATTGTCCCTAATCCCATTCCTGTGGTTTAAAGTCCTTTTAACAATAGTCATTGAAAGTACGGGAGGGACTGTATTTTTGTTCAGCAGTATGAAGCTGAAAACCATGCAATGTTCCCACTCCCCAAACGTGTTGCTGCACACTGTTGCTGGTTAGCTTTACTCTCGGTTTATAAAAAAAAAAGATTTGGCTTTTTTTAAGGAATTCTGTTTGTAAATAAAAATCCACAGTCATGATTATAAAACTAAAAGGGCTAACTTTTATTAAGATAACACTGTTTTAATACTACATTTGAAAAGCTACAAGTGTTTTTTAGCAGCTAACTGCAAGCTAGCTATCCAAGATGATAGCTTAACTAATTAGTTTTTTAGACACAATGCCAGATTTCCTCATTGCCCCCCCACCACCGCCTTTTGCCGCCATTCCTTCTCTACAAAGAGCAGAACTGGAATTATATTTTAATACAGAAGCTCTTGAAAAGCTTCTACCAAATTTAGATGTGATGGTTCTATATTTTTGCTTAAGGACGTGAAATTAAAATCAGAATAAGGTAAAATATATGTTATAGAAAGCAATATTTAACTGTAATCATGTTATACATATTTGGTTTGATTTTCTAGTCATAAATACCAACCCATACCATATCATGACTAGTTGACAGATTTGTATCAAAATTTGCAACGTTCTTCAGATTTTTATGACAGATACTTATAACTCTGCTCTTTGTCTCCCGGAATGTCATTAATGTCTTGTGTTTAAGGTGAATATCATGACCTTAAGCAAAGCTCAAGCATTTCTTAATTTTTACCAGTTTATAGACAAAATACCATTGGAATGTATTAATTGAAAAGATAGAACCAACTTGTTGAACATGTGTTGTAATGCTTTCCTAAACCTTTTTCAAAAATGGTATCCTTCCTTGAACACAAATACAACATCGAACTTGATTTGGCTTGCTCTGCTAACAACATTGTGTGGGCTGTTTTCAAAATAACACAGCGTACTCTGTTTGCCTCCTGGCCGTTCCAGCGAGATCCAGCCTGCTCCTTGATCCTGGCTAATCCTCTGTACTAATCTCCCCAATCACGATTGAGAGCCAAGGCAGGAATAGTCTGACTGCTACAGACCCAATCTCTGCCCTGCACCATTCAAACCTTTCAATGGGGTAAGAAGCTTTGGTGTTACAGACCAGCAGCAGCCCCCAAGGCCGGAGACACTTGGGGGTAGAACCATGTGCACAACCATGATGGTCCTGACCACTATTGCTGTCATCCTGCGGCAGAAGTTCTCCAACAAAATCAAGCCGTGAGTACTAATCGTAATCACCTTAAATAATAACAGTAGTATATGGTGGTCCTTTTACAATACTTCAACACTGTATTTGCAGTGACCTAGTGTTTTTTTATTTTCCTAAAACTAGTTTTTTCTTTAGATTTAGACATAAAGAAAGAAGCACTTTATAGTTCATGGAACTAGATAGATAACATCCTTTCAGCAAATTCTGAACACTCACACGTACAAGAAACATACAAAAAAAGGCATATGTGTTTCATGCGTAGGAGAGCGTGTGAAACAGAAAGAGGGGACTTATTTGCATCATTGATTTGAAAAGTCCTGTGATTATTTAAGGGTTGGCCTTTATCAGCAGTGTGTGGATTAAGTGGCTGCCTTCATAACAACCATGTATTCTGTTTTTTCTAATCTGGAGATGAATAGAGGAGAAAATAGCAGAGCTCTGGAGTTCATGGCTACTAATTGACTCAAAGTGCAATCTTCCTATTTCCCCCAGGGCCTACTTACACACTCTCCAAGCAATAGCAAACAATGATACGTGGTTATGGCACCGTAGAGCACGGTAAACATCTGGCTTGCACAATTAGGAGCTGATAAAAAGAACCTTGTTTTTTAATGAGGCCTTTTTCCGGCATGTAAACGTTTTATGGAGCTGTAAATTATGAAAAGAATACAGAAATATCATTTGTGGCAGTTTGTTGACAGGGATAAGATGGCTCTCTCCATAGGACAGTGTCCTGCTGGTGGGGGTGTTGGGGGGTCGGGGGCACCACCAGTTTAGCTTGTGAAGCGTTAATTGTGAAAGGAAAGGAAAATGATACATAACCTACATTTTCTTTTACAGATAAAAATCTGGAAAGGGTGATGTCCGTTTGCCTTCTTATTCTGATTAACTTGCTTAAATTCCTGTGGATCTGAATTCACCAAATTATTAAATATAGTTTTCTTGTGATTTAATCCCAGTATTATACTAAGGTATGTAACTAAACATATTTGAACAAACAGCATCATGAAGACCAAGGAACACAGCGGACAGGTCAGAGATGACATTTGCGAGAGGTTTTAAGCAGGGTTAGGTTATAAACCAACATCCTCAGGCTTGAGCATCTCACATAATGTTGTTAAACCTTTCATCTGAAGATGGGATTAGAATGGAAAACTACAAATTTACCAAGACATGACCATCACCGAAATTCACAGGACATGCCAATAGTAACTCTTGAGGAGTAGAGACCCACAACTCAGGTAAGCAGTTCTGCTTACAGGACACCTATTAGTTGCAGACTCCACAAATCTGGCCTTTATGGAAGAGAAGCAAGAAGAAAGCCATAATTGAAAGAAAGCCTTAAGGAGTGCTGATTGCAGTTTGTCACAAGCCATGTCAGGGTCACAGCAACCATGTGAAAGAAGGTACTTCAGTCAGATTAGACTGAACATTAACTTTTTGGTCAACTTGAAATTTTGCCTGTGTAGAATTAAACTAACACTGCACATTTTCCAACAACACCTTCTCCACTATGAAACATGGCAGTGGTGACATCATGCTGTGCAGACACTTTCCTTCAGGGGGGACAAGGAAGATGATCAGAACTGACAGTTGAAGAGAAAGTGGATGGAGCTAATTACAGGACAATCCTGGAAGACAAAAGAGTTGAAAGTGGTCCAGAGGTTGTAAGTGTTATAGAGGTCTCCAGATGTGCAAAAAGACATTCAAAAGAATTGCAGCTGCAAATAAACTAAAGATTGGCTCTAAAAAGTACTGACTGAGAAGAACTAAGATAAATTTTATTTGTAAAAAAAAAGAAAGGAATTGAAAACCATGAATCATAATGCATAAAAGTACAAAGGGTTTGAATGCTTTTACAAAGCACTTTACATATCAGGAGGGCTTTTCTAGCCTTTTTGGGCAAAAACTGCAAATGCATTGATTACTGCATATTTATATGATGTTATATATGTCCACTTACAGGCAGAATAACGATGATGATAAGGAAAAGCCATACATAAAGAGCAATGGAACAATGGAAACCCTGGAATGACAACAATTTAGGGTAAGAACACTGAAGCGAATCATGGCAATTACCTTAGACCACATTTTCATCAAACCTTAAAATGCAACAAGACATTTTCTAGTTTTAGTTGCTTTTTCTTTTTTACTGTCTGAAGCATCTTTGCCTTGATATTGTTGCTCATTGATAAGCTTTCTGGAATACAAACTTCCCTGATCAAGCTACATGACATGTGGGGGTTGTGTAGTACAATCAACTATGCTAAGAAATGTAGCACAAAACTAGATTTTGGGGAAAATTAAAATAAAATATAATACATTTAGAAGACAAAAAATGAAGACTAAGATTGTTTGAGGAGTGCAAAAGTGGAGCAGTGGAGTATGTCGCAGAGGCACAGATGCATAAAAAAAGCCTAGAAGCCTGCCCCACATTTGGCTTTTAAGTTCTTCTAATGCTAAATGATTTAGTGGCCGAACAACAATCCGTCATCTCTTATTAGAAATGCATTGCCTCACTGCTACCGCTTTTAAACACAGGGGTATAATACCTCTATTCTTAAGCAATAAACCAACCAATAATTGTAAAACAAATAAAACGCAGCCCTAAAATTACGTCTGATGTGACACATTTTTCCCTTTTATTGACACATAGGTGTTTTGCAGGGTCATGGTGATTCATTGTTTCTGAATGGTTATTGTCAGATGTCCCTTGTTACTTAGCTACTCAGAGCAGTTCTGTCTGCTTAAAATCCAAATTTCAACTTTAAAGTTACATGACTCTTTTAAAAAGCATAATGGAGCGTTGCATTTGGTGGTATTTAAACTTGTAAAAGACTGGGAAGTGAAGAACATTAATAAAGCATGAAAATGTCAGTGCTTTTCCTCAAAGCTCTGTTGTCATTTGAAAAAAAAGTACAAAGCTGGAACTTTTATTTTCATTGCACTTTTGCCTCACAATCAATTACTATCTCTGAATGTGTGAAATTTTCTTGGCACTCTTATTGCATATTGCATCCTGACTGAAACGAGACATTTGCTCGCAGACAACCCTCCCACCAGAGAGTTATGAAAAATTCAATCTTGTTGTTCAACCCGTCGAGATAACTGTGGAGTTATTGAATTTGCCATGACAGAAAAGAAAAACATCGCCCTCTGCGAAGTCCTCCCTCAGTGTGGAGGAAACAAAATATGCCTGCATTAATAACACTCCAGGGCAAATGTTTAAAACAGAGGTGATGTTTTTGTTTGATGGAAGTAATGATTGAGTTAAAACAGGCCAGAAAAGCTGAAACCTCATTGCCTAAGAAACCCGAGAGTGGTGATGTCTGCCCCACAATGAACTTTGAGTATCTGCTGCTGCAGTGCTAATACTAGATGATTCAGAAGCCAAAAAAACAATTATCAATCTCTTCTAGGAAATGTTTTAGATAACTCACTTCTTTGTGGCCCTCTTCCTAAAAAACACACACACACATGCTGTTCACTGCAAAAGTACTCGTACTCGTACTCTTACTGGTCGTCTTCTGCTTTATCCGGAACCGGGTCGTGGGGACAGCAGACTCAGCAGAGACACCCAGACGTCCCTCTCCCTAGACACCTCCTCCAGCTCCTCCGGGGGGAGCCCAAGGCGTTCCAAGGCCAGCCGAGAGACATAGTCCCTCCAGCGTGTCCTGGGCCGTCCCCTGGGCCTCCTCCCGGTGGGACGTGCCTGGAACACCTCCCAAGGAAGGCGTCCAGGAGGCATCTGGTATAGATGCCTGAGCCACCTCAACTGGCTCCTCTCGATGTGGAGAGTGCAATGCAGTAGAGCATTGCAAAAGTATTCCAACCTATTAAACTTTTTCCACATTTAGTTACATTACAACCTCAAACTCCAATGAATTCAATTGGTACTTTATATTGTAGACCATCATTCTAAGTGGAAAGAAAACAATGCATTGTTTTCATGTTTTTCTTTCACACCAGTGTGGTTTGCTTATGTATTCAGACCCTTTACTCTAATACCCAAAATAAATTAGTCAAATGAGTCAACCTGTGTGTAATTCAATCTCAGTATAAATTGAGCATTTCTGTAAGATTAGCAGTTAAAGAAAATCATTGTTCAAAGAAAGTGATTAAAAGGCCTGTTTACAGCTTGCTTCAAGCCATGTAGCATTTGGAGGAAGGTTTTCTGCTAAATATGACCAAAATTTATCTTTTTGCCCAACATGAAAATCACTACAGTTGGCAGAACACTGCGCATAACCTCAAACACATTACCTCCATAGAAACATGGTGGTGGCAGCATCATGCTGTGGCGATGATTGCCTTTTACCTGACTAAGCTCAAGGTATTTTGAAATAAAGAACGGGGGAATATGTTTAGTCCTTTAAATCAAGCAGATGTAAGGCGGTTCAACAAAGTAATTAGGGAGGCAAAATAACAATGCACGCCACACTTTTCAGATTCTTATTTGCAAAACAAATGCTGAAAACCATGTATCATTGTACTTCTACTTTACAACTGGCATAAAATACACTAAACTATGTGGCTGTAACATGAAAAAATGTAAAGCAGTCAAAGTGGTATAAATGTTTTTGAAAGGCACTGCAAAATCAACAAAATTAATTGTTAATCTTTTGTTTTTTCCTAGTGGATTCGGATATCCAGGCTTGTTTCTTTTGCTACTACAGAGGACCATTGATAAAATCCTTTTGATGTGTTCCCCGTTTGATCTCATCTTCCTTGGTCTGCTTTCGACAGCCGAAGACTCTCACCATGAGAAAATATGAAGCAATGTAGCCTACACAAACAGTGAGGGCTGTTCTGATACCGCCTCGCGCTCGATGTCCAGCTGAGGCTTTCATTACTGAAGCAGGAAGTGGAAACTGTGTCAGCATAGGTTTAAATTCCACTGGGAGAGGGACACCTTACAAATTGTTAAATTTGAGCCATTAGAAATTATTTATGACCTCGAGGCTTGTGTTTTTCTTGTTTAAGTGGCTATATTCCTGATTTGTGCATAGATAAGGTACGGCATTACAAAGTGCACTTTCAGGAAGCTCCCCTGTGTCTCTAATTAAAGGCACTTGTTTAGAGTCCAGTCTTTTCTTCTGTCACTAAAAGCAAACTAAAACTTTCTTTCCTGTTCTTTTACTGTTGGGTTACCAGTGTGTGGTCTCTATATAAGATGACTTGGACTCCAATCACAATTTTAAACATTTTAGACTCAACACAATGAAATCACGAAAGACTTGGGACCAGTGACTTGTGACTTCTATTAGACCTGAGCCTTTTAACTTGATATGATTGATAACAAAAAGTGTGTCCCTTTGCATTATGTCAATTAACTAACATTGACACCCAGTTTATACCAACTACCCAGATTCCCTAGATATGACACAAAAACAAGTGAAGTTGTGAATAAAAAGCATGAAGAAAAACAGCGGTGTTATCTAGCGGCGTTTGGAAAAAAAAAATGAAATCAAAGGTCATTTGATTTGTAGCAATTGCGAGGTAGTGACAAAGAAACAAATTGCAGTACACAATCACCAAACTATGGACAGAATGGGACCAACATCCCACTTCCCAATCATATATTCAGTCCATCTAGTTATTCATTTCTAGGATATGTTAGCGTAATAGCTAAGCCGTTACAAATATGGAGGCAGGAAAGTGGTTTTGCATACATGACCAAAAGTGTTTGCCTGTTCTTGTTCTCAGTTTTAAAAACATAAAACAAATGGTGAAAATCATCACATCACAGCAAAGTGACGCCTTCACGTCTGCAAAATGCAATCTTAATATAATTTTTTAAATAAGTGAACTTGCTAAAATGTAAGTGAATTAAAACTTTAATGCAATTTCGATTTAATTTCCTGCATCTAACAAAACAACAAATAATTTCTCAAGTTCTCGATTAATGAAGCTGCCATGTGTGTCTGTGTTCCCACATAAAGTCCAGTTGAAACCAGGCACTAAATAAAAATATGATAATTTTCTTTTACTAACATTAAATCAAACTAAACTATTTCTTATTTGAAATCAGTTAAGATTACCAAAATACTTTTTTTTTTATAAATACCAGAATTAACAGATCTTGTCTTTTAAATTGTATGACTTGGGTCAAACCTTCTGGGTATCCTTTCACAAGCTTGTCACCAATGTTTCCTGGAATTTTGGACCATTCCTCCTGACAGAACAGATGTAAGTGAATCAGGTTTGTACGCTGCCCTGCAAAAACACACCTTTGCAGCTCTGCCTACAAATTTTCTATGGAACCTTGTAGGCTGTGCTTAGGCTCACCAGTTTGGAAGACCCATTTGTACCCAATCTTTAACTTCCTGGCTTATGTCTTGAGATGTTTCAATATTTCCACATACTGTTCTTCCCTGGTATGCCCTCTATTTTTGAAAGTACACCAATCCCACCTGCAGCAAAACACCCACACAACATTATGTTAATATCTCCATACTTCAAACTGTTTTTTTTTTTTTTCATATTGCTTTTGAAAAAAAGGTTTACCCTCCCCGAGTGTATGCTCAGCCCATGTTGGTGCAGGACTTGTTTCACTCTGGACAATGAAAGTCTCTTACCAGCTTCAACCAACATCTTCACAAGGTCTTTGCTTTTGTCCTGGGGCTGATCTGTGCATATGGGCACCAAAACAAGTTCATCTTGTCTCCCATCTTGTTCCTAATCAGAATGATGCCTGAATATTTGCATGGTTTTTATGCTAGCATATTACTGTTTAAAACGTATAAAGAGGCACTTTCAGACATCTGAAGTTGCACAAAGGTCGAAACAGACGCATGGAGGTCCACAGTTCTCTTCCTGATAACTCATCTGATTTTGTAAATTTTTCCTCGTTTTGACTTAACCTATCAGAAGCTTACAAAGGCCGTAGACGTTTTCAAATTCTTTAAAGGCATGGTAATCTTAGAGTATGTAATGGTCTGAATTTGAAGAAAGCAAAAAACATTCTCATTATTCTGACATTTAGCAAATAGAAATAACGTTGATAATCCTAACTGACCTCAAACAGGAAAGGTTTATTCTGATTTAATGTCAGACATATAGTATTTATACAGTGCATCTTAAAATCTGGTTTTAACTGTATGTGAGTAATTCTAGAAAGCTTTCTATTTTTTCCAGAAAGCATCTCTTAATTAGACAAAGCATACAGGTGCATACGGTCTCCTTCCTTTTTGAAAGGCCTTGCTTCAATATGGGATGGGTAGGGTACAGTAAAAAAAAAAAGGCAGAAACTACTAAATCCTTATGTTGTCGTTTGGTTCACAGTGAAATGCAAAATAAACTCGGCTGCACTTTCTGCTCATCCTACCAAATAAATAAACCTGCGATGTTATTAAAAACTGTTATTAAATATGTATTTAGTCAAAGTAGTTGTTTCAGACTCAAAATTGGAATGACTTCAGTGGAAAGATGTGAGAGTCATTACTTTATCCTCGAGTCTTGGAGGATAAAGTAATGACTTGAGCTCCCCTCTGTATTAGGTTGCTATTGGTTGCAAATACAACTTTGACCTGCACTGCACTTAAAGGGTTGTGTTCAGAAAGATTTAAACAGATTGTAGACAGTATTATGAAAAAAACTGCACACAAAAAAATTAAAGAAATAGTCTTAGTATTGATGTAACCTAGAGAAGATAAACACATCTTCATCTCCCTACAGATCTTTATGCAGGAAGGTGTCAAATCTGAGTTTTTTTTCTGTCAATGTCTCTGCTCTGCTCACAGATGGACATTAAACATAACTAAAATGTATTTTTTTGTTTGGAACATAAAGACATAAAGACATATTTAATTTTTTTATTTAGAACTACTAGAGCTTCCATTATTATAATTCCTTATAAACAAAATGTTTTGGACAGAAGGTGCCTAGGCCTCTTGCTGCAACACATTGTTTTCTTTGATTTAATTATGGGGCTGCATGGTGACGCAGTTTGTCCCATTGTTGCCTTGAAGCAAAAAGGTCCTGGGTTTGACTCCCGGCTGGGGGTCTTTCTGCATGGAGTTTGCATGTTCTCCCTGTGCATGTTTGGGATCTCTCCAGGTACTCCGGCTTCCTCCCACAGTCCAAAAACATGACTGTTAGGTTAATTGGTCTAAGGTGTGAATGGGTGTGTGTTTAGTTGTTTGTCTTGTATTGCCCTGCGATGGATTGACAACCTGTCCAGGGTCTGCCCTGCCTTTCGCCTGTAGACTGCTGGAGATAGGCACCAGCCCCCCCGTGACCCACGGTATAGAAGATGAATGAATGATTTAACTATCTAAACCTATTTTTCTACCTCCCACATTAAAACTAAAAGAAATACTGTAAATACATGCTAGATAAATTGAGAAAATGTGCCTCAACCACCACAATAATTCCTTTGATTATGACTTCTTTGACATAAGGAATGTTTCATTATAATAAATATGGTTGTGGGAAAACAGCATGTATCTGCAGATCTTAACATTCCTGATTTCAAAGGGCTGACATTATGAACTTTGCTAAATTTGGCATGTAAAATTGTTCTGTGCAGCTTTACGTTGGTGTCACACTGTACGCCACGTGATTAAATAAAGCAGTGGAATGCCTCTGTATGGTGTTGTGTGTCCTGCTGAAACTCAATGAAGCACAGGGCCATACACAGAGCCAGACTTTGCCGTCATCTTTTAAAGAGGTTATGATGAATACTTCTCTGGCCTTTTTGAAGGTGCTTCCAGGTTTTTCCTGGATGCTGGATAAAGCAATAAAAGTCCAAAGGAGAGATTCAGAAAGTCTGAGGAAATAATCATCAAGACCATCGGATTGGCACAAAGATAACTTGAATAAATAAAAGAAATCTGATATCTTACGGAACATAATAATTTCATATCCTAAGCAAATCAAAATAATCAAAGCTTGTAAATTATCAACTAAACAGTTGCTGGATGACTCATTTGGAATATTGTTGCGAACCAAATTTTTTCCATCTGACTTTATTCCAAGATAAATATGGATGTTTTGCGCCTTCTAAACAACTGCAAAGCATCAAACTACTACACTGATCATACCATGCCTAAAATGAAAAATTCCACTGGCAGCATCATGAGGAGATGCTTTTCTTCGGCAGAGACAGAGGAGCTGATCAAAGCTGATGGGAAAATGGAGGGAGCTAAATACAGAGAAATCCTGGAAGAAAACCTGTTAGAGGATACAAAAGACTGGAGAATGGTGCAGATGCTCACGATTCAGCAGGACGAGGACTACAATGGAATAGTACAGATCATCAGCAACAAAGTCCAGTCCTTGAGAGCTACTATCCTGAAACTTTCAAATGCGTTTTCTCCAACACGCCTGATTTAAATGAATTGCTCATTGCCTCAGGCCTCTGCAGAGTTGACTGACATGCTGATGAGGGAATTCAACCATTTGATTCAGGTTTGTTGGGGAATAGATGCATCTAAAAGTCGCAGGATAGTAGCTCTCCAGGACTGGATCAAAGCAAATTCATGCGTTAGAATGAACCAATCGGTGGCAAGACCTGAACATTGATGTTCATAGGTGCTCTCCATCCAGTCTGACTGAGACCGAGGGAGACTTGCAGCTGTGATCAGAGCGAAAGTTGATTCTAAAAAACAGAGCCCATCCTACTTTGTGTTGGTCTTTCACACAAAGGCCGATACAGTACAATGTGGTTGCAATATGAATATATGTGTAATTAATAAATTAGTAAGACACTGTATCAGTCAGGTGGCTTATAATTGCATATTTAATTGTACATGATTAAGGAATAAATATTTTACATGGAAAATTAGGTGTTTTGCATATTTCATCTCTGACTCAATAGACTAAGACAGATGATTAGGCTCACTGCCAATGACTTGACACCTCATCAAGCCTTGACCTATCTTGCTACTGGTTTCACTATTACTAATTTTAAACCTATGATGCCATCTAGTGGTGAACCTGTCTAGTACCTCTCACCAACGTTGTTTTATCTCTCTGATAAAAATGTCAACTAGTATACATAATAAGCTGCTTTTTTAAACACACTCCAAACCAGATGTACTGTAAAGTCAATGTTTTACCCTCAAAACTCAATACAAAACTACACTACCCACAATGCAGCTGGAACAGGAAGCTCACGCTTTACCGGTGTTACAGTCTGCATGGAACTATTAAGGAGTACAGAACAAAACCTTGTGCATCATTATTTTGTACACCATATTCTTTGTCTATGTAAATTGCTAATCGTAAGGTTTGATTAGTTAAAGTGTGCAACGGGGCTAACACGCCATGGTATTCGTGACGGGTTTGCTGACTGCGGGATTAATGTTACCGTTATGTCTGCTCTCTTAAGAACTGGGCAAATATTACACGCTAAGGACAACATTTTATATGAAAAACGGGTGATTTCTCTCTATTACAATGAAACCCGCTGTCTGTAGTTGTCTCTGTCGCTAAGAAAAAAAAAAGAAAACGCTGCGTAGAGTAACTAAGCGGTTACCAATGGAGACGGGAGACGCCTAAACAGATTTAGCTAGCTTTAGCTTGTTAGCTTCCTTCAAATCTCTTCCCTACCAGCCAAGATTCAGTATGGTGAGTTAAGTTTTTGTTTCTCTGTTAATGTTAAAGATTGTCCTGAAACTGTTAAACAATATATTTTTTTAATACACTACTGGTCAAAAGTTTTAGACACACTTTCTCACATAATGAGTCTCTTTATTTTCATGACTATTTACATTGTAGATTCTCACCAAAGGCAACAAAACTATGAATGAACACACTTGGAATTATGTAGTTAACAAAAAGTGTAAAATAACTGAATATTTTTATATTTTAGATTCTTGCGTTGATTACTGTTTTGCTCTCTTAGCATTCTCCCCATGACCTTCATGAGGAGGTCACCTGAAATGGTTTTCCAAAGAGTCTTGAAAGAACTTCCCAGAGGTTCATTGAGAGACGGCCATGGGTTAATATTTCAGTCATCACAGCAAAGGGCGGCTACTTTAAGGAATCTAAAATATAAAATATATTTAAGTTCTTTTACAATTATTTGTTCGCTACATAATTTCACATGTGTTCATTCACAATTTAGATACCGTCTGTAAGAATCAACATACAATGTAAATAGTCATAAACAAAGAAAACCATTAAATGAGAAAGGCGTTAGGACCAAGCAAAACTTTTGACCAGTTGTGTATACTTTGCCATTGTTTAGGAAATATATGAATAATTACCATGCATGTTAGTGTAAATAAAATAATTAACCACAACATTTTTCTTGGTATTTTTTGCGCAGCCTACAAAGCGGACGGGTAAAGCCTCCCAGAGTAAGTTCAGACAGTGACGTTTTAATGCTTGTCTTTATAGTACACTCCCACCCTCCCACACACACATAAAAATCGTTGGTGGCCCAGTTATTGGCTTAGTGCTTTTAAAATTTTGAGTTTTTTTTTTTTTAAGTTGATCAGAGTGTTTAAAAACGTATCACTGATGTGTGACTACCTGTTTCAATGCTTCTGTAAATATGTTGCAGTACAAATTTTTTTTTTTCTGACTGTTGGTTTCCTTTTGTTATTAAGTCATCACCAAGATCTGCAAGTCTGTGTGTGCTCTGCTGAAGTGTCTTTAGATCATTGTGTGACCAAGTGTTTTTTATTAAAAACAAATATTTTTGAGCATGGAATTTGTTTTCCACACAAAATAAAATTTCAATTTTCCTGAATCTATTTCAGTGTGAGATGATGCTGCCTCAAAAGATTTTTAATTAAAAGCATATCAATGGTGTGAATAAATTTAGGTGGATGCCGTACAGTGTCAGTATCCAATTAAATGTCTATTTGCTCTGGTTCTCTAAGGCCTGTTTGGACATGATGACATACTTGACAGCTTATTTGATGATAAAAGTAAGTGTTGTTTCCTGGAATTGACATCAATCATATTATTACCCCAGTAATTGCTTGGACTGTATTGAAGTGTGTCTTCATAATTTATTTGAACGAATGTCCCATCAGAGCAACCGGTGCGATCAAAAGGGTCTCGTGTGGGACGGCTAAATGCGTAAGCTAAAGGAATCCAACAAGTCCTCTTTCATACTGAACTGTAATGAATGACTACTCGTCCTCATGGGTTTCTTTTTGTTGTTTTCCCAGCTCATCTCCCACTAATAACATGTTCAGTAGTGTGGCGGCGGAAGTTAGGAGGGACGATTTGGACTTTGAGGTAAAAGAGAGCACGTGTAAAACAGAGGATAAATTTTTTTCTCTGTCCGTACGTTATAAATATTTATTATCTTTGTTTAAGGCCTCGGATGTGTCTGAGGCTGATCCCAGCGATGTCCTGAAGAACCTGAAGGTAAATTTGTGAAAATTAGCAAAAGTAGAGACTAAATGTACCCCTCTTGTACCATACCTTGTGTAAAGTTTACTCTCCTTTCTCAGGGCATGGATGATATGGAGGCTGACCTATTTCCATCAAAGAAAAAGCTTCCCGTACGAACAAAGTCAGTTGGTAATGAAGAGTCAATCAAAGACTCTGCCCTGTTGGAAAGTAACGCAAATCTTGAGGGAGCAGGTAATTCAAAGCAGCATCTTCTTGCATAAAACATTGTTCTCATTATCATGTTCCCCTTACCACCAGCTTTACGGGTAGTCAAGGCGATCAAAGAAGGGTTTGTCTTGCTTTCTTTCTTTCAGATGAGGCCATAGGAGGAGGGAAGAAACCAAACGCTGCCCCTTCATCTTCAGCACATAACTACAATGACTTCTTTGGTAAGCAAGCGTCAATGTCAGGTTAAGATTAGGCTTCGTACAACTCTAACATTGTTGCCTGTCAGCTTGGCTTTGTTCGTCTTTAATCATTGGCTATGATCAGGAATGGAGATGATGAGAAATGTCCGATCCTAAATCAGATTTGAAAGGTTCAGTGTTTATATGCCTTATACCTTTGTCACGTTTCAACCATTCATTTCAAAGTATTGTATTGGGATTTTATATGATAGACCAACACACGGTTATTCATATATGTAACATGGAAGGAAAAGGATAGTGCCTTTCTTTAAAAAAATAATCATTTTTTTTACCAGTTTCTCATAGACACCAGATTTGTGGAGGGCACAACTAATAGTTGTCTTGTTAAGAGACTTTCACCTGAGTGGTGGCTCTCTACAGCTCTTCCAGAGTTATAATGAACTTTTTGACTGCTTCTTTTTCTTTTTTTTTTTTTTACCGTGTCCTGCAGAGTAGCACTCAACAGAATTGTTGTCTGAGTGCCAAGAAAAGGCCCAACAGATTTACTTTCACAAGTGGAGCATTACAGCTAACGCTTTAAAGCTCTATTAGAAGCTGCTTTGGGATTATTTCAATTGTTACGGACACGGAGACAGAAATGGAAAGGAAAAAAAAAAGAAGCACGAAAGAGAGAAAGGGGGGCAAAACGGAAAAGGGGAGAGAAGGAGAATAGAATGGAGGAAAGAAAGATGAAGAGAATACAAGATAACACCCTGCTTGCTTCTACACCTGCAGAAACGTTCGTATTACCAGCGTTTTTACCGAAAGGTGCACGGTACTTATGAATGCAAGATGTATTTAGTGGTAAATGCGGCTCAATATAGAACATTCGTGTATCTGTTAACACCTGAATCGAAACACCTGTGGGTCTGCGTGTGAGCGCGCATGTGCATACAAGGTTTCTGCAAAAAAATATGCAATAGTGAGTGTGAGGAGCCACAGACCTGCCCCCCTGGACCTGGGAGAACCTTTTGGCTGCTTCTGGGATTATCATTGTATCTCTCTGACCTGTCCTTGTAGGTCTGCAGTTGTGTTATACTTTTTTCAAGCTTGGAATATTGTTTTAAAACCAAACACTGCTTTAAACTTTGTCACCTTTATCACCTTGTTGCTTTTTGTTGGTCTTTTATTAACATGTTGTTTCATTAGTAACGTCGTTGGCTGTTATCTGGATGGATTTACAAACATCTAAATCTGGAGGTTTCAGATTTTCACAGTGTTGCGAAGTGGAACATCTCTCTTACTTATATTTATTCATGCCTTGGCCTTAAATAAAGATGTTTCAAAGAATTTGTTCTGCCAAATTTACAGAGAAGGGAAATGTCGAATCCTGGTTATGTTTTTGTTTCGATTTCAACATGGATGAACTTTTAAAGAAAAGTACACAACAGAACATGTATGCATAAAAACGTTTTCAGCAGATATTAACCAGTTTTTTTTGCAATTTCCCCGACTTGTTTCAAAACCTTTTGATATTTAACAGGACCAAGACCTGAAGTGTCTGAAGTCTCAGATGTTTTTTTGTAATTTACAAATTGCTTTGCAGTTTAAAATCTCAGCTACTTCTGATAACTTGGCAAAAAACACAGGGAAACCTTGAGCCTTTTTAAGGCAGTGTGAATTTTGTGATGTGTTCAGGGTTATTACCTTTTTAAGGAATTCATCCCAGTTTCTTCTTTTTGCTCAATTTGCTTATTTTTAGTTTAATTTGTTTGAAGTGAAAGGTCCATTGAGGCGTTAATAGTAGTATTCATGAGTTTAGAATAAGTTTGTTTTGATGTTCTCAGACCTAAAGAAAATGTACGTGCAACCTCAGCAGAAGCTACCAGAGGTCTCTGTCTGGTTGCTTAAATGTATTCAGGTTTTTGATCTATAAAAACAAAATCTGCATCTTTCTTGATTTGTGAAACAAGAAGGTTCTAGGCCTCTGTATCTCATTTACCACTTTTCGCTTTGATGTGCACAAACGCGATTCATTATTAAAGACTCTTCTTACGTCTGCAGATCCAGACGACCCCCTGGCTGATTCGCTTGATGACCTGCTTCCGGATGAAACCAGGCCCGAACCTAAACCCCGACAGAGCAAGCCTGACAAATCTGTGCCGTCTGCATCAGCATCTCCCGTCCTCAGGAGCCAAATGAGTGAGCTGCACACTCAAGGATTTTGTTTCTCAGCTATCTAGCAAACTCTGAGTGAAGCTCGGAATGTTTCTGTCTCTTCATCAGCAAAGACGTCTAAAAGGGATGACAAGGATGACCTGCTTGACGCGCTCGGATTTGAGAGACCTAAAAATGATGCCAAGAAAAAAGAGGCTCCACTTTGGTCTTCCAAGGAGTAGTAACAGCTTATTTTTTGCTTTGTCTTACTGTTTGTGTTCTCCTCATTTATAGTGCTCACATGATAAATAATTACTATGAGCCTTGGGCTTTGTTGGGCAGCTGAGAGCTAACTAAGACAATGTTTTCCCAACACACTACCAGTCTTTTCTAATTTCTTTTACTTGGCTGACTGAATTTGATTCCTAACATTATTTGCTATCTCTTTTTCTTTATATTTCCAGGAGCGATGCCCCTCAGAGACCACGTACCAGAATCCAAGATATTCTGGAGACCTCAGCCCGAGCCCTGGAGCGACCACCCACAGGTGAGAGGAAGGACGAAAAGCTACCGCAGGAAAAAAACTCTAATCTGAAAGGTGGGAAAACATTCAAATTTTTGTTGTTGGAATATTAGGAAGCAGTTGCTGTTATGAAATATTAAAGATCTAACTATGTTTCTGTTCATCAGATCCATTTGTGGAAGATGACTTCACATTTGGGTCCTATCAGCCCACAATGGTGTCCACCCCCGAGGGGCGCCACTCCCGCAGACCGTCTGTCAGGTGTGTCCAGCCTTCATGGTTTTTTTTTTGTTTGTCAGAATTTCATATAGTGGCACCACCTAGGGGGCTTAGGGGCAGCAATGCCCAGCCCTATAAATGTGCTGCCCCCTCATGGCCAGACAGTCTTCTATGCATCTTTTTTTCCTTAGAAATTTAAGATAGGGGAAGCGTCTATGGAGAGCCGTTTCATTCAAAATAAAATAACCAAATAAATACAGCTATTGATAAATTATTAATAAATATTGCATGAAATAAATAAATATCCCCATGAAATAAAACAAAATAATTATGTTAAAAGAAATTTTCATCTTATTTTATTTAATTCATTTCAAGATTTAATTAATTTACTTAAATCTTTATTTATTTATTTCATAATGCAGTTTTATTTTGTGACACTTTTGTTTTGTAAAGCTAATTTACATATTTCAGTGACTTTTACTTTTTAACCCCGGTTTTCATTTTAAGCTCTTTTTATTTCATGTTCTTATATCCAAATGAGGGGGCGGGGTTTTATCTGTGGGGCGGCACTGGGACAGCAGGGCCGAGCTCAAGTCGTGGCAGTGGCCGGTAGAAGCATGCCGCTGCCTGCCAGAAGACAGCATGCCGGAGGGAGCCAGGGGATTCTGCGAGGATGCCAGAAGGTGCCAGACCGGCCGTAAAAGCCTGTCACGATGGTTGCTGCTGTTTTTGTGGAAACCAATGCTGATTATCGGCAAACGGGATGTCATTATTGTTATAGGCTGTAACTTTTAAATGATGATTTCTTTATTGGTTTTTACTTAATAAACAGCGTTAAACCCATAACATAAGGTGGCTGTATTTACTTGAGATGGGAAATAAATAGCACTATGTGCGTGAATGACGTGCTGAAAGGATGACGAAGACTTATTGCACAAATGGCTTCCACAAAAACAGCGGCAACCGCCGTGGCAGGCTTTTACGGTCGGTCTGGCACCTTCTGGCATCCTCGCAGGATCCCCAGGCTCCCTCCAGCATGCTGTCTTCTGGCAGGCAGCGGCATGCTTTTGCTTCTGTCCATTTTTTGTTCTTCAGATCATGCTAGTTTTTAATGTCTGACGCTGATTGATACTTTAAATTCGGTCAGCTATTAACTGCATAAAAAACAAACAATGATCACCATTCAAATGTTTTTTTCAAGCCTCCCTGCTATGTGCAAACAATTAATATTTATATTATAGGCCGAGGCGGCGTCACACTGCATTTCTGGCAGAGAATTCGCTGCTAATAGTTTTTTTTTATGGGTGACTGGGGTTCAGTGCAAAGAGTAGTTGTCTCTTGCAATTTGTAAGTTGTGGGTTTGATTCCAGCTTCCCCCTGTTGCATGTGTATGCTCCACTAGGCAAGGCACTTAACCCCAAGTTGCCTACTGATCTGCATATTGGTGCATGAATGTGTGCGAGTTGGTGAGTGCGATTGGGTGAATGTGGCTCTTGTGTAAGGTGCTTTGAGCGGTTGGTATGACTAGAAAAGTGCTGTATAAGATTAAAAAGGCGTATGATTTTAAAACCAAGATAAAATAATTATAGAAACTGTCTTTAAAAATCTGAGATTGACAATTAGTAAAAATAGCACAGCATCATCTGCAAGCATCAGTCTGTGTGTTTGTTCCTAAGAGAATGCACACGGCTGCCAGCATTTCTGAATTCAGCTCGTAACACCAAAATACCTCACTAATACTGAAAATGGCTGACTTGAGTGTCTAGAAAAGTCTGGAATTTGATTTAAGTAGTTCCTGTGTGTGGATACGTATGGAAAGAGTAAAATAGTATATGGAGAAATAGATGTATTTCTAGACTTTATTTCCCATCCATCCATCCATCCATCTATCCATCCATCCATTCATTTCGATAGCTTGGTCAGTAAAGATATCTTCCATAATTTTATGATGAACTTGTGTAAAATGGGTGAAATTTTCTAAGTGGCTCCATCTTTGGAAAACTTCCCAGGGGTGCCCCTGATTTTATATTAAACAAATATTGTTTTTCGTCTTTTCTTTGTATGGTTAGATTTTCTACAGAGGATGTCAGAGACTTGACCACAGAGAAGAAACCACAACCCAGCACCACGACAACCAGCCGGCACCGAGGCTCAGCAGAATGGCTTGGTTTCACAACAAATGACGAGCTTGACTATTTAGAAGAAGGTTCCAAAGCAATGAAAAGTTCAGCGGCATCTCCAAAAGCCCCCTCCTCTCCTGTTCTCGTGAGAAAGTCTTTGTTAACTGAAAGTCAAGCCACATCTATTGCAAAAATAACAGGAGATGCTCCGAACTCCAATCAGAGCAGATCTGAGGTTTCTAAAGACAAGAGGAAAGATGAAGAGGAGCAGCATGACTGGTTGGATGGGGCGCTGAGCAGGAAGAAGGCTCTGTCGGATTCAAAAGCTTCCAAGCAGAAGGACTCTCTACAGATTGAGTCGGTTGTCAGGTATTGCACTCAACACTAAGAGGAACACTGGCTGACATGGGAGATTGTGATTCTTAGTATTGAACATTACAATAATCCTGTTTTCAGTAACCAAGACAAGACACAAACTTTCAGAGACAGAGAGGAAACTTTCCCATCTGTCGGAGACACTAGGTAAGATCTTTATTTTCCAACTACATCAGATCAAATCTTATCACACTTTATGTGCAATAAAGCTTTTCCTGTTACAGCCCTGCTGCTCATTCCACCCCAATCAGAGAGGGGATGCCAAATGCAGGTATTTACCTCATCTGTCTGTCATCCACTCATTAAAATAAAATGAAATAAATACTAATAATCAGAACAAATCCTACTCGATTCTTTTCCTCCCGGTGCCTTCCTCCCATACAGATAACATTCATTCTTCCTCATTCCAGTCACCTTCAAATGTTAACACGTATACACCCACTGCTTATTATCCCTTTCCCCCCACCTTAACCTCATCCTCAGCAGCCCCTCCACCGCATCAAACTCTCAGTTCGTTTCACCTACCAGATTGTCCCCCTCAGGTTGCTAGTCCTTTGGTAGGTTCCACTACTAGAAATAGTCATTCTCAGCCTCAGTCCGAGTTTAGCCAATTAACGTCAAGCCAGAGATCCGATGGGTTGAGGGAGCCTGCTTCAGGCGAAACTCTGCCAAAGCCAACCTTACCGGGCCCTTTTGCTGCTGTACTTCCTGGCACAGTTTTGTGTAGGTAATCGCAGCGCTTAGCACATTTTGTCATAAAACAGCTACAAAGTTCAATGTATTTTACAGGGATTGTATGTAATAGATCAACACAGTAGTTTATTAGTAGTTTATAATTCTGAACTGCAAGGGAAAGGATATGTGGGTTATTTTTCCAAAACAGCTGAGAAGTGTGGCATGCAATTGTATTCAGCTACCTTTACTCTGTTTCTCCTAGATAAATCCAGATCCAGGGCAACCTGTGTAATTTAATCAAGTAAAAAATCTGCTGTTGTGTGTTCAGCAGGTAAAGGAATGCTAGTCAAAGTTGATTTGAAGATGGTTGGAGGTAAATGGAGGGAAATCCTGAAAGAAGACCTTTAAGAGGCCAGAAAAGACCTGAGACTAGGGTCAACTAGTCAACTACCCAACTGGTCAAAGGTTTTAGAACGCCTTTCTCATTTAATGGTTTTCTTTAGGTTTATGACCATTTACATTGTACGTAGATTCTCAATGAAGGCATCAAAACAGTTAATGAACACATATGCAATTATGTAGCAAACCAAAAATTATAAAATATCTTTAAATTATATTTTATTAAATTAGATTTTAGAATCCTTAAAGTTGCCACCCTTTGCTCTAATGACTAAAATATTAACCTCTGGTTCTCAATGAACGTCTGGGAAGTTCTTTCTAGACTCTTTGGAAAACCATTTCAGGTGACCACCTCATGAAGCTCAGGAGAGAATGCTAAGAGAGCAAATCAGTAATCAAAGCAAAGGGCAGCTATTTTGTAAAAACTAAAATATAAAAATGCTTAGAGTTATTTCACACTCTTTGTTTACTACATAATCCCATTTGTGTTCATTCACGGGTTTGTTGTCTTTGCTGAGAATCTACAATGTAAATAGTAATGAAAGTAAAGAGACCGAGGAAAGCGTTCTAAAACGTTTGACCGGTAGTGTATATTTCACAGACCATGTCTCATTTTCTTGTCTCAACACTTTGTGTTGGTCTATCACATAAAATCAGAATATATACATTAATTGAGTCGTCGTAATGTGACAAAGATGAAAAACAGTACAGGGGTTGAGAACTTTTCTAAGGCATTGTTGTTATTAAGACACTTTGTATATTGATTATTTAGACCTCTGAGTGATTATTACTCATGTTTGTATTATTTTTTGCAGGTCCTCAGCAAAACCAAGCGAAGGCCACATCAGCTACCATCCAACAACAGGTATTATTACCCTTTTCAAATAAAGTTCTTATGATTGCAAATGATATTATTAAGTTGTCCTCGTCCTCTTGAACAGGTGTCCTATACAGCAGACAATCTGCAGCAGTTGCTACTACAACAGCAGGTAAGGACATGTTTACTTTTCTCTGATTAAAGAGTTTGATTATTCTCCTGTATTGTTTTTTTTATTTTTTATTTTGGCTTCTCTTCTGCTAAAGATAATGCAGACTCAGCTACTGGGTCTGGGGAGTGCTGTCGACGTAGGAGCCCTGCAGAGACTTAAAGACAAGGAACAACAGCATGGAGAATGTCAGGCTTTACAAGCTCGCATCATCCAGTTGGAGGGAGAGGTACCTGCTAAACAAGCTTCACTTTTCCTTTGTTGGTTGGGGTCATTGCCTTCCCTAAACACACATGTGACATTCCAGGTAAAAATACTGCAGCTGGAGCGGGACCAAAGCCAGATGGTGTTGGAGAACATCCAGCAGAGGCATAAGCAGGATATGCAGATCCTGGAGAACACACACAAGTACCGCATGTCGAGCTAAAGAAAAAAAAAACAGCTGAGTTTGTATTAAAATGTTTCCATTTATAACTCTGCATTTAAAGTAATGTCTGCATGTGCACGCTGTGTGTGGTTTATGTGTATTTGTAAGGACTCGTGTGAAGCTGCTAGAGGAGTCAGCAGCCCAAAGGGAGACCCGAGCTCGACTCGAGTGCGAGGAACTAATGGAACGCTTGGCCACGTTAACAAGGTCAGCCGAGCAGGAACGCTCAGAGCTGCAGGCTCAGTACCATCGAAAGCTGGCCCAATCCCAGCAGGACAGAGACCGTGAGGTGGAGAGGCTCCGAGACCTCCAGAGGTTAGCTGGGATATTTTTATTTTCATTTTTATGAATAATGAAGTCCAAAACAGAAGCAGTTTGGATATATTTTCCAATGGTAATAACTGTGCATTCTAGTATATCAGAACATTCATGATTCATGTATTGGATACATTTATCCTACTGTCCTTTCTAGAAAATCTATCTTGGAGATGAAAAAAGACAATGAGGATCAGCTTCAGAGGCTGAAGAAATTAAAGGATGAAGAGATTGATGCTGTTACAAGTGCAACATCTCAAACCAGGTGAGACACCCTCATCCCCATCTACACTCTCTAGCTTACTCTGGGGGATCCCAAGCCATTCCTGGCCAGAAAGGGTTACATTGATTTCTGGGTTTGAATCGGAGTCTGCTTTGTGTGCGACCTGCTGAGAAAATGTCCAAAGGTAGTTACCGTGAAATGCCCAGAACCACCTAAGCTGACTCTTTTCGATGTGGAGAAGCTGCGGCTCTACTCTAAGTTACTCAACCTTTGTTTAAGGCTGAGTCCAGCAGTCTCCTTGTATCTGGAATGATGTTCTTTCAGTCCTGTATGGACTGGTAGGCAGAGAGCTACAACTGATAGCTTCGCCTTTTGAGCTTCGGCTCTTTCTTCACTAAGACAGACCAGATCAGGGCCATCATTGCTGCAGACAAGACTCCAAACCGTCGATCCATCCCCCACTTCGTCCTATCATCACTTCTGAGTAAGACACGAAGATACTTGAACTCAGGCAGAGACTGACCACCAACCAGGAAGGGAGCAGAGCTCCTTTTTCCGTTTGAGAAACATGGCCTGAGAACTAAAGCAAATTTGTTTTTCTCTTTTCTAGCTTTCCTGACATACATTTTTTTACAGCAACTTCCAAACTAATCCAGGTCTACTTTCCACTTGTGACTCCACTGTATTTGTACAGATCTCTCGCAGGGGTGATTGAGCAGATGGAGCAGTTCTCTTCCCGACTCGGAGAGCTCTCTTCTCGAGTGGAGAGCACACACGAGCACACCGCCCACGGGTTGGAGCAAGGGGCAAGACACCGGGACGAGCAGCTTCGAAGTACGCACTCGTACATCCACACGGAATCATACAAAAAAATCAGGACTAAAAACTATGAGTGTAACCACCCGGCTTTACCGTCTTGTTCACATCCTTCTCCAAATCCAGAAATGCAAGACCGTCTGGGCCAGCAGCAGAATGCCATGGCAGAGGAGAGAGCTTACCTCAAGGAAATCATTTCCAGGATGGACACTCAAATCAGTGAGCAGCAAAGGCAGCTGGAGAAGGTGAGCAGTGATAACAGACTGGATCAAGAAGTCATCAGTAGTTTGAAGTTGTGTGGAAAAGTGGAAATGTCCAATTGTTTAGCAAGGCACTGAATATCTTCAAAATCAACGTGAGGCTAGTTTTATATTTCCTTCAGGAACGCTGGAAGGTAACGGCGGAGCAGGCCAAAGCCGAGTCCACCCAGAGAGGCCTGGAGGAAGAGCGACGCATCTTCACCATGCAGATCAGTATGGAGAGGGAGGAGCTGGAGAGAGCTAAGGTGAGACTGACAAACATCTGTGTTGTAACTCAAGCAGCAGGGATGTTTTTCAACTTCACCCCGTCTCCTGCGTCTCTCTGCCCCTCAGAGTTCATTGCTGGAGGAGCAGAAATCGGTGATGCAGCAGTGTGCAGAGGAGAGGAGGAAGCTGGCAGCAGAGTGGGCTCACTTCCGTGCCCAGGAGAAACAGAGGCATGACAGAGCTGAACGGGAGGTCAACAGTCTCTTAGAGAGGAGAGAAGGATCCATCATCAGTCTGGCACAAGTGAGTCTCACAATCTTTTTTTTTTTGCTTTATTAGACTGCTGTACTTCTTGAGGAAGGAAATCCAGTTTTCCATAAATGTTTTTTGTTTGCTTTGCAGGAACAAGCTGACCTCAAGCTTCAAATGGCTGAACTAAAACAGAAGGAGCTGGTTGTGACACAGGAGAAAGAGACTCTGGCGAGACTCAGGGAAGAACTGGACAGAGAGAGGGAAACAACAAATAGTAGGCCCCGGGGCTCCCCGGGCCCAAAGGGGCGGGGCCTTCACAAGGGTTTTTTCCCCCCCCCCCCCCCCCCCCCCCCCCCCCCCCCCCCCCCCCCCCCCCCACCCCACCCCATTCCCACCCCCGAAGGCTGCAAAGGTTTGACTTTTGACTAAACTGTTGTTGTTCGCAGCTTGCAGCAGAGAAGTATGAGGAGGGTGAACGAGCATTCCAGGAGGCGAAACGTGTGGAGTCAGAGCACGAGGCTCGACTAAGAAATATTCAGTCAAGAACTGAGAACCTGAGGCAGCTGGAGCAGAGGATCCTGAAGGTGTGTGTCACGGTACAGAGCAAAAACCCTCAATTCTGTCTTAAAAAGCACTGCTATTCTTGTACATTAAATAACAATCTGATGTTACAGGAGCGCATGCAAGTAAATCATCTGCAGGAGGATGTAGAAAGGCCTACAGAACATTCCACCATCTCACCTTTACCTCAAATCGTTCCACCTGTTTTACCAGGTTTGGCTGAATGCCTCTGATTCGAAAAACACCAATTAGTTCATTGGCAAAAAGTAATTTTCACAAGTAATTTTTTTTTTTTTTTCTCTGTAGACTCTGTTTCAGTGTTGCCTTTCCCTGAGCTGACATCTCTCAGGAGTAAACCTTCAAATTCTTTTGCCAACTATCAGTCTATGACGCTTGAGGCGAGTCTGGCTCTGTGGAAGTACACGGCAGAAAAGGTAACTGGTTAAAGAGCACTTACCTGGGAATGCTACAAACCATGGCCAAAAATATGGAAACAGCACTCCTGAGGTCCACGGGGATCTGAAAAATCTTTCGTAGTCAAAATTCCAGAGTTCGACTGAATATAGAACCTGCAAATCCAGAGACTGAAACATAAATGGCTAAAATATTGTTCCATTTTGATTTCTTTTTCCATATTTTTCCAGACCAAGTTAGGAGCCTTCATTCAATTATTTGTACTCGGGAAGCCAAGAGGGAAATTCTTTTATAGTGTAAAAAAACTTCTCTGTAAAGAAAAAAATTATTTTATGAAAGTGTGTATCACCACTGCAATAATCATCAAAACCTGGGCCTGTATTCACAAAGAATCCTAAGACTAAAAGTAGCTCCTAGTGACGTCAAGCGGAGAAAAATCTTAGAATTTCTCCAATACAATGTCTCCCTTGGTAAGATAAAAGTGATTCACGAAGCATCTTAGGCCTGAAGAGAGCTCTGAATGTGAGGAAATAACTGGTATAATAAATAGGGAGGAGGACTTTTAGCGAGCCTAAGAGTGTCTTAAGCAGAGAAGATAGCAGAAAGACAGAGAGAAAGGAGAGATATTGTACGAACAATGAATAACAGTAAATTAATAAGAAGCTACCGACTCGACCACGCAGGGATCCACCCCCTTAATAGTCGAATAAATGAGCACAGAAACTTCTATTACACTCATACTAATTATTAACTTTGAGATGAGTCTTATCATCCCCCTTTAGAGCGAAATTAAATGGGTTCGGCGGCAGGACAGATTAAAGGTGCACCTCTAGTAAGGTAATATTTGGAAGGATAAATAATAGAAACAATAATTACCATGAATAAGAAGTGAACAAAATTACAATGACCTCCCTACAACACCTGGGCATGCTCCTGATGAGACGGCGGATGGTCTCCTGAGGGATCTCCTCCCAGACCTGGACTAAAGCACCTGCCAACTCCTGGACAGTCTGTGGTGCAACGTGACGTTGGTGGATGGAGCGAGACATGATGTCCCAGATCGGATCAATCGGATTCAGGTCTGGGGAACGGGCGGGCCAGTCCATAGCTTCAATGTCTTCATCTTGCAGGAACTGCTGACACACTCCAGCATTTCTTTGGAGGGCAAGAAATGCCACCCCACACCATTACTGACCCACTGCCAAACCGGTCATGCTGAAGGATGTTGCAGGCAGCAGATCGCTCTCCACGGTGTCTCCAGACTCTGTCACGTCTGTCACATGTGCTCAGTGCGAACCTGCTTTCATCTATGAAGAGCACAGGGCGCCAGTGGCGAATTTGCCAATCCTGGTGTTCTCTGTCAAATGCCAAGCGTCCTGCACGGTGTTGGGGTTGAGAACAAAACCCCATTTTTGGGGCGTCGGGCCCTCATACCATCCTCATGGAGCGGGTTTTTAACCTTTTTGCAGACCATGCACATTTGTGGCCTGCTGGAGGTCATTTTTCGGGGTCTGGGAGTGCTCCCCTTTCCTCCTTTGCACAAAGGCGGGGGTAGCGGTCCTGCTGGGGTTGTTGCCCTCCTACGGCCTCCTCCACGTCTCCTGGTGTACTGGCCTGTCTCTGGTAGCGCCTCCAGGCTCTGGACACTACGCTGACAGACACAGCTAACCTTCTTGCCACAGCTCACATTGATGTGCCATCCTGGATGAGCTACACTACCTGAGCCACTTGTGTGGGTTGTAGAGTCCGTCTCAAGCTACCACCAGTGTGAAAGCACCACCAACATTCAAAAGTGACCAAAACATCAGCCAGAAAGCATAGGTACTGAGAAGTACTGGTCCCCACCTGCAGAACCACTCCTTTATTGAGTGTGTCTTGCTAATCGACACAGTGAATAAGTATTTGTTGTATTGTACATGATGTCAGCAGCCTAAGCCTAAACGGTCATCTACAACGCTCCCTGTCTGTGGAGAAGTTTGCTGATGTGCTGCTATCTCCTCTCTAGCTTCGGATTGCAGCAGGTACCTGAGCTGCTCACATTCCAGGTTGGTGCTGAAAGCAGAGGGAACGACACATGCGTCTCCTCAGCAATGCCTGTTCCCACCGCGATTCCAGGACCAAATCTACCTTTCAACACTCCTGTCTTTTCCTCCATCTCTTGTTTTGGCCATTTTACCAAACCAAACCTCTTTATAACCTCAAGGAGAACACAGAACTGAATTTTAATATTTATATGAAATTAATATGAAACAGATGCAGTATGAAAACGACCAGCATGGTGAGTCAACATAAGCAAATCAAAATAATGATCAGCATGTGAATAAGCCAAAAACATTTTGATGTTGTGTGACAATTAAATTTTACTAAGTCATCATGATTTACACATTTCTGAATCCAGTCTAAATTCTATCATCGGTTAATTTCTTTCCATTGATAACTAGGAGCACATTTGTTTTTTGTTTAACCAATCACAGCTCTTAGCTGACAGCGTCACACCTAGCAACGGGGTCAACCACACCTCTCCAAGATGGGACTTTCTGTCCTCTCCTTGCTCAGTTGCCCTCAACAGCAAACTGAATCGCTCTTAAACTGGGAGTCCTTGCCAAGAATTTTTAGGCTAAGTTAGGAGCTTTCTGAGAATCTTTGTGAATACGGGCCCAGATTTATTATGAATCACATGGGATCCATGTAAAAATACATAGGGTGCAATCCCCTCATGGCTGTTGTAACCTAGAGATTAAAAGTTAAGTGTGAACATTTATTAGTTCCTGCAGGAAGAGTAACACTAAATGAAATTGTAAACACCAAAACATTAATAGTTATGGGGAATTTCTTTCAATAGATGTTAAATACTGAACTTTACTCGTTAGATTTGACCCGTTTTTGTTTCCCATCTAGTTTTAAATCTAGACATCGCTTTTTCCTTGAACACTTTCATTACAACAGACCAGTTACTACTCAAACATTATCCACAACCAATATAGATTTTATAAAACACAGGGATTGTAGAAGCTGGCTGGAACACCTGAGTGTCAAACATTTGTGTGGCTTCAGTTTTAAAGACATGCAAACGGAGGGGCTGGTTGCCCTGTTAATCTTTACGCTGTCAGTTATGAATTCATCTAGATTTTTAGTTACTGAAACCATTAAATAAATTTCAGTTACATTTGAGTCTTTAATTGTGGGTATAAATTCATGGCTGACATTTTATTTTTTAAATAAAATTAAGCCAGAGATTTGTTCAATAAAAAAAAAATTTTAAATAAATTTTCACATAATTGGGTCCACAAAAACAATTACAAAACTACTAATTTTCTTCCATAAAATTTAAATCTTGATACTTCATAACTGAGGCTTCACGTTTTCTCTTCCACAGGATCGTGAATTTCTCCTTGAGGAGCAGATATTTCTAGAAAATTTAAAGAAGAAATCCTACAGGTTCAACCCAGACTGAGTAAAAGCAGCTGGACCATCGGCATCTCTGGCTTTGTAAATTTGTTTTTATTAAACATGGTTTCATTTATTCCAACATTCTGCTTCTGATTTTATTAAGCATCACACCTCCTGATTCATCCAAACTGGTCTTGTGTCCATCTGTAAAGTAATAAAAAGGGAGAAAAAAAAATTACATCTTAACATCAGTTGGTAGAAATATGCAGCACAGCACCATGAACCAAGCCTCAGGTTACCATAACTCCACAGAGGATTTTTCAGACAGGGATAACTTGTATCATCACTGGCTTGATTTCAATTATAACCAAATCTTAACACCTTTACCCATTAGTGTCATCTTCAAGTTCGGTTCTTGCCACTGGTACACCTGCACCTACACGAGATACAAGGTTTTGATTAATGCATATTCAGATTGTACACAATAAAGCCCAAATGTTTTGCTCCTTTCTCAGAAAAGCTCTAATGAAATCGTCAGTTGTCGCATCAGACGGCACTTCCTATGCAGCAGTTTTCATCACAGAGGAGGTGGCAGAATACATCATAAGAATAGGTCAGAACAAACCTTCTGCTTTGCCTCCTCTTCCTCGGTGAATCATCTCCACAACCCTGCAACAAGACGTTATATTATTGATCTTCCATCGAGAACGCCTGTCTTTACACATCACCCTGAAGTAGATCAGATAGCATTGATTTCCACACTACTGTTTCAGACAGGGATAACAAACTCATCAAATCTACTGAATAGGAAGAAAGACATTAAAGTTCTGTAAAGTTTTACCTTCCCAAACGTCACTCCCTTAGCGCCGAGATTAACATGATCACTGCAACATCTCCAGTTAGAAACCTGTAAATAAAGTAGGTTACTTTAACATGTATACTTGTTTCGGTTCTCTGTCAAACAAATAGTTTCATTTAATTTTCACAGATTAGTCCAATAGAGCCGGCGTGACTAACACGTGTTCGCCGGGCTAAAGGCTAGCAGCGACACATGCTTTGTCGCACACCGACTTTCAAGAATAAAGAAATCCTAATTTGCATTTTTTTTAAAGTACCTCATCAAGGCGGGTCATCTCTGGAAGGCATCACAATATCACGCAGGTTCAACTGGATAACTAAAAGCATTATTAGTGAGCCGCTCATATTCACTAACACTTCTTCTTTCCACGACACAGAGCTGATGTGTCTGAAATCTCGCGGTGTTGTGAAATTTATACGTCGTAAACGTCACAGATCACGTGATTTATTACGTTTCATTTAGAAGAGGAGTTGTTCGTTTTGGGGTTTTTTTTGCTTATAAAAACAAATGCCTGGCAACAAAATATGCAAGCTTTCTCATTATAATAACCAAATTGAACATAAGCGCCAGTATTTTGAGTTCAGTTACTAACAATATAAGTAACTGTGTGTTCAAATAAACTTGGCTGGAGTCACAACAGTGATGCTCTTAACAGGAAGAATCAGAGCAGACTTTACCTACTGAGAAGACTGAGGACTCTCGGATACAGGGGGCGCTCCTGAAGACATTTTTGACTGTTGGCATCAGTCATCTTCTATGATGTTGAGAGGAAGCGGTTAGATAAGATCATCAGGAGGTCCAGTGCAGGTGGTAGGAGACATATCAACTGTGGCAAAAATAGCATCACTCTTGAACAATGTCTCCCACCCTATGCATGACTGTTACAGAACTGGAGAGCTCCTTTAGTGACAGGTTGCTGTATCCTAGGTGCACAAAGGAGCATTATCACAGATCCTTCCTCCCAGCAGCGGTTATATTTTATAACCATCACTGCTCCCAACAAACTCAATAAGTGTTTCCATATTCTTGTGAATAGGTTGTTGTTGTTTTTTTTTTATGCACAAATATAGAAGCACAGTTTTTACATGTTTTACATTATCCCACTCGTTTGCATATTTCTTAAAACCTGAGTATGCAGTTTTTAATAATTGTACAGTATTTTTTCCATACGTTGTAAATTTGTCCTTACAGAGTCTTATTTCTTTAGTCATTATGTTTTACCTATGTGTGAATCATCATGCTTCCATTTGTCTGTCTATTTGCTGTGAAATACATTTACATTCTGTTCTTCTAGTATTTGCCAACCTTGGTGTTTTTATAGCTGATATCTGAGCTGTTGTTTGGATTTGCTAAAACTTTGAATGAACTGTGAAGCTATGAAAATCAAAGCTTTCTGTGATAATTATGAATTATAACTTTTTTTGTCTTTGTTTTATTTATATACATGTGTCTCTTCTATCCTTAATCGCAAATTATGTTACTGTTTAAGTTTAATTAAAAAAGAAAATTGAAACTTATTTACCAAGGTTGTTACAACGTAATATTTTTCCACAAAATCTATAGTACTATTCAATCAATTAGAATATGCATTCAGATAAGGCTAGTTTGTCAGATTAAAACTACCTTTGAAAAACAGTTTCACTGCTGTTGTGCAAATGGAATAGACAACAGGGGGAAATCTTTGGCGATTAGCAAGACACACTCAATAAAGGAGTGGTTCTGCAGGTGGGGACCAGTACTTCTCAGTACCTATGCTTTCTGGCTGATGTTTTGGTCACTTTTGAATGTTGGTGGTGCTTTCACACTCGTGGTAGCATGAGACGGACTCTACAGCCCACACAAGTGGCTCAGGTAGTGTAGCTCATCCAGGATGGCACATCAATGCGAGCTGTGGCAAGAAGGTTTGCTGTGTTTGTCAGCGTAGTGTCCAGAGCCTGGAGGCGCTACCAGGAGACAGACCAGAACACCAGGAGACGTGGAGGAGGCCGTAGGAGGACAACAACCCAGCAGCAGGACCACTACCTCCGCTTTTGTGCAAGGAGGAACAGGAGGAGCACTGCCAGAGCCCTGCAAAATGACCTCCAGCAGGCCACAAATGTGCATGTATCTGCACAAACGGTTAGAAACCCACTCCATGAGGATGGTATGAGGGCCCGACGTCCACAAATGGGGGTTGTGCTCACAGCCCAACACCGTGCAGGACGGTTGGCATTTGACAGAGAACACCAGGATTGGCAAATTCACCACTGGCGCCCTGTGCTCTTCACAGATGAAAGCAGGTTCACACTGAGCACATGTGACAGACGTGACAGAGTCTGGAGACACCGTGGAGAGCGATCTGCTGCCTGCAACATCCTTCAGCATGACCGGTTTGGCAGTGGGTCAGTAATGGTGTGGGGTGGCATTTCTTGCCCTCCAAAGAAATGCTGGAGTGTGTCAGCAGTTCCTGCAAGATGAAGACATTGAAGCTATGGACTGGCCCGCCCGTTCCCCAGACCTGAATCCGATTGATCCGATCTGGGACATCATGTCTCGCTCCATCCACCAACGTCACGTTGCACCACAGACTGTCCAGGAGTTGGCGGATGCTTTAGTCCAGGTCTGGGAGGAGATCCCTCAGGAGACCATCCGCCGTCTCATCAGGAGCATGCCCAGGCGTTGTAGGGAGGTCATACAGGCACGTAGAGGCCACACACAATACTGAGCCTCATTTTGACTTGTTTTAAGGACATTACATCAAAGTTGGATCAGCCTGTAGTGTGTTTTTCCACTTTAATTTTGTGTGATTCCAAATCCAGGCCTCCATTGGTTAATAAATTTGATTTCCATTGATGATTTTTGTGTGATTTTGTTGTCAGCACATTCAACTTTGTACAGAACAAAGTATTCAATGAGAATATGTCATTCATTCAGATCTAGGATGTGTTATTTGAGTGTTCCTTTTATATTTTTGAGCAGTGTATATATAATATATATAAGTATATTCTAAAATATTCCTGAGAAACTGTGCAGCTCTCTCATCCTACTCCCTCGCTGTAATTCCCCTATCAGACTCTAGGGGGAGGCTATGAACCAGGCAAGCTGCACCCATTCCTGTTTAAAGGGTCCCAGGCTGCCAGGTTCAGAGTCTCCTCGGCACCGGCCTCCGAGACGCGTCTCACTCTCCGTCCGGGATGGAGAAAGACGCCTCAGCGCCGGACCCGTCCCGGCAGCGGAACGGGTTTTCGGGCGTGCTGTACGGTGAGTTCACCGACACCCTCAACGACGGGGTCCGCTACTCGGTGAGCCTGACGGAGAGCGCCCTGACCATCCAGAGGATCTCCTCGTCCCCCGGCCGGACGAAGGTGGTGTTTGACTTAAGCGACTGCGTCGGCTGTCGGGCGTACAGAGGGCCGGACAACGCGGACATCGGCGCCTACTTCACGGCTTACTTCTACCCATTCAAGAGGCGCTGGATGAGCGCCGGCGTGGCCCGCCAGAGAGTGGAGCAGTGCTTTCGGGTCGCTCTGGTCCAGGACCCGCTGGTCAACCTCCGGGAGGCTGAGAGATGGGCTCATGCCATCAGAGATGCCTCGGTGCTGCAGGCTCCTCGGAGAGACGGTGAGAAACACAACAGTCTGAATCCGGTGAACCTAAAAGCTAACTTTAGATGATAAAATAAATACCGGGAGAATGCATTTTCATGCCAGTGAAGCCAGACTTTAAAACACACTTTTTTAGTTTATAGCAAAAGCTTGTCTCATGTAAATAGGTTGATTTAACTTGAAATATATTCCTCTTTAGTCGATACATTTATTACACGCAGTTCACATGTTTTTACATTTTGGGATTTAATGTAATAAACCAACACTAACAAATGTATAAGAGTGAAGGTAAAAAAAAATGTGGTTTTAAATTTTTCATGCAAAGAAAAATCTGAAAAGTGGTTTCCATTTGCATTCAGCCCCCTGAGTCAATACTTTATAGAGCCCCTTTTCCTGCAGTTACAGCTGCAAATCTTTGGGGGTCCATCGGCTTTGCACTTTAAGGGTCAGACATTTCTCTTCATTTTCCTCTACAAAATTGCTCAAGCCCAGTCAGATTGGATAGCGGCCACTCTAAGAAATGAGTTTCTTTTGATCTAAACCATTGTTTAGCCAGAGCCTGTATGGTAAAGGTCGTTGTCCTGATGGAAGGTGAACCGCCGCCACAGTCTTAGGTTTTCTGCTGCCTCTGAAAAGGTTTCTTCCAGGATTGACCCCTACTCGGCTTCTCCACAATGATCCCATCAACTCTGATCAAAAGCATCCCAGCAGCATCATTTTGCCACCATGTTTCTCCATGGAGATGGTGTGTTCAGGGTGACATGCAGTGTTAGCCTTTTACCACAAATAATACATGGCAAACAGGTAAAACTTTCTTTTTGTCTGACCAGAATCCCTTCTTACATAATTTAATATGGTGGATTTTCTGAAAAAAATCATTCCCCCAGCATGATGCTGCCACCACCAAAGGGGGATAAAAACAAATGCACATAATTATTCTTCAGATGTATTTTTTTACATATATATTCAATATATTTTAAGCCTTGTATAATTTTCCTTTCACAAATATAAACTACCTTATGTTTGTTTTTCTTTCTTAAATTCCCTAAAAATCCATAAAATTTTGTGATTGTAACATCACATGTTAAAATGTACAAGGGGTATGAGTACTGATTGCTACAAGGCACTGTATAATCTTATACCTAAAAAAAAGGCTTGGTAAAGGAAACAGAAAGAGGCATTCCAGCTGCTCTCTAACCTGTTCTACCTGCCTGGAAGGCTGAGCTCACCCGGTTGCGGCCGTTAAATAAACACGTCATGCCGATGCACAAGCCTGAGCAGAGGGGGGTCTGAATCTGAATCTAGATCTGGATCTGGATCAGCATCTAGAGTCTGCTGTGAACGCTCACTTTAAGCAGTTAGATCTTCAGCTGATCCTCTGTCAGCAGCTGAGGACTAACAAGCTTCATTATTTCAGCTCAGTAAATTCCCAGTGAGACTTAACTCAGGTTGGGTGGAAAAAAAGTGACATCATTGTCATTTGGCTCTACAGCAGCCTCTTCTAATTGGGTATCATCCTGTCTTGTTCTGTTTAAAATGCGCACGGTTCGCAGTCTAGTTGGTTACTTTTTACTTCGCCCTGGTAAATAGCAGCGACAGAGAAATTAACATGAATAAAAAATGAGAAGCAACTATGCAGGTATTTACAGTGCCTTGGAAAAGTAGTCATACCGCTTGATCTTTTTAACATTTTGTCACACTGTAATCAAAAACCTCAGCATATTTTGCTGGGATCTAATTTGATAGAACGACACAGTGGCATGCATTTGTATGCAGGCCCTGTTTACTCTGACACCCCTAAATAAGGTTAAGTTCAACCAGTGCCTTCAGAAGTCACCTTATTAGTAAATGAATTCCATTTGCACATGTACAAGTGAACGAAAAGCATCAGGAAGACCAAGGAGCACAGCAGACAGGTCCTGTTTTTTCTTTCTCTCCACAGTAATGCACAACTTTGTTGTGGGTGTATCACACAGAATACCAGTGAAATCGATTGAATTTGTGGTTGTAACGTCACAAAAAGTGAAACAACTTCAAGGTACATGAATCCTTTTGCAAAACATTGTATCTGATTCTGTTCATCATAAGGGTGCAGATTAGGAATATTCCACTCCAGGTCAGGAAATATACTTTTTTATTTGTGTACACTACAAAGCAGGGATGAACTTGCTGTGTAGTTTAAAGAGGGGGCGGATATTTGACTTGGCAGTGACTGATTGGGAATGTTGGCTCGCCAAAGACGGGGGCAAGTGGGATGAGGAATGAGGTTGTGATCCTGGCAGCAGCCTCCAGGAGTACACTGCAAACATGGAGAGAGATAGCAAAAGAGACACTGGGAACTGTATGAGGAGGAACAGCCAGCCAGTCTCCATTCCTCCCTATGGCCTGTGGCCCGCAGGAGTTTGAGATTCAGACCTGTGTGCCAGCCAGGCATTCAGGCAGGCAGATGGTAACCTGTGAGGTAACCTGCCTCTCCCCCTGTCACTGTCCTCCCACTGGACTCATCAAAGAGCTCCAGCTTAGGTGGGCTTGTCCCTGTACTCGACGGTTTTACTGATTCTTATTCCAGTATCCTTCTAAACACAGTCTCTCAGTAACGTTGGGATCATATCATTAATTTATAAGCTTGTTTTAGCAGTTTAGAGCCAGTCTGCCCGATAATAAACAGAATGTATTATGCATTTTAAATGAATTTTATTTTCCTAATAAATGAAACAGAATTGCCATTTTACTTGTTGCAGAGGGTGCATGAAAGTCAGTGAGATTCACTAATCCCTTATGCAGGACTTCCCTCAAATTAATTGCATGTCATCTCATCAGGGGATTGCAGATGGAAAGGTTGGATTAAAACTAAAATTACTGCACAAGCTTGGTATTTAGGCAGACGAGCTAGCAAGGGTGACTCCACATAATTGCAAATATGATGGTATTACTTACGTTTCGAGATGTAACTCTGCTTATTTAGTCTGCCTTCGGAAATCCATTCAGAAGCTGCTTAGAGGTTTATTCTCTTGGGAATTGAAGTAAAGACTTGAAAGTAATAACATGCATAGAGTTCCTCGCAAAAGTATTCACACCCCCTGACATTTAGTCACATCACAATGTAGTAGACCAACACAGAGTAGTGCATGATTGTGGAGTGAAAGAAAAATGATACCTGGTTTTAAGTACTTGCAGTATTTTCACAAATAAAAATGTACTTTTACACCTTTTGCTGCAGTAACAGCTGAATCAGCCTGTTAGGGTGTGTCTCTACTAGCTTTTCACACAGAGAGACTGACATTTTTACCCATTCTTCTTTGGCAAATAGCTCGGGCTCATCCACATTGGATGCAGAGTGTCTTTGAACATATATTTTCTATTATTAGAAAATATTATTTAGGTCTGGACTTTGACTGGGCGCCTAAAGAGGGATACTTCCGCTCGCTACAGCTAATGTTAGACATGAATATGCTTTGATCTAAACCATCCAATAAAGCATCCCCACAGTATGATGCTGCCACCACCCTGTTTAGAATAGAATAGAATAGAATCGAATAGAATCAAATAGAATATACTTTATTGTTCCCCTAGGGGAAATTTGTCATGGACTCAAGTGGAATATAGTATATTGGATAGTAGTATCTGCCCTTACAGACAATAAATTCACCTAAAATACATAGAACAGCTGGAGGCGTGCACATAGGCTACATACACACTCATGACATATCCAATAAGAGATTAAAACAAACAGAAGGCCAAGTTATTGCCCATTTCCGCCACCCCGACATACAGATCTATTTAAAGTTTTTTATTTAGAATGTTGATGGAGGTGGGTACAAACGAGGATTTAAAATGGTTCTGTTCATGTATTCAGGGGTATGAGCAGAGTTAGTTTTCTGCCACACAAAGGGTTTTGCATGTAGGCCAAAAATGTCAATGTTGGTCGCATCTGACAGCTAGTTGCACTGGATTTTATTTTGGTGTATCAGAGTGAAGGGGGCTGAATGCAAATGCACGCAAAACCTTCAGATTTTTATTGTTAATCATTTTATAAGCATTTTCCTTCCACTTTACAACTATGCACTACTTTATATTGGTCTATCACATAAAATCACAATAAAACACACTGAAGTATGTGGTTTTAATCGGACAAAATGCAAAAAAAGTTCATGGTGTCTGCAGATATTTGTGAGGCACTGAATGTGATGGGAGATCCATCATGGAACTGCATGCAAACCAAACTCTTATAAACTTGATTTGACTCCTTTCGCAAGTGGCAGCCATTTTTTCTTGTTTTCTTTTGCTGTTTTTTACTGTTTCAGATTAAACTGGGTTTTCAAATCAGATTGAACACATCATATCCAATAAAAAATTCTCATGATGATTTCAAAGATGGAGCTAAAGCATTCTTTAACTAATGCACAAATAAGCATGATTGTGGCAAAGCCTGCGTCAGAAAGAGAAGAAAGATCTGCAAGCCCACTCCACCCCTGCCCTTAAAATCGGTGTTTTTAAGCTGCCTCAGGGTCAGGTGTACTTGTCACTGAGTATGCCTCCTGGGTAGGAGGGGGCTCCTGGGGCTGAAGATGCTGTGGCTCATACGGCAAGGAGCTAAAATGCGTCACCGGGTGACCTCTCACCCCAGCCAGCATCTCAGCCCCAGAGGAGCGTTCGTCTTGTTGCTCCGTGACACATGGATGTGATGGCCTGTCAACCCCCACTCCCGCTGCCACAGCCTCCTTCTTCTCCTGATGCTGCCTCAGTGGGCAGTGGTGTTTATTCTCCGAGGACCTCCTCCCCTCTTTCAGCAAACACTCGGCGGCTTGCTTGCAGTCTGAATATAGCGCCGCCGCTCCTGAATAGGAGGGCTTTCACATAATATCTGTTTCTGCTCCAGCCCTTGTTTCGAATCCTTTCTGTGTTTTAATAAATCTCACTTGTCTTACAACATGTGATACTGAAGGCACAATACAGCTTCATGTTCTACTCTGGGTGGTTGTAGCATTTGTGGAAAGAATAAAAGCTGTTTCTGAAAGACCCTTGTTTGCACTGATGCATCATCACATCCAGTCTGCCTGTCACCTTACTGCGTGCGTGTGTTTGTGTGTGTATTTCTTGCAACCATGAAATACACACACTGATACAGAAACGTTATGTGCCGGCTTGATGGACAGGATGTGCGAGCAGGTTTGTGACGTCTTGCCTGAGACAGATTTTGCATACACCACACATACTGACACAGACAGAGAGAAATCTATAGAAACAAGTGGTTTACTTAGTGAAGGGTTTGACTTTGGTAGCGGTATTTAAAGCAAAGAAGGACAATGATAATAATGATAAATATAATAATGAGATGTTCAATACTAATCCCAAAATCTGTGTCTGATGAAAAACACAAAGGTCTTGACTTTTTTCACATTTTGGCACATTACTACCATACACTTCAGTGTGTTTGGTTTCTGTTGTATTATTATTAAACCGTCACATTGCTTATCCCAAGTTCCTGTCTGCAGTTTGGTCCAACTCTCAACTCACAAAAGCTGACATCTAGCATTTTGATTATAATCTTCTGGATGCACTTTTGAGACATCGGGGTTAAGGTTATGGTCACTTGATGCCATCACGGCTTTAAGCAGAAATCGGAGAATTATAAAATAATAATCTGCTTGATGACAGACTTAAGATAGTAAAAAGTCAAAAATTAGCTTGCTTATACTAGACAATCCACTGGAACAAGATTTTACTGAAAACATATAGAAAAGCGTGGAGTTTGCATGTTCTCCCCGTTCATGCGTGGGTTCTCACCGGGTACTCCGGCTTCCTCCCACAGTCCAAAGACATGCCTGTTAGGTTAATTGGTCTCTCTAAATTGCCTATAGGTGTATGAATGAGTGTGCGCATTGTTGTTTGTGTGTTGCCCTGCGATGGACTGGCGACCTGTCCAGGGTGTACCCCGCCTCTCGCCCATAGACTGCTGGAGATAGGCACCAGATAAGCGGTAGAAAATGACTGACATGACATATAGAAAAGCCAGCTTTGTCTTTAGTCTAAAACAACATACATTGTGTTGAAAAGTTAAAGGTGAAAATCCATTCAAAAATACCTTTTTGGGATCTAAATAAGGGTGAAAAGTTGTGAGAGTTGATTAAAGGGGCTAGCTATGCCTGACTTTAAGCAACTTTGTTTAGGCTAAATGTGGACAGTGCATTTGATTTTAAATAGCTACATGTTCAAAATTCTAGGTTAAAACGGGTCAATGAATAATCGACCTGAAATAGCAATTTAATATATGTAGATGAAGTCTAGTGCTTGAGGCAGCCCTTGATATCAGTAACATATACTGTAATACCTGCAGGCACCATAACACCACTCCAAGTCCCAATAAGCTGCAGCTCTTCTCCGTACATGCATGACGTTATACCCAGTCGGCGCATGCTGATCGTAGGATATGATGGAGGATTTAACATTTTTCAACATTACCTGGGCGTCAAGTTAGGGTCAGGGTGAGGTGTCAGGGTAAGGGTTAGATATTATGGATGCGGTTGTATTTAGGGATAAGGGAAGGGAATTTAGGGATGGAAACACTTAGTTCAAAATAATCATGAACCAAAAATAGTCTTACCGTGGTGGCGCCTGAGAACAGCGCCTGCAGAGCGCTACTTTCTCTCGCTACAGCTGATGTTAGCTTTTTCCATTCCTTCAAAAAAAAAAAAACAGGTCAATACTCTTCTTCACAATTTTTAAATCTTCACCCACAACACTTGTCCCCAGACCTTCCAGGTTCCTCTCTGCTGTGGTCCAACAGAGCAGTGTTCTTCATGTCCAAACCCAGTCCCTTGTCGCAGAGTTTTACTAAAGCTTACTAAGAACTTTAGCCATTCCCTTCTTTTTAGCACTTCCCCACACTTCCATCTAATTTAGAGCTGAAAGCATTCCTTGGTGAGGTCTGGGTTAGAAGGCTCTCAGTCTTGCCCCAATCAATTCCCTTTATAAAGCTTTCCACAAATTATTTAGCTCGATAATGAGGGTCCTAGATTGCTGCTTTGTTTGTCTAAATACAAGCTGCTTCAGTTTGACATTATTTAAACAATAGAACATTCTTAAAAATGGAAAAACAGTATAACTTCTGCCATAAAAATGTCAAACCTAATTTGCATTAGTGTTTATTTCCCAAACTAAGCCTGTCTTGACCTGTTCAGGAACAAATGTTAAAGTTACTTATTGTCCGTCACCTTCCTAAAATAATGGCCTAAGTAATTTTTTCAAGTTTTTCAGGAAATACAAAAATCTTCACAAAATCTATATAATATTTATCAACATTTCAACCCGAAAATGTAAAAACAACAGATGAGTGTTGACATAGCCATTTCTTATGGTCCGTTTTATTAAGCTACATATCTTTCTTAATTAGATCATATAATGTGGAAATTAAAAGAAAAACAGTTGATGAAGTAATCTTTAAAGAGAAAGAAAGGAGTTTACAAAAAAACGGTTACTTGTTCTAGCCACAGATTCTGAAGCTTTTCCACTCTTTGCTAAATGCTAGCTTCATGAATGTAGCTACTTTGTTGACAAAAATGCTGACTGAAAGACAGACTTAAAATACTAAATATCTATGCAATATTAAATGCCTAGCATATATTGTGGCAATCCTTATCACTTACCAATAGGGATGAGCCCTGAATTGGCTCAAGTCGCACTCTTGACATAGGCCATTGTACAACAGACATGGAATTGCGGGACCTCCTCAACTGAGGATTTAGACAATACAAGAGGTGGCTAGCATCAGGAGCAGATGATTTAGGCAAAAAAATCATTTTCGACAAAATTAGTTTAGGAAGGTGATGTTATGATTCTGAATTTGTAGAACTGCTTCCACAATATTCTTCTCTGTACTTCATTTTGAGCCAAGGTTAGCATGTAATGAATATATATTTGGGCAGACATTGCAGACTGTCTACGAACTCCATTCTATATTCTTCTCTTCCTTTACAAAGTTAATAAAACATTAAAGGACAGCGTCTTCTTTTACCTGCAAATATTAAAGCTCAGAGATATCGATTCTCCTCTTATAACTCATGGCTGCTTACATTTAAATTTCATTGATAAAACATTCCCAAAAATATATGGAATAGTTTTTCTTTTGTAATATCAGGAGTACTCTGCAGTTTTTGAGAAAAACATGTTCATCAGAGCATTAAAAAGTGCAAAGCTATACTTGCCTTGCCTTTTTTGTCAGGACCAAGAAGTTGCCGAATTTTTGAATCTGACTTTGATTTGTCAGGTTGGGAATCTTTTAGTAGATAGGTGCAGATTTTGTTAAAATAATTTTCTCTGGCCCATCTTTTTTCTGTGTTATCCATCACGTACTATCAGAAATGCCAGTGCACTAAGGATTTCAGTTTTTGACCTTTGCAGAGCGATGTGTGGATCAGAAAGCTTTTCAGCTCAGTTCACTTGAGTGCAAGAGCTGAATCCAAAAGCTGGTTGACCTTCATAAGCTGCTTTCCTCTCGATTCGGGAAGTGCACGGAGCTTTTTACCATTGAAAGGCACATTGTGCAGGGATGCAACTAGCAAACAATACTGCCCCTGTGTGAATGAATAAAGATAGATTGGCACATGCCTGTCTGTTTGTGGATTCTCACCTCTCCCTGTTGGGGTTACGCACCTTTGTATGAGATATTTCTAATAATTGTTTGTGTTCCATCATTCCAAGTCTAACTGAATTTGGCGGAGGCTGGTAAAAAGGTAGCAGCACGTCATAAGCCTTCAGAAATAGAACTTTTATAGCAAATTCATACCTAACTCTCCAGACAGTTTTAGATAGAAATTGCTGAAAATTCTTACTCTAGGGGGGCAACTTGGCGCTAGATAAACTTTTTTGAAACACTTCACACAAAATCTCATTTTAAAAAGCATCTTAACCTACAAAATTACTGTAGCAGAGACCGGATCTGCACACAAATGGTGTGTTGCATTAAACCCAGGCAATTGGAGGAAATTAGCTTTTCCTTCAGGGCTTAAAGTGCGTAGGTGCATGCTTTAAAAAGCAGAACTCATACGATCCTTACAGCATCTTGCTTGTTTGATGTACCATATGCAGTTTGCAAAAGATGAGCAATCAAATTCACCAAACTGGCTGAAAAGGCTGAGACTAAAGTCAGTATGTTTTGTTGAGGCAACACAATGTGAGGCACACTTATAAACAACACAGGTTTAGAATGTTTTCCTTCCAATACGCACAGAAAAACACAGAATCGGATGATGTGTCCGTCAGCATTGTTGTCTGTGGCTGACTTATGCTGCTATGGTGTTACACAAGTACAGAGTATTTGCACTCACCAGCCACTTTATTAGGTACCCCTTGCTAGTACCCATTATACATCATTTGCATTCAAAACTGCCTTTATTTTTGGGGCATAGATGCAACAAGGTGTTTGAAACATTCCTCAGAAATTTTGATACATATTGTCATGACAGCATCACACAGCTGCTTTGCCTGCTGCACATCCATGTTGCAAAATTCTATTGGGTTGAGTGGAGATCGTTGGAGTACATTAAACTCATCGCCATGTTCTAGAAACAAGTTTCAGATGATGTGAACTTTGCGACATAGTGAATTATCCTGCTGGAAGTAGTAATCAGAAATGGGTGCAATGCTGTTATGGTCAGGGATGAACTTGTTCAGCAACTATACTCAGGAAGACTGTGGCATTCAAGTGATGCATTGGTACTAAGAGGCCCAAATTGCACCAAGAACAAATCACACCATTTTCCTACTGCCAGCAGCCTCAACAATTGATAAAGGCAGGATGGATGAATGCTTTCATGTTGTTGAAGCCAAATTCAATGCCATCTGAATGTTGCAGCTGAAATCTGTTATTGTCCATTTTTCCTAAACCAGTGAGAACCTTGGCCTCAGTTTCCTGCTAGCTGACAGCTCTGGCACGGGTTTGGTGCTCTGATGCTGTAGCTCATCAGTCTTAAGTCAGTCTTATGTGTTGTGTGTTTAGAGATGGCATTCTGCATACCTTAATACCACCACACCTGCCTTTCTTTCATCTTGAAGCCATCTGCTCATACTCTTCTGACATCAACAAGGCATTTTCATCCACATAGCTGCCATTTTTTGAGTATTTTTTCTTTTCCTGACCGTTCTCTGTAAAACAAGAAGATTGTGCATGGAAATCACAGCAAATCTGCAGTTCCTGGAATAGTTGGACCAGCCCGTGTGGCACCAATACCTTTACAACATTAAAATTCACTTAAACCCCCTTTCTTTCTCATTCTGATGCTTTGGTTGAACTTCAGCAAGCCGTCTTTATCACGTCAAGATGCCTAGATGCATTAAGTTGCTGCCATGTGATCAGCTGAATTACTTATCCCGTTAACAAGCAATGAAACAAGTGTACCTAATAAAGGAGACGTGATGTTACTGTGTACATGTCTAGTCTAATTAATTCCTGACTGTTGCAACAAGAAATTACTATCTCTAAATCACACGTGCGATTTGGGTTAAATGCTTAGTGCTGCAGCACTATACAAAGTTGTAGAGTGTTATTAAGTGGTCCAGTAATTTTTAGTTGAAAGGCTCAGACAATAAGGTCAAGTCCTGTGGAACCAGCTCCCAGTTTTGGTCCGTGAGGCGGACACCCTGTCTACTTTTAAGGCTAGGCTTAAAACTTTCCTTTTTGATAAAGCTTATAGTTAAAGTGGCTTTAGGGAGCCTTCCTCCCTCCCTGTTGGATGGTGTAAGGGGGAGTCAGGTTTAGCCTAAACCGGCTCAGTTGTGGTTGAGGTGCAAACACACCCTCCATTTCTGCTACTTGTATGACCCCCTCTCTTTTCCAATGGTTATAATTAGTCTGCCAGAGAGAGGTATCCCAATTGTTGTGGTTTTTAGTATAACAATGACCATCAGTGGGCTCTAGATGGATAAACTTTATCAGTTTATTATTTTACTTAGTTCCGCCACACGTGGGGTGGCCAGGCTCTGGCACTCGGTGGTTTGGCCTGGCCTCCCCAGCGGCCCCGCGCCGTTCCGGACCCTTTGTGGGGTGCCTTGAGACGACATTGTTGTAAATAAGTGCCGTTTAACTAAATAATCTGAACTGAAACTATCTCTGTAGTTATGCTGCTATAGGCTTAGGCTGCTGGAGGACATAATGACCACTTTCACCCTCTTCGCTACATTCTCACACTACTCTCCAATTTTGCATTGTTTGCTGTTATTTCAGGTGTTAACTTTGTTCTCTCTTTTCTCTTCCTAGAAGCTACACCTGGCCTGACTCTGTGTCTACCTGTGACACCTTTCTGGAGAGGGGCATCGTCCAAACTTCTGCTGGCAACAACTTAATGCTCACCCTCTACCGATGATTCACATGGCCCTGTCTTTCAGTGTTTAACCCTTTCTCTCTCCTAGACATAGCAATTGACTGAGCTTTTACTGTAACTAATTATATGTGCTCTCTTTCAGACTCTAAACTTGAGAACTGGCTCAAAGTTTATCTGTTCTTTCTTTCTAAATGAAACGACTAAAGGAGCTACATCCATTAACATTTACTTTTTCTTCCCATAGAAAGTACTCCTGGATCAGTGCTTCTTTGTTCTCTTTGTGTCTCTGCTCTCTGTTCTCTCTAACCCCCAGTCGGTCGTGGCAGATGGCCGCTCACACTGAGCCTGGTTCTGCTGGAGGTTTCTTCCTGTTAAAAGGGAGTTTTTCCTCTCCACTGTCGCTACATGCATGCTCAGTATGAGGGATTGCTGCAAAGTCAACGCCAGTGTCCACTGTCTCTACATGCTCATCCAGGAGGAGTGAATGCTACAAGTGTCTGACTCGATGCAATCTGCTGGGTTTCCTTAGACAGAAAAACTTTTTATCCAATTTGAACAAATAACTGAATCTAACTGCACTGTTCAATGATTAGGATTAATTGGAATGTATGTACCTGACTTTTGTGAAGTGCCTTGAGACGACATGGGTTGTGAATTGGCGCTATATAAATAAACTGAATTGAACTGAATGAAGTCCCTTCGCATCTCAGCCACCTCAAGTGTACGATGGGCCACATGTAGTGAGCCTTCACCGGTCCTGACAGAGTGTTCATTGGGGGAAAAATGTAATGATAAAAACAAAACATGGCTTTACTTTTCAGATAAATTCATTAAATCTGCACTGACACAGATAGTACTTTATACCTTGCAACAGGTGGAAGCCCTGCAACAACAGGAGGGAGCCAAACCAGAGCTGCATTAGAAATTATATAATCTACAAGACCTTTCCAGACAATATTTTATAGTAGAATGAAATATGCAGCGGCTCCCACATTTATTGGCATCCCTTTTAAAGGTGTGTAAAGATATACCTCAGTTCAGTTTTCATTGCAGAATCATAATACCACTAAAAATATTAGGAAGAGCCAACCTTTAATTTAAGTACATTTATTCAGTGACGGGAAAAGGAACAAAATCACCACTAGTACATTTGCGGGCATCCCTAATACTTAAAATAAATGTAACTAAAACACGTTTTTGCAATTTGTACCTTATAGATTTGATCTTAGTAGCAGTAACTCATGCCTTCTTTGAACAGGATATAAATATGAATAAATTCTTTAGACAATACGTTTTAAAACAACTACATCCGTGAGGACCCTTGTTTATGTGGTCACCGTACAGCGTGAGGAGGATGGTAAGGGAGGGAAAGAGATCTTCAAAGCTTACTCTTACAGAACGTCAGCCAAAGAGCTGAGGTCTTGGTGATCAAGAATAACCAGTCAGTTTAACCCCAGTTATTTAAAATAGTTTTTTTTTCCTTCCATTGATTGTGATTAGGGTTGCACGGTGGTGCAGTTGGTAGCCTTCTAGCCTTGCAGCAAGAAGGTCCTGGGTTCGATTCCCAGCGGGGTTCTTTCTGCATGGAGTTTGCATGTTCTCCCCGTGCATGCGTGGGTTCTCACCGGGTACTCCGGCTTCCTCCCACAGTCCAAAGACATGCCTGTAGGTTAATTGGTCAATCTAAATTGCCCTTAAGTGTATGAATGAGTGTGTGCATGGTTGTTTGTGTGTTTCCCTGCGATGGACTAGCGACCTGTCCAGGGTGTACCCCGCCTCTCGCCCATAGACTGCTGGAGATAGGCACCAGTTCCCCTGCGACCCACTATGGAATAAGCGGTAGAAATGACTGACTGTCTGATTTGTGATTATTTGATAGACACAAGCAGCAGGCTGTCTTAGTCAAGGGTAATAAGGTTCCCTACATAAATAATAGGTAAGATTCCAAATAAAATGCCTTCTCTCTGCAGTCACATTAAAATTGAACGCTGTCAGTCTTGATGGTCGCATTTTTCTCTCACACAGCCTATGCATATATTCAGAAAAGGATGAGGTTGTTTTTTTTCATCCTCTTTATCCTTGCCATCACTCACATCATCCTCTCTCTGCCTGTCAGGTGTGGTGTACACGGAGCTGAGGAGACCTTGCAGAACCATGATCCTGGTGAATCCCCACAGCGGGCGTGGACAGGCTCTCCAACTGTTTACTGGCCACATACAGGCCATGCTCACAGAGGCCTCCGTTTCCTACACCCTCGTCATCACAGGTCAGTCATAAATATGTTTTCTACACGCATTCGGCTGCCGCTCTTCCAAGGGTCATCTTCATAGAAAACAGAGGATTAAACATTCCACTACACCATAGCGTGATCATTCTGAGAACTGGGTCATGTTGTGAGTCACGCATGCACTAAGATGAGCCGAATTGACAATGCTTCGAAGCAAGTTTTAATCTCTGCAGGAATTATGCATTGTTTTTGTGTTCACAAATTCACAAGGCATGCGCTCACAGAAAACATGCGCATTGAATTCTCACTCTACTCATGCCATCTGCTGCACATTCAGTATGATTTGCTAATGCCTTTTGGTGACCTTTAACAGTGTTGTGCATGTTACTGTCATCTGAGGCTATTTTCACCACAAGGAAGCTGTTACACTGAACAGCTATAAAGGAAGATCTGGAACAAAATAATCTACATTTCATCATTTACCTACAGTGTTATGTAAAGTGCTCGGACCCCTTAAGCTGTTTCGCATTGTGTCACGTTGATCCACAAACGTCAATGAATTTTATTGGTATTTTATGTGATAGACCAACACAAAGTAGTGCAGAAATATGAAGAGAAACCCATTCGGCTATAACAACCCAGCCCAGTTTTGCTCATTTTTCCATACAAAGAGCTCCATCTCAGTCACCATAGACTGAGAATGCATGTGCACATCAGTTGGCATACCATGCCATAGATTTTCAACTGGATTTAGATCTTGACTTTGACTGGGGCATTCTAACACCTTATACGCTTTGATGTAATCCATTCCATTGTAGCTCCAGCTGTATGTTCTGCTGGAAGGTGGACTTCCACCCCAGTCTCAAGTCTTTCACAGTTTCATCTTACTATAAACTCTGAAATGCTTCCTTTGTGTAGAAAATGATCCCCACAGCATGATGCTGCCACCACCATTTTTCTCCATGGGGATAGTGTATTAAGGCTGATATGTATATGCGTTAGTTTTCCACCCCACATGTTACAGTTTTGGTGGGAACTGACCAGAGCATTTTTGTTCACTTGTTTGCTGTATCCCCGACATGATCTCTGACTCTCTTCGGCTCACCTAAGGTTGCCATAGATCTCTTGGTTGCTTCTCTAAATATGTAGTTCAGGTGGACAACCATATCTCGGAAGATTTGCAGTTGTGTCACACTCTTTCCATTTTCAGATAATGGATTAAGCAGTGGACTGTGAGATGTTTAAAGCTTAAACCAAAACCCTGCTTTAAACTCCTCCTTAAGTCTGCTCCTGACCTATCTGCAGCATTCCTTGGTTTTCATTAGGCTTTTTGTTCAATAATGTTCTCTTACAAACATCTGAGGCCTTCACAGATCAATTATATTTATATTCAGATTAATTACACACAGGCAGGCTCTAGTTACTAAGTAGGAGACTTCTGAGGCCAATTAGTTGCACCAGATTTTATTTAGGTGTATCAGAGTAAAGGGAGTTAAACACATATTAATAAAATGTTTGAAATCCGCAAATATTTTTTCTTTTACCTCACAATTATCCACTATTTTGTGGTTGCAATGTGACAAAATGTGAAAAAGCTTAAGAGATGTTAATACCTTTGCAAAGCATTGTATCTTTTCTCAACCTCTCTGCACCCCGCAGACTTACCCTTAGTAGGCAGGACCAGCAGTTTGACAGGTATGAATATGCTGTCTCTTTTTGGATCAGCTCGGCATTATGCAGCTGAATCTCTGCTGCAGCTCACGGTGAGATGGATTATGACAGCGAAGGCAGCGGAGCGCTGGAGCAGAAACTCTGCGTGTGTGGTTTTGTCTTTTTGAGAAAGTACGCCGGTATGCTCGCACATACTTAACGGGCTCCTGGGACCCGAAGAAGGGTCAGGAACTGGATGGAGATGAAAACACAGAGCCTAATTACTGAAGTTAACGAAGAGGAACAGAGATGGACATAAAGGAAGGCCAATATAGGACACTGAGACCCCAGAGTGGTGGGATCCAGCATGTCTAGTGAGAACTAACTTTAGTCCATTTTACTCAGTGTACGCCTTTTTGATGAGTGTATCAAACTGCTTTTGGCTGAGGTTGGACAAGCACGGTTGAAAGCTCCTGTTGTGTCAACCTGAACATTTTACATACTGTGTGAAGCATCGAGTATACCCATTTTAGTCTTTACCTAGGTTAACCTCAGAAGAAGGCAGAAGACAGTAGCATATATAGCAAACTGCTGCTTTTAAAGAGAAACAACGGGAATTTGACCCAGATTTTGGGTGTTTTTATCTTTTATCAAGCTGCGTCTTTGCATTTTGTGAAAGATTACACAGACGGCATAAAGACTGTAATATTAAAAGGCATAACTATAAGCTGCCTTTGTCTTCGGATTTAATTTTATGTTTTAAAAGTAATAAAAACATTGTTTTTCTTTCGAGGTTTCTATGAACCAGAAAGTGCCATAGACAAAGTCTGTAATAGGAGAGTTAGACAAACACCGGACAAGTATGGCTTGTTTGAAAGACTTGCCAGAAGTCTCAAATACACGTTGGATTTTATTATAATGAATTTGGGGGGTCATAGCTGTTTAACATTAATGTCTTATTTAAAACCATAGTGATCAGATGATATCATGCATTGCTTTTGTATAGTAATTTCCCTAGTTGATTTATAATAGCAGCAAACAAACATATTCAATGAGCTTTTAATGCATAGAAATGAGATTCAAAGACAGGTGCATTAGAATATCATTAAAAAGTAATTTTATTTGAATTATTCAGTTTAAGACACAACAAACCCAAACCAATAACCTTCCATCGCCATGCTTAACTAGTGGGATAAGGTGTTTGTCCAATATGATCTCATGGCCATGAGTATGTATAAAGGTGCATCTATATACATTAGAATGTAACAGAAATGGTTATTTATTTGAGAAATTTCATTTCAAAAAGTAAAACTCCTAAATAGAGTATGCACACACAAAGCAATCATGACCTAAAACTAGTAAAATCCCCAAGTTTACTTACTTAATCCAGAAATGTTGTGATCAGTGATCATAGTAAAGACTGCTAACCTAAAAACTGTCTAATAAACAGTCACTGACACCCTCTACAAGGAGGATAAGCCACAAAGTGCCATGCTAAATGGCTGTTCACAGCATATTAATAAAAAGATTAATGGAAGGAAAATATGTGGTCAAAATGGTGCAGTTGCAACAGGGATAACCGCAGGCGTGGGAAGAATGTGAGGCAAGGCCCATTTAGCTGTTTTGGGGACTATGTGGACTGTGGCTGGATTTACACAGGTGTAATGGACTTCAACTATGTGATTCCTTGTGTTAAGCCAGTCCTGAGCCAGAGGGAATGTCAGAAGCATCCTACCTGGGCTAAGAAGAAGGGTCTGGACTGTTGCAAAGTGGTTCAAAGTCCTCTTTCAGATGAAAGTTAATTTAGCATTGTATGTAGAAATCAAAGTATGAGAAAGTATGAGAGTCTGGCGAAAGAGTGAAGATGCACAATGTAATGTTTTCACAGTTAGTAATGATTTGAAGGAGCTGCTGCTGTTGGTGTTCTGTGTTTATCAAGTCAAAGACAGCGCATTAGTCTAGCAGGATATTTTAGAGCACTTCCTGCTTCTTTCTGCTGAGATGCTCATTTCAGTTTCCAGCAGGACTTGGAACCTGCACAAACTGCCAAAGGTACCAATACCTGCTTTCGTGCCCATGGTATCACTGTGCTTGATTGGCTAACAAACCAACTGGCCTAAACCCCATCAAGAGACTATAGAATATTGTCAAGAAGAGGATAAGAGACACCAGACTCAACGAATCAGATGACCTGGAGGCCGCTACCAAAGCAACCTGGGCTTCCATTACACCTCAGCTGCGCTATTTACCTTTGTAATCCCTTTACATGCCACTCAGCTATATGAAAAGTGCTTTACAAATAAAATCAGATTTATTCCATTCATTGGCTGACAAAGACAAAGTTGTATTTTAAGATCTTATGGTGACCAACAATTTTGTAAATAAGATAAAAAGCTAAATAAATATAATACTTGGAATTTAACGAAGCCATACACATATTTCACGATGACTGTATGTGTGGTTTTCCGATTACCTCTTCAATAAGTAAGTATCTCGGAAGGAAAGCATCAGTCTTGCAGGCTAAAAATGCTGAGTCAGCTGTGCAGTTCAGTTACTCCTGTCAACACAGCACTGCATAACCACCTCCAGCCTATCCAGCACACAGCAAACAAACAGCACAGGAGTAAGGAGAGGTTGAGCAAAGTAAAACCATAGGGTTGATCAATACTTCAGTAGGAATGTTCTCCATCATAGTGGCAGCACACCCGTGCCTCTTAGCTTGAATGTCTGCCGTCCTTTCCTCCCTTCCTCTCTAAAGCTGTTTCCATTTTCCACACGTGACTACACTGGGGAGTCTCGGCTGACAGGACTGTAGACTTTAATTCTGGCAAGATGAGCCCACAGAGACCCCCAGTGCAGGGACCAACTCAAGGACGCTGCCAATAAAACTAGGCTGAACAAATAGCTCACTTCTCCACCAGCACATTTACCAACATGCGACCACACGCTCCCTGCTCTCTCTGTCACAGATGTTTGCAGGCTGGCTAAGCTGCCTTGGATCTGCTGAGTAGCCATTGGATGAGCTAATGTGATATGTCTAGTCCGATAAGAGGAAATTGAATCCCTTTTCTGCCTAATCTCCCTGATCCCACTCCAGAGCCTGCGGTGATGAAGGGAACATGTCTTTCTCTGCCCTTACCCCTTTTTTATCATCATTCTTTTCACTTTGTCCCACATTCTGCCACATTTTCTGCCTCGTCTTGCAGTTTACTCTTGCATTTCTTCTGTTCATTAGAGCACCAAAACCACGCACGGGAACTGGTGAGGAATGCCGACCTGTCGCAGTGGGATGCGCTGGTCATTATGTCGGGTGACGGGCTGCTGTTTGAGGTATACAACCCACTTCTACTCACAAATGATGAGAATTGTTAATCACTGGGTGCTGGATAAACCTCCACGACTCTAGTTTCTATTTTCAGCACTTCTTGGAATAGGAATATGAAATTTTAATTTGGTCTCAAACATGATAAAGGAGATCAGGTGCATGCATGAAAAAAGCTGCAGTCATCCAGAAATTATTTTTGTACTCAGCCACAGTACCATCTGGTCACAATGGTAGTGCCACACTACACACAAAACAGCAGGTTTTTATGTTTTTGTCATCTTTCCTCTTCACTCAGGTAATAAATGGTCTGATGGAGCGTGAAGATTGGCAACAAGCCATCCAGACTCCTCTAGGTATCCTACCAGGGGGCTCTGGCAATGCCCTGGCTGCATCCATCCACAACTACTCGCAGTGAGTCCATCTTTTAATGAGTCATTTAAATGCATAGGCTAAAAGTGCAAAAGACGATCCTTTTTTAGTCTATAAAAGACAATTTATCTCCTTCCTTTGTAATTATAGTAAAGGCTGACTGGGCTCATCTTTACTCAGCAGAGAGAAGTTACTTGGACTGTTTAGCTGTGCAGCAAGAGTTCATGTCTGGTTGCACAAACACTCAAAGCAATGATGTAAGGGGTTTAGAAATTCACTCATTATGTTGACCCAGCACATGTCCAGGTTATCATCCCCATCTGCTGGATAGTTGTTGGCCAAATTTTAAAAAAGCATCACTGGTGAGCCGAAATCTCATGAGCACATCTGCCTAATGGGATGTTAGGACTTTGGATGACTCCAAAACAACTCAGATTTGCTAATTAACACATGTGGAATTATATACTGAACAAAAAAGTGTGAAACAACTGAAAATATCTTATATTCTAGGTTTTTCAAAGTAGCCACCTTTTGCTTTGATTACTGCTCCGCACACTCTTGGCATTCAGTTGATGAGCTTCAAGAGGTAGTCACCTGAAATGGTTTTCACTTCACAGGTGTGCCCTGTCAGGTTTAATAAGTGGGATTTCAAGCCTTATAAATGGGGTTGGGGCCAACAGTTGTGTTGTGCAGGAGGTGGATACAGTACACAGCTGATAGTCCTACTGAATAGACTGTTTGTCTATAATTTGTATTATGGCAAGAAAAAAGCAGCTAAGTAAAGAAAAACGAGTGGCCATCATTACTTTAAGAAATGAAGGTCAGTCAGTCCGAACATTAATTAATGTATATAATGTGTGCTGGAGTTACTGTAATAAATAAACTTTTGAATATAAGTCTAATTTATTGAAGATAGCTAGATTATTCATGTAGGAGATACTCTGAAACATTTTAGAAGACATTTGGACAACACATGAAGGTCATAAAAACATCTGCATAGAATAAGAAGTTGTTATTGCTAAATATAAAACGTCCAAAAATCAGATTTTGAAGTCATCTGGGAGAATAGCAGTTATTCTTTGTGAAAGGTCATATCCATAGTTTCCTGTATCCTAAACCTAACAGTGTTCCTAAACACAAAATCCCAACTTCATCTGTACATTTTGTGCATTTACCTTCAATGTGTGGCTGCCAAGTTGTTTTTATGTCTTAGATGGAGGACAAAACCTTACAACTTCTCATGTTTGATGTATTCCTATGCATTATGTTTAGTTTCATTGTTCATTTATCTTAGTTTAGCCTGTATATAAAGATGCAAATAGTCAACAAAAAAGCTGCATTACTATGTGCTCTGCTGTGTTTTGTTCTGATCTTGTTTTTTGTAATGATCCAACAGGTTGCCTCCAGCCTGGAACGAGGAGCTGCTACTGAGCTGTGGTTTCATGCTGTGCAAAGGTCTGGTTGGTTCCCTTGACTTGGTGTCAGTCCATTTGGCCTCTAGGCAGCGCCTCTTCTCCTTCCTCTCCTTGGCTTGGGGGTTTGTGGCAGATGTGGATATTGAGAGTGAGAAGTATCGTCATGTGGGAGCTATCCGCTTCCTGATGGGCACCCTGGTGCGCCTGGCCTCACTCAGAGTATATCAGGGCAGGTTAGCATATCTACCTGCTAAAGAAGCACCGAAACCTCAAAAAAAAAACGTGAAGGCAACCCATCCTACGTCTACCTCTCTCTGTTCGTCCTTTCCCTGTCATCTCATTCCCAATGCTTCACCAAAGCAGAGCTCGTTGACCAATTGCATTGATATGAACATAAACCAAAACTCCATCACCAACTCCTCCAATGTCATCACCAACATGAGGCCCGAGACACAGAGCAATAATAAGACTACATCACTCGTAGATTCTCTTCTCCCCAGTCTGGACCAGCAGGTCCCAGAAAACTGGACAGTGGTCAATGAGGAGGACTTTGTTTTGGTGCTGGCTATTTACCAGTCCCATCTGGCTGAGGATCTGTGGACAGTCCCGGGAGCAATGGCAGATGACGGACTGATTCATCTGTTTTACGTGACAGCGGGAATATCCCGGCCTGCCCTTTTGCGTCTCTTCCTTGCCATGGAAAGGGGTTCCCATTTAGCGTGCGGTTGCCCCCACCTTGTGTACGAAAAGGTGAGGGCCCTGCGGTTAGAGCCCATTTCACAACAAGGCATGATCACCGTGGATGGAGAGGTGGTGGAGTACGGCCCCATTCAGGCTCAAGTCCACCCTGGAATGGCTAAACTGATTTGCGGATGAACTTGTGCTTTACTTTATAGTTCTAGTTTGGCCTTTTATACTCAGTGTCAGATTCTTTATGTATGCTGTCTTCTCAGAAGTGCCAAAGACAATTAATCAGCCTTTGGAAATTCCTTTATTTTTTTACAGAGACAACATGTCCTATTTTTATGGACCCCCTCCTCCTCTCCTTCTCTCAGTGTTAAATTCAGGGTCAAAGCCATGGAGGATTGCCCTTACTTCTGGCTGGTCCAGGCTTAGAGAAATAAAAAGGGAATGTGTGTGTATGTGCTTATGAAAAGCCACATCTTTACGTGAGAGGGGTTTTGGTCATACAGTGGCAGCGCAGTGCTCTCTGCTTGTTGGACCTTATAAGCATGGCACATATGAAGAGATACACGTTTTTCTTTCCTTGGAGACTCCTAGAGAATCCCCGCCTCATGCCCCGCTGTACCACTACTGGCTGACAATCCCCTTGCCGGGCCGCCACCCTGATAGCACAGCTTGCCCAACAGCTTAGTAAAAAACTGAGGAGATATAAATCCCAAGAGGATTTAGCGTTGACAGATCTTTAATCTTTGCATAGTTTACATGAAAAAAACTTCAGATTTGCTGATGTTATAGCCCTTCCCTTTCCTTCCTGTGTGACAGACAGCTTTCGCTACACCTTTACCAACGTTTTATCCATTTCCTGTTCCCTGTTTCATCTTCAACTATCATTAAACCGTAGGAATCGCCTCCACTCACACACTTTTTTTTCCCCATCCCCCCCACCTCTTCCTATGCTCAGATCTTCACATACACACACTTTCCCTTGCGTCTCTGCAGCACTTAGCGAGGGGGAGGGGCGTGATCTGCTACTGTGCAAATGATCCCCTCTTCTCTTGCCATCTTAAGATTGTACTCTTGCTCCCTTCCAATGGTTAACGAACCATCAGCACCTAATGTGTCCTTAATATGAGGGTTTACATCTGCTAAAGGGTGCTAAGTAGAAAGTCCTCCTTTTTTAATTACATGAACTCTTAGGTGGGTTTTCAAATTTATATTAGGATGGTTAAAGCACACTTGAGTAGTTAAAGTGCAGTTGCAGATGGGCCCTGTTAGAGTTGCGTATTGAGAGGCTTGTGATCAATGGAAGGAGGGTGGCAGGTGTTTTGCTCCTCTATGTGGCCTCCTTGGTGGTCGGTGCTGTGGAAAAAATTTGTGTTCTGGGGCGGAGGAGAGTGCAAATGTTATCATTATCATCAGGATCCCCCGCACACACACACACCAGTTTATCTCAGGCTGCAGACCAACTGGCATCCTCAAGTGTGCAGCTGAGTTGTAAAATACAATTTTAGCAAGTTTTCCTTTAACTTTAAGTGAAACCATGGTTAAATTGCAAAAAAAAAGTCCCCCCCTAAAGTAAAAACTGATGACACTTTTGACTGTTAACCTCTTTTGCTAGGGGGAATCATAAAGTGCTAAATTGTAACGTTTTTTAGGTCATCTGTCATTTGGAGCGAGAAAAAGCCGATGCAATAAGCTGATAGCGCACCTAATCTTCAGCTGTTTTCTTTAGTAACTGGTGTAGAGCCTTCAAATGACTAGATTCTTCTGGACAGAGCATAAATTTGTTAGTTACAGGGGTTGGACAATGAAACTGAAACACCTGGTTTTAGACCACAATAATTTATTAGAATGGTGTAGGGCCTCCTTTTGCGGCCAATACAGCATCAATTCGTCTTGAGAATGACATATACAAGTTCTGCACAGTGGTCAGAGGGATTTTAAGCCATTCTTCTTGCAGGATAGTGGCCAGCTCACTGCGTGATACTGGTGGAGGAAAACGTTTCCTGACTCGCTCTTCCAAAACACCCCAAAGTGGCTCAGTAATATTTAGATCTGGGGACTGTGCAGGCCATGGGAGATGTTCAACTTCACTTTCATGTTCATCAAACCAATCTTTCACCAGTCTTGCTGTGTGTATTGGTGCATTGTCATCCTGATACACGGCACCGCCTTCAGGATACAATTTTTGAACCATTGGATGCACATGGTCTTTAAGAATGGTTCGGTAGTCCTTGGCAGTGACGCGCCCATCTAGCACAAGTATTGGGCCAAGGGAATGCCATGATATGGCAGCCCAAACCATCACTGATCCACCCCCATGCTTCACTCTGGGCATGCAACAGTCTGGGTGGTACGCTTCTTTGGGGCTTCTCCACATCGTAACTCTCCCAGATGCAGGGAAAACAGTAAAGGTGGACTCATCAGAGAACAATACATGTTTCAGATTGTCCAGAGACCAAGATTTGCGCTCCTTGCACCATTGAAACTGACGTTTGGCATTGGCATGAGTGACCAAAGGTTTGGCTATAGCAGCCCGGCCGTGTATATTGACCCTGTGGAGCTCCCAACGGACAGTTCTGGTGGAAACAGGAGAGTTGAGGTGCACATTTAATTCTGACGTGATTTGGGCAGCCGTGGTTTTATGTTTTTTGGATAAAATCCAGGTTTGCACCCGAACATCCCTTTCAGACAGCTTCCTCTTGCGTCCACAGTTAATCCTGTTGGATGTGGTTCGTCCTTCTTGGTGGTATGCTGACATTACCCTGGATACCGTGGCTCTTGATACATCCCAAAGACTTGCTGTCTTGGTCACAGATGCGCCAGCAAGACGTGCACCAACAATTTGTCCTCTTTTGAACTCTGGTATGTCACCCATAATGTTGTGTGCATTTCAATATTTTGAGCAAAACTGTGCTCTTACCCTGCTAATTGAACCTTCACACTCTGCTCTTACTGGTGCAATGTGCAATCAATGAAGACTGGCTACCAGGCTGGTCCAATTTAGCCATGAAACCTCCCACACTAAAATGACAGGTGTCTCAGTTTCATTGTCCAACCCCTGTATGTCAATATACTGATAAAATACTCATAAGGGACTCTCAAACATTATTTGGCTTCCCTGGCAAGCCAGTTGGATAAGTCAGTAAAGTCTTGCAAACTGCTGTGTGTGTCTTTATGGAGTAAAGTATTTATATGCCTTGAACTTTTCCATGTTTTGTCAAATTCATAGAACCATTTTTTGGTAATTGCAGCTTTATGTCTCTACTAGTTTTACACATTTATATACTGTCATGCTGTTGGGTTTTGAGTGATGTGCAGGCTTAGTTTTTCAAGTAGGCCAACAAGTTCAAATTATGGTTTTATCTGATCAGAGCACCTTCTTCCACAGGTTTGCTGTTTCCCTACATGGCTTGTGGCAAACTGCGAACAGGACTTCTTATAGTTTTCTTTCTGCAATTCCCTCCACTGTGCCACTCTTCCACAAAGGCCTAGATTTGTTAGTGCGTGACCACTAGTTGTCAACCTATTCGTCCAATTGAGCTATGGATCTGAGCAGCTCCTCTAGAGCTACCATGGACATCTTGGCTGCTTAATGCTTTCCCTGCTTGATTTGTCAGTGTAGATGGATAGCTATGTCTTGGTAAGTTTAAGATTGTGCCAGACCTTTTCTATTTTCAATTGATGGCTTGAACTGTGCTCTGTAAGTTTTCAAAGACTGGGGTATGGTTCACTTCACATCTGAGGAAGCTGCGTAGGAGCAAGAAGAAGGATTACAGCAGTGGGGACTGGGCCCTGTATTAGCAGGCCAAGAACAAACCAAACAAGGAGACCAGGGCAGCTAAGAGAAAATACAGTGAGAAGCTAAAAAACTGTTTCTCAGCAGATGACCCGAAATCAGCTTTCTAATTCTAATTAGGTGACATCTGAAAACAATAGTTGTACTGGATTTAATTTAGGGGTATTAAAGTAAAGGACACAGTATAAAATGCTTAACACACTTTTATTATTTATGTTTGTAAAAACTTAAAAAAAATAATTTTCCTTCCACTTCACAATTATGACATTGTTGTTTACCGGATAAAATCATAAGCAAATACATTTAAGTTTCTTGTTAATGTTACAAGATGTGGAAAAGTTCCAGGGGTGTGAGTCATGGAATGTCTGTCAGAACATTTTACCAAAATTCCTTTGTTACTGTAGGTTTACTTTCCAGATTGTTGCATATCATGTACATTTCATTACTGAAATTAGTTCATCAAACCAGCCATGATCTGTACTTTAAAGGCATATTTACAAAATTAGCAAGTGACTATGTCTTGTTGTATATCTCTTGGATGCAATAGTTCTGATGAAAATTTAAAAGAGAGATCATATTTCTCCTATTTAGTTTCCCTTCATTGGCTCCCTGTTAAATCCAGAATATATTTTAAAATTCTCTTTCTCACATATAAAGCCCTTAAGTCTAGCCCATCATACATCAAGATCTGTTTTGTTCCTATGTTCCTAACAGAGCATTTTCATTCTCAGACTGCAGGTTTATTGGGGGTTCCTAGAGTCTTTAAAAATAGAATGGGAGGCAGACCCTTTACTTATCGGCTCCTCTCCTGGGGAAACCACTCCCAATTTTAGTCCTGGGCGACACCCTGTCTACTTTAAAGGGCTGGCTTAAAACTTTCCTTTTTATAAAACGTTAGTACGTGGCTTGGGTTTTCGCTGATTCTGACTTATTTATGCTGCATAGGTTTGGGCCACTTTACTCTTCTCCCGCTTCTCATAATACTCCCAATTTTTTTTTTACTGTTTTTTTCAGCTTTTTTTTTCTCCTCTAGAAGCTACATCTGACCTGGCTCTGTGTTTTAGCTGTGGCACCTTCCCGGAGAGGAGATCGCCCAAACTGCTGCTGCCAAAAACTTTGCTTACCCTTTCAGATATCACTTGGCCCTGTCTTTCAGTCTTTAACCCGTCTCTCCTAACATAGCTACTTCTGGCTTCTCTTGCTAACTGGGTGCTCTCCTTTTTATACTCTAGATTTTAAAAAATTGGGTTTAGAGTTCACTGTGTACTATCTTTCTCTGTAGATGAAACCACTAAAGGGGCTACATCCATTTAACCCTTTCTTTTTTCCTTCCCCTAGAAAGTATCTAGGTCAGTCTTCTTTGTTCTCTTCGTGTCTCTGCTCTGTTCTCTCTAACCCCCAGTCGGTCGTGGGGGGAATGGCCGCTCACCTGAGCCTGGGTTTTGCGGGAGGTTTCGTCCTGTTAAAAGGGGGTTTTTTCCCCTCCCCTGTCCTACTGCAGCTCAGTTGAGGGATTGCTTCAAAGTCAATGCCAGTGACTGTCCACTGTCTCTACATGCTCATCCAGGAAGAGTGAATGCTGCAAGTCACTGACTGGATTCAATCTGCTGGGTTTCCTTAGATAGAAAACATTTTAACCAATTTCAACTGAATCGGACTGCACTGTTTGATAGTTAGGATTAATTGCAATGTACGTACTCGATCTGTCAAATCTGCATGATTTTGTTGGCATGAACTTGTTGGCCTACTTGATGACTTTGTAAAGTGCCTTGAGATGACATGTGTTGTGAATTGGCGCTATATAAATAAAGCTGAATTGAATTGAATTGAATCTCCAAAGGAGGGTTTCTGAAGTGAAACCTGAAAACAGCCGAAACATCTTGGCTTCTCAAAGATTTGATAGTCCTAACACACAATGGTGGCTCATAAGTCATTGAAGGAAAAAGGGAAGCTTTATACTGCTATTTTTCTAACCTCTTGTAACAGCTAGCTGTGCTGTAGTGCTAATGCTAGCATGTAAACAGTAACAACAGTCTTAGCTGCATTATTTTTGCGTATGTTCTGTTTGAGACTCTTTCAGCCTAAAACATTTTTTAGCATCTGTACTATAAAAGATGCAAACTTTTACTGCGAATTGGTTTCTCTTGCTATTATCTTTCAAATGCATAAGTAACTTTCTTACCTTTAGTACCCTAAACATAAAAATCTGTTGTTTATTTCATTGTATTAATTTCTCATGTTTCTGTTACAGTTTCTGATCTTGCTGTTATGTTGGCGCATTCGCAGGTCCTACCATGAGGAAACATAACATGTTTTGTGGAACGTCAAGTCTTTAAGTTTGTCTGATGTGCATCTCATTTTATTATTTCCAGTTTTAATGATCAACTGACCATCTTTGGGTGGATTTTCACTCCTCTCGACTGCCCCTAAGTGGTCAGATAATTATTAGCTAGATTAATCAAAAAGTAGGTCATGCCTTTAGTTTTACTGTCAGTTTCTAGCATCCCTCATCCTGAGGTGATTAGATTTTTATCTGTGCACACATAGCATTTGCATACTGTGGCATTAGACTGACTAATGTTATTTTTGGGTCATTGCGGTGGTTTTTGACTCGCTGTTGTGGAAATGCTGTTTTGACGTCCAGAAAATCTGTAGCTGGTGATCAAGTTGTGTTTGTTACAGTGTTAAACATAAAGGTGAGGCTAAAACGTTATTTACCGAAGTGCGAAGGAAGTATTACGTTACTGTATCCTTTAGGCCAGGCAGCATCCTTCCCCTCACTAAGTAGTATTTACAAACAAATTGCTGTTAGCTGGTATTTTCATTAGAAATTTTTGCCCAAATATTTTTGTTTACATATTTAAAAACATGTATGTTTTACATCTAAGAATGCTGTTTGTATACATTATTTAATTTAAGATTTTGGCCTGCTTAAACATCTAATTTCTAGTTCAAGTGATTATGTTTCTTAGATTTTTTTTAAAAATCTGCACCTGCAAAGAATCCCTTTCTTCTATATAACTCCAGAAAGTCCTTGGAATGTCCTTGACGGTACATTATATATCCATCTTCCATGACTTGATTTTACATTCCAAGCTTTTTACTCATACTGCACAAACATCGTCACAAGCCATGCCCAAAAAATCGCACACTCCATCATTACTCGACAGAGTTACCAGGCTGCCTGGAATGCATGTCCTGTCCTATTCTGTCTCGTCCTGACCTGAAATTCCAGCTTGTTCTTCATTAACTGATGTATTAAGTCGAGATGAGCTATGCAAATACCTTGTCATGGTTGCAAATATTTGAAGTAAGAGGTCCCTCTGCTGGCCCATAAGAGAACATGGAGCGATGGCTTTTTCTTGAAAATGTCTTCTTTGGTTACACATCATGGTCTTCTCATCCTGCCCCCGTTCCCTCCTTTTATATACTTAGATACAGATTAGTGTTACCACGTAATCTCAGCAGCAAAAGACTTGAAATGTATAATTTTTAATTACATCCAGCTTATTGTATCTTTGAGAAATGACTTGATTCTTGCAAATAATAAACATGATAATGCTATATGGCATTAGATGTTAATCTTTTAATTTATGGTTCTACACTGTTCAGTTACTCCACTGACTGTTGCTTTTTTACACAAATGTTAATACCCTCATTTGTTTTTTTATTTTTTTATAATGACTGTAAACTGAAACTAACTTTAGAAAGACCAATGTTTTATTAAGACTGTAAAAAAAATACTTTTTGTACCATGTACACGTTCAACTTAAAATCTTTTTTGAAAGTCATATCTTGCTATTGTTTTTACTGCTGTCATAAGCTTGAGATATGCAGCAATTTGCAGAAAAGTGTCATTATTTATTGGTTTTTAGGTGCAGAAGAAGCTGATGTTTAGAGCAGATGGTTTTGTGAAATCAGTCATGTGCTTTGTGTTAGAAACTAAAAAGAAGATGCATTGTTTTGTGAATTGTGTGCCACCTATTTGCAGCTTTTTTTTCTTTGAATTAAGTGGAATTAAGGGAACCGAGTTTCAGTGCCTTAGAATCTACACGACAGTAGTTACTTATCTCAAAGATTTAAAGGCTTTGACTTGCTACGATACAAACACAAAC
>JAHHUM010002132.1:68114-142585 GCA_036173005.1 Crenichthys baileyi | reverse complement strand
GATGGGTTTTGACAGAATTTGTTGCCATTAAACCAGCTGTGAGATGCTTTTAGGCACTATGATCAGCCATGGGTTGTCCTGATTATTTCTCAGGGTCATTATTAGGGTCGAGTTGATTTTAAAGCTCTTTGGAGTAGTATACAGAAAAAATAAATGATTAAAACACATAACCTAATGTTTTCTTGTATTTTTATTCTATTAATGCTCTATTTTCCTCATGTACAGCGCTTTGAGTGCCTTTTTGCTGAAAGGCGCTATATAAATAAACTTGACTTGACTTGACGCTGAGTTTCTGGCTAAAGTGTCAGACACATTTATTTCCACTACTTGTCAGGATGTGTACAACACCTTAAAAAAATCTTTTGCTTTAGTGATATGATTTCAAGTTAAAAATAGAGAAAAATCAACTTAGCATAGTACATTAATTTAATGAAAAATAACTCATTGAGAAATCATTGTTTTCAACAATATCGCACAAAATTGTTTTTTATAATACCTACTAAAGGAATTGTGTTTACATTTATAATGCAAGCAGCAATCCTATTTTTGTTGTTTGGTTAATTACAATTTTTATAGAAAATGATGTTAAAAAAACACAAGTTTGCAAGCTATTGTTAAACAAATTACTTAATAAAAACAGATATTCCTCATACTATTAGTATCACTTTATGCATATATTGCATAACACAAATCTAGGAAAAATGGCTAAAAGGCATATTTTAAATTACCTTCACATTCTTAAACATTGCTTAGTTCTTTTCATTCTTAGCGAAAGTTATTAAGAGCCACAGTGGAGAGACTAAAGAGCCACATGCGGCTCCAGAGCTGCCGGTTGTAATCCCAGATCTAAGCCAATGATTCCCAAACCTCTCAGCTTCTGACCCACAAAACAGAGCAAGTACCTCATGACCCCAACTATTGAATCAGTATGCAAGAATTTTTACTAAGTCAATCAAACAGGGATATAATAACAACACAGAGCACATCAAGGGACAATATATTTATTTTACACATTTTGTAAGCTCTGTTTTTTTTCTCATTTAACAGTTATAACATAGTTATGCTTTGCTATTGGTTTTTTATGCTAATTTCTAAAAAGGATCTCAGGACCCCAAACTTGGGAACCATTGCTCTAACTCACCAAAGTCCTGGGTTCTCTCTTATGCTCTTTTTATCTTCGGCTCCCTCCAATGTTTTTCAACAGGAATTTGGACTGGGGACTGTGATGGTCATGGAAAAAGGTTGATTTTGTGTCTGGTGAGCCATTTCTTGGTTAAATTAACCATATGTTTTCAATCTTTGTCTTGCTAATGGTAAATGGACTGAACTTATATAGCGCTTTTCCAGTCATATAGACCACTCAAAGCGCTTTACACTAGAGCCACATTCACCCAATCACACTCAACGCTCACACATTCATACACTGATACACAGATCGGTAGGCAACTTGAGGTTAAGTGTCTTGCCCAGAAGCACATCGACATATGGCAGGAGGAAGCTGGAATCGAACGCACAACCTTCTGGTTGCAAGACAACTACTCTTCCTACTGAGACACAGTCGCCTAATGGATGCAATGACCTCACCACAGAGGCCATTAGATATTTATGTAAAATGTCTCTCAAAGAATTGTGGCCAGGCACTCTAACGAGGTTCTAAGGGCCTTTTGAAGACGGCCACAGCATCACACATCCTCCACCATAGTTAACAGTGCACATGAGGGTTTTTTTCACAACTGATCAAAGTGCATGATTCCACTTAGGTCTCTGTAGCAAACTCCACATCTTTACATGGATGAAAACATTTATTTTCCTACCTTGAGGGTTTTTATAGATCTTTAGGGTACCCTATAAGTGAGGAGCGACTGTAGCGGGTATTTATGAAGAATGGCATTGAAAAAAATACAACTACAACATTGGTAAGTGTTTAACTAACATAACAGTCCTGATGGTAATGAACTTACCACAAGAGTAACTTTGTGATCCTTGACTTTAGCAAGTTCTATCAGGTTGAGACCGTTGAACAGCAAGTTTTCCAGGCAGCCATGGAAGTTTGTCCTGGAGTGAAATGGTTTGTGTGTGCCGAGACCTGGAACAGCCCCCACACTCAGCTGTATGGGTAAAACAATGCCCAAACACAGAGATTATTAGTAATATGAACAAAACAGAAAGACAGTAATTGGATTTTTACCATGGATTTATGGAAACAGTGGAAACAGTTCTTTTGGTTACTCAAACCTCTTCTATGTCGAGGTGGTGGAACTCTGTGGGTATTTTAACCATCAATGTGTGCTTGTCCACAGTGAGGTTGAGGTGAAAGCTGTGTAGCTCCACTGCTACATAGTGCCAGTGCTGATCATCTAAAAGGCTTGCAAGAGATACAAGGCGTCGAGGTTCAGCAGATAAAGCCCTACCTAAAATAAAGTAGACATGAAAACAAAAAAGAGAAGTTGTTAAGTTTTCATGATTGTAAAAGTTTATTTTCTGCTTTCAATGTTTTCATTCAATTCACACTACAGGGAGGATCACAGCGAGGTCACCTTCTCTCATATCGCTGGGGACCCCTGTATTCATCTATATACCAGCAGTGAAAAACAGAAGCCAAATATGTTATGATGCCTAATTTGAAAGACTAGAGAGGGAATGCATCATTAATCATAGATGAGCACCAGTAGACCTGAATTAGTGGATGCAATCCTGAATCCCCCAAAGAACTGAGAGAAAGACTTGTTTCTGTTGAAAGAGTAGAACGAGCTGAATAGAATATAGCATTAAAATGCATAAAATATTAGTGGGGCAACATAAATTTTAACTTCAGATAGAAAATGTTACATTTGCTAGAACACATACATGTTTTCAGTATTTTGTGAAGACAGAGTATTTATCAAAAGGTTTAAAGTAGAAAAAAAATCAATCAACTTCACCTACACGGAAAAAAGCTATGAAAGTTTGAACATATTCAAACAAAAAGAAATGGCACAGTCAATAAAAGAAGAAAGTACAACATGAAAACAAATTAGATTTCTAAACTTGCATTGATTAATGGAACAGTTATTAGGTTGTAGGAGGTAGTGAGAACAGGAAGAGGACTGTATGATAGTGTCTCTCCAGAGGGAAGATTTCATTACAACTTGAATAATTGAAAAGAAAAAGCAAAAACGGGAATCAATATGAGTGTGCAAAGAAAGAGAATGAATTGATATTCATTTATGAAGTAGTCTCTGTCTTTGCTCTTCCACATCACAGTCTCTTATTCCCCTCTGCAGCTCCATCCATCCATTACTGAACATTTCGCAGGTGGAAACAAACAGCAATTTATCTTAAGCATCAATAAATGTGCAGTTCATTGCAAAAACTATGCCCCTTCAATTTTTTCAATTTCAGTATACTTTATTAGGACTGCAAGAGACCCATATAAAGTAGTGCATAACTGTGAATTGGAAGGAAATTGATAAGGATAAATATATGTATGTGTGATTATGATATCGATTATGATTAACAGGCATCATCCTGGCTTTCTTTTCTTTCTTTTCAGACATCAAAAAGTCCTACTGGACCAAAAGGGTGGGTCCGCTAGTAGACGAGGGGAAACTGGTGGACCGTTTAAACAATCCTACAGCCCCCAGACTTAGTTTGCCTGCATCCTTAATACTTGAACGTCATATTCAGAATCTTTCGGCTTTAACTGATTCCGGGAGTGAGCAGAATCTTATTGATCAGAGTTTGTTTCGGAAGCTCAGATTGAGACAGAACTACTCCCTTTACCTCAGTTAGTATCAGCTTTGGATGGGCACAGACAACAACAGGTTACCCATTGTACCAAGCCATTAACCCTGTTGTTATCAGGAAACCATAGAGAAGAGATATCCTTCTTCGTTTTCCCTATCGCTCTGAACTCTATGGTTTTAGGTTTTCTATGGCTACAAAAACATAACTCTCATATAAATTGGTCTGAGTGTCGAGTAGAGTCCTGGTCCACAAGCTGTTTTTCTTCATGCCTTCAGTCAGCCGTACCCCCTCAACCTACCGACGTAATTTTTGATGAGAGTAAGATTACTGATCTGTCTCTTGTCCCCACTGAATACCATGACCTAAAGCAGGTATTTAGTAAAGTTAAAGCATTAACTTTGCCTCCACACAGACCATATGACTGTTCCATTGAGTTACTTCCCGGAGTCCCCTTACCGACTAGTAGATTATACAATATCTCTGAACCAGAACGCAAGACTATGGAAAACTGTATTAACGAGTCCCTTATGGCTGGAATCATTCGCCCATCTTCTTCTCCCCTAGGCGCCGGGTTTTTCTTTGTGGTTAAGAAAGATGGTTCCCTTCACCCATGTATTGATTATAGGGGACTGAACCAGATAACTGTAAAGAATAAATACCCACTTCCACTCCTTTCTTCGGCTTTTGAGCCAGTTCATGGTGCCAGGGTTTTCACTAAACTTGACCTAAGAAATGCTTACCATTTAGTTAGGATCCGCCAGGGGGACGAATGGAAGACTGCATTTAAAACACCCCTGGGACACTTTGAGTACTTGGTGATGCCATTCGGACTTTGCAATGCACCTGCTGTTTTCCAGTCACTCATCAATGATGTGCTCAGAGATTTTTTGAATGTTTTTGTTTTTGTCTATCTTGGCAATATTTTGATTTATTCGAAAAACATTAAGGAACACCGTCAGCATGTACGTCTAGTTCTACAGAGACTGCTGGAGAATCGTTTGTTTGTAAAAGCTGAGAAGTGTGACTTTCATAAAGACTCAGTAACCTTTTTGGGGTTTATTTTGGAGGGTGGACAGGTTCGCTCGGACCCAGAGAAGATAAAGGGTGTCCTCGAGTGGCCTGTTCTGGACTCCTGCAAGCAGCTCCAGCGCTTCCTAGGATTTGCGAACTTCTATTGCAGGTTTATTAAAAACTTTAGCTTGTTGGCTGCCCTGCTCACTGCTCTCACTTCTACTAAGACTTTGTTCTCTTGGTCTCAGGAAGCAGATAGTGCCTTTGCCGCACTAAAAGAGAGATTCTCACAGACTCCCATTTTGATTCACCCTGATACCTTGCGACAATTTATTTTGGAGGTGGACGCTTCTGAGACAGGTGTAGGAGGCGTACTCTCACAAAAATCCACCACAGATGGTAAGCTCCATCCCTATGCCTTCTTCTCCAGACGACTCAGCGACACAGAGATAAACTATGATGTAGAGGACAGGAAGCTTCTAGCCATTAAATTGGCCTTGGAGGAATGGCGGCATTGGCTGATCCGTTGTTTTCACACTGCCAGATTCTCAGCACATCCTGGGGTCTGCCGGACCTTTTCACTCATCTCCAGAAGATTTTGGTGGCCGTCTCTACATAGTGACGTTAAAGAAAATGTTCAAGCTTGTTCCATCTGTGCTAGACAGAAGACTGGAAATCAACCACCATCTGGTTTACTTCAACCACTCAGTGTCCCTAAACGTCCCTGATCTCACATTGCCTTGGATTTTGTTACCGGTTTGCCCATCTCCAGAGGTATGTCAACTATTCTCCCCATTGTAGACCGTTTTTCTAAGGCTTGTCATCTTATCCCTTTGAAGAAGCTTCCGACAGCTTTCCAAACAGCTCAACTTTTAGTGCAGCATGTTTTTCGCCTTCATGGCATACCACAGGAGATCTTATCAGAGGGCCTCAGTTCTCCTCCCAAGCCTACTTTAACCTCGGGTTATCATCCACAATCCAACGGACAGACTGAGCGCATGAACCAACAGATGGAATCCGTTCTCAGGTGTTTATCTGCTTCAGATCCCTTAGAATGGAGCACTTACCTGCCTTGGGCCGAGTACACAATTAACTCTCATGTTTCTTCTGCTACTGGACTGTCACCTTTCGAGGCATCTGTTGGATATCAGCCACCTTTGTTTCAGGCAGATGAAAAGGACATTGCAGTTGCCTCTGTTCGCCTCCATGTCCGTCGTTGCAAAAGATTCTGGTCCACGGCTTCCCACGCTCTCCTCCGTACAGTGGATCAGAACAAGAAGTATGCCGACCGTAAACGGAGGTCGGCCCCAGCGTATCAGCCTGGCCAAAAGGTTTGGCTGTCTTCTAAGGACATACCTTTAAAAGCGGTTTCTAAAAAACTGTCTCCCCGCTTTATTGGTCCTTATACCATTGAGTCCATCATCAGTCCTTCTGCCCTTTGCCTTCGTCTACCTCCTAGCCTGCGTGTGCACCCCGTTTTAATGTCTCCCAAGTTAAACCTGTCGGAGGACCGTTCTTGGGTTCCCCGTTCTTTTATTTGTGACCCTAAGTTGATCTCTGATTATGTCTCCTCTCGACCTTCCACTTCTTCTGGGTCGCCGGGTGGTGACCGTTGGGGGGGGGATGCCATCCCTCATGTTAGAACTGACACGTAAAGTACTCTGACATGAGCGCTGCAACTTATACATGCCATCTACAGATATTTACATACACAATATAAAGACACAAAACCTTTTTTTTCATTGTTTGACGTTAAATCAGACTGAAACCTTCCTGTTTTATGTCAGTTAGGATTACCAAAATTGTTTTAATTTGGTAAATGTCAGAATAACATATAGTTTTTTGATTTTAAAGGAGACCAATTATGCAAAATTCACTTTTTGATCGTTTTTACACTTCCATTTGTGTCTCTAATGCGTCTACAAACAGCCCAGACGCAAAAAAAAAAAAAAAACAACATTCAGCTGTTTTTTGGCTATAAATTAATGTTTTATTTTTTCTAGAAAACACACGGTTTCAAAAGCTGTCTAATTGTGACGTCACAATTACACTGGCACCTAACAACGTTATCTGAAGTTCTGCCCCTGACTGGCAACTGAAGCGGAGCTCCAGCCTTTAGATTTTCAGTAGAGGATAACGTCTTGGTTTTACCTTATACGCGCTTTACAATGGCTACCCTCAAAGACAGATATTATGTTGTTGGCTGTAAAGACCCACATGTGTCCATGCACATTCCCCCGCTGTTGGATAACAGAGAATTGTGGCTTAATTCTATTTTTGAGGGCAATGTTCCAGTCACATCAGTACACGTCATGATTTGCAGAAAGACTTTAGTCCCTACTCTTCGTGGCAAATCTGCAAATGACAGAAATGTAAGTACTTATTGTTGTGTCTTATAAGTTTGGGTTTCATTTTCATGTATGAAGTGCTGGTTGGGGGCATGGCCAGATACAGCTAATTTGCATAAAAGTACCAGACCCCTAAAACATCTCATTCTGTAAGGAGGTCCAACACTGAGGAGATGAAATTTCATTATCTGAGAATTACTTTGTGTGAAAAATGTAATTAACATGTTTTGTTTAGCCCTGTTACAACCGGGCTCAAACTAGGGGCAAGGGTGAGGTAACATTACAACCAGATTTTAAAAGGCTTAAAAATTCAATGATTTATTGTTCGTTTTTTTCTTTAGGCAAGAGTGAAAAAATAAACATAAGGTCTAAACACAAATATCTCCAAAAACAAAACAAATTTTAACACCAAAGATACAACCTAAAGTTCGTAAAACTCAACAAATGGCTTGAACGACTTAAGGCCACAAAAACCTAGATGCTGTAGACAGCATCAGCACTTAGCCAAAAGAAGAAAAACAAACAAGACAAATCACTTCAGAATCCACTAGCGTAACAAACAATCTAGTATCACATTCAGCATTTACCACATTTACAAGTGTTACAACTAGACAAAGCTACTAAAGATATCAAAATATAAACCTCCCAGCAAAGAGGTGAGCTGCTCAAACAAAGACACAGCCGCCCTGTCTGTGAGGGAGTGCTGGTTTTAAATAAGGAGGGCTCTCCAAGGATTGGTGAGGCAATCAGGTGAATGTTCATTTTGTGTGTTTGAAAGTTTTGTAACCCCTGGCATTTTATGTTTATGGCATAATCAAGTTGTATCCTTTTTTTAGTATTCTGTTGTTTTCTATTTGTTTTTAAAAGGTTAAAAAAAAACATACAGTTTCTTAGGCTACGTTCACACTGCAGGTCTTAATGCTCAAATCCGATTTTTTCAGAAATCTGATATTTTTGTGTGGTCGTTCCCATTAGTTTCAAAATGTCGCGGCTCCAAACTGACTCGCATGCGCATGCAGTAAACACGGAGAAATAGATGTTATGGTCTAAGTGCACAACAGAAGCCATTTATTGTGTTAGCAAGTGCCGTGTGGAAAACATGTGAAAAAAGGAGAGTGAAACTCTTTATTGTTCCGTTTTAGGGAGATCTGACAGCCAATTCAGCAAAACAAATTGTTGGATGCGGAGACACAGCCAGCAATGGTGGAGCAGGGATGTTAACAACTTTACAGCGACTGAGTTTATTCACAACTTTATCATGTCGAGGGCAACTCTCAATCATATATGTCAGCGCCTGTCCTCTCAACTCCACAGGCAGAAGACTTGATGCAATCCAGTGTATCAGACTGCAGCAGGGGCAGATCATCACATGCTCTGGAACCTCGATAGCATTTTAAAGTCCACTGTTTGTTGTATACAAATTTCACAATACAAACTATGTCCCACAGCCAGACAGTTCCTATGACCCTTTCAATCAGGCCTGAATAAAGTTTTATCTCTGTTTATTAATGAGCTCTAACATCTCACCGACTCTCCACTGTGCAGTTCAGTTCTAGCCCCACGTCTGTTTTACTAACCGCTACCGTTTCCTGCTGGGCGGCGCAAAGTTGTGATGAATGCGATGGCAAGTGACTTCAAACTCACATCTAATCCGCCTTGGTCGTTCCCACTGGAGTCACATCCCAAAAGATCAGATATGAGTCGGATTCAGGACCACCTAATCACTTGACCCCAAAAAAATCTAATTTGGGCCACATTTGCCTGCAGTGTGAACGGGGGCTTAGTTGGGCTTTGGTTGTTTGGTCTTTGTTTTCCCATAACCGCCACCCTCTGGACTGAACATCATTAGGCTGATTTTGTTTCTGAGCAATAGAAACAGAAGGCACACAAATTCACTGGTATTCCTTTTACCTGGGTAAAACAAATCCTGGGGCTTTAAATCCTGGGGTTTTCAATGGAAAGGGGCTTATGATCACCAAAACATTCAGGGACACAGAAATTGTCTCCTTATTGAACAGTAGTATGGCTCAAAATGTCCATGTTGTTCATACTTTTATATAATTGTTTCAAAAGGTGAATGTGACACCTTCAGGTATCTAGAAATTGTACTCAAGGATGGACCAGAAACAATTATCATCATGACATCTTTGCTGTGATGCATGGTGGTGCGGTTGGTAGCACTGTAGCCTTGCAGCAAGAAGGTCCTGGTTTTGACTCCCAGCCAGGGGTCTTTCGGGACATTTTGCATGCGTGGGTTCTTTCCAGGTACTCCAGCTTACTCTCACTGTCCAAAATCATGACTGTTAATTAGTCCCTCTAAATTGCCCTTATGTGTAAATGGGTGTGCATGGTTCTTTGTCCTGTGTGTGTGTTACGGTCTGTGCTACGGAGGAACCCAGAACGCAGACAAGCAGGCAGCATAATGGTAGTTGACTTAAGGCTTTAATTAAACAAAAACTCACTCTTAGCAGAGGCAGGAACAAAACAGAAGCAGGCTGGCTTGACAGGCATGGCATGGTCCACAAAACAAGACAAGTCCCCCCAAGGGGACCTGTCCCCGGACATGGAATCGCCAACCTGGATCCATTAAAAGCCGACTGCGGTACTGAAAGCCCTGCAGAACGGCGCAGCGTCTTCTCCGCCTCCCGAGACAGGAAAGTAAAGAGGTCCACCGCACCACGGCCAGACCCAGGACCAGCAGGTGCGAGCTCCCTGGCGCTCTCCTGCCTACTGTCTGCGAGTTCCATTGTTGGCGGAATCATTCTGTTAGGATCTGTGCTACGGGGAACCCAGAACGCAGACAAGCAGGCAGCATAATGGTAGTTGACTAAAGGCTTTAATTAAACAAAACTCACTCTTAGCAGAGGCAGGGACAAAACAGAAACAGGCTGGCTTGACAGGCATGGCATGGTCCACAAAACAAACAAAGTAGAGAACCAATGATTCCCCCATGACTAACAGAACAGTGTGTATATATGGGAGGAAAACCAGTGGAGCAAGACAGATTGACAAGGTGCAGGTGATCCGGAAAAAGATGATTAAACAAAAAACGTGGCTGGGGGAAAAAAAACAAAACTCTGAAATACAAAAAAAAAACTAAAGCATAACCAGAAAAATAATAAACAAAGCATGATTCAAAAACTGTGAGAAATATAAGAAAAAACCAGAAATCAAAAACCAAACAACCCCAAATCATAACAGTGTGTCTCTGTGTTGCCCTGCGATGACCTGGCGACCTGTCCTGGGTTTACCCCGCCACTCGCCGGTAGATTGCTGGAAATAGCCACCAGTTCTCCCGCAACACTACAGAAGAAGTTGGTATAGAAAATGGATGGATGGATATCTTTGCTTATTTCTTTTGAATTTTTCATGTTGTCACACCTTGAAGCAGTGTGTTTGAGATATTGCCCCAAAACATCTACAAGTGTGCCTCCATTCAATTCTTGTTTGTTTTGAATTAACCTTTCAATAATCATCTGAATTTTCCTAAATTATTATTAGTGTATATAACTTCTGAATTAAAAAAAGAAGTAATTACAAATTTCTGTAAAATGATCTAAAACACCACATGTTTAGTCTGTTAGACAGTGAGGGGAAAACGGTTATGTGTCACTTTGTTTTTAAAGTAAGCAGACAGGAAGCGGCGTGAAAGACATGCAGCACAGTTCTCCGGACAGCTGCAACAAGGACTGAAGCCTCTGAATATGGATTGAGCACTTTATCCGGTTCGCTACGCGACACACCCTGATTATGTGTCGTTTTATACAGTATGTGCAGATATCTGGTTTGAACTGTCTCCTGTACATATTCTTTACAGAACATGCTTCAAAGTTCCAGCAATAGTTGCAACAACAGCACCATAATTATGTCACTCAACCTCATGCTTCGTCATCATTGCCAGGAAACCAGGTCCCATTTACTGATTAAATCAGCTGATAATTATTTGGCTACTAGGGGCCACTCATAGTTTGTGTATGGAGCATTTAACTTTCGGCCTGTGATGGTCAGGCAAACGGAAATTATAAAAAAAAACTATGTTTCTAATTTAATGTTTCTAATTGTTTCTGACATTTCAGACTACCAAAAACACGTACAGATGGCAACAACGCTCCCCCATTAAAAGCTATTATGAGCTACACCGTGAATTAGAACATTGAGTTCTACTAGTTTCAGGTTGAGTTCTCCTTAAGATCAAGAGACTGCAGTTTAATCATCTTAAATGTAAAAACTATTGGACATATACATCAGAAAACATGATTTCTTGACAGATTTTTATATCTATTATCTGCTTAGTCACTATGCAAAAAAACCTAATGTAAATTGATGACCTCTATTCTTTGAATTATAGTACTTATTACTGTATGTTTTAAAGTAAATACTTTATATCCTGTAGTTCTATTGGTTTTTTAAAGTAAAAGATATGTTCTCTGAAGGAAACAGTCAGTGTTAGCCCAGCAAAGTGGAGCTTGACTGAGCTCAAGGCCAATGTACAAATCAGATAAACAAAATTACAAAGTCTGTAACCAAAATTTCCGATCCTGTATGAAGAGTTTCAGAAGTAAAACAAAGGGAAAGGCAGAGACAGAAATAATGAGCAACAGAAATATAATCCAACCAAGACACCCACATACACAGTAATGTAAGAGAGAGACAGAAAAACAGATAAAAAAACGATAAAAACCATGCCAAATCTAGAGATAAAAAAGGCGAAGGACTTGTTATGCTGAGGCTCTAAGGATACAACAAAGGCAAATGATAAAAGAAAACAGGAAATTGTAAGAGAAATGTGAAGGCAGAGGAAGTAAGGATAAAGCATCTTCAGAATTCAATTCAGTTTCAATTCAGTTTATTTATATAGTGCCAATTCACAACACATGTCGTCTCAAGGCACTTCACAAAAGTCAGGTACATGCATTACAATTAATCCGAATCATTGAACAGTGCAGTCAGATTCTGTTATTTATTCAAATGGATAAAAAAGTTTGTCTATCTAAGGAAACCCAGCAGATTGCATCCAGTCAGTGACTTGCAGCATTCACTCCTCCCGGATGAGCATGTAGAGACAGTGGACAGTCACTGGCGTTGACTTTGCAGCAATCCCTCATACTGAGCATGCATGTAGCGACAGTGGAGAGGAAAAACTCCGATTTAACAGGAAGAAACCTCCAGCAGAACCAGGCTCAGTGTGAGCGGCCATCTGCCACGACCGACTGGGGGTTAGAAAGAACAGAGCAGAGACACAAAGAGAACAAAGAAGCACTGATCCAGGACTACTTTCTATGGGAAGGAAAAGGTGAATGTAAATGGATGTAGCTCCTTTAGTCATTTCACCTAGAAAGAAAGAGCAGATAAACTCTGAGCCAGTTTTCAATGTTAGAGTCTGAAGAGAGCACAAAGAGTTAGTTACAGTAAAAGCTCAGTCAGTAGCTATGTCTAGGAGAGAGAAAGGGTTAAACACTGAAAGACAGGGCCATGTGGATCATCGGTAGAGGGTGAGCATTAAGTTGTTGCCAGCAGAAGCTCGGACGATGCCCCTCTCCAGAAAGGTGTTACAGGTAGACACAGAGTCAGGCCAGGTGTAGCTTCTAGGTAGAGAAAAGAGAGAGAACAAAGTTAAAAGCTGAAATAACAGCAAATAATGCAAAATTGAAGAGTAGTGTGAGAATGTAGCGAAGAGGGTGAAAGTGGTCATTATGTCCTCCAGCAGCCTAAGCCTATAGCAGCATAACTACAGAGATAGCTCAGGATAAACCAAGCCACTCTAACTATACGTTTTATCAAAAAGGAAAGTTTTAAGCCTAGCCTTAAAAGTAGACAGTTTGTCCATCTAGAGCCCACTGATGGCCACTGTTATACTAAAAACCACAACGATTGGGATACCTCTCTCTGTCAGATTGACCATAACCATTGGAAAAGGGAGGGGGTCATACAGGTAGCAGAAATGGAGGGTGTGTTTGCACCTCATCTTCAGAACCATCTTCTGCCTTTGTGCTGTGATTTAATGGATGAGTTTAATTTCACTTACTAACCTAAAATGTGTCTTTAATGGCATGGGCTTTTAAAAAGATTCTTTTAATGAAATTTGTTTGACCATTAGAGACCCACTATACTGAATATATCAAAGCAGAATATAGAGTTGCACTAAAATAATACCTCATATCAAATTGTATCTTTAAAAGTATTTTTAGTGCATTTCTATTCAAAACCAACCCGTTTACATGTATCTGCCCTGTTTATTGTTACATTGATGGGTTCACTGGACTTTTAGGGTTTAGACTGTGGACACGGAATAGAGATCAGTAAGACAAGTTGATAAACATTCATATATGTAGACTTTCACGCATACCCTTCCAATATATCTTTGTATATAGCATGAAAGTCTGTTGCTTTTATGCTTGTTGTGATTTTGAATATGCATATATTATTCAATATTTAATATTAATACTTTAATATTTTATTGAATAATATTTCGGTCTGTTAAGGGTTGTCCTGTGGATACCAGCCCAGTAAGGCGATGGTATTAGGACAAAACTGAAAGGGATGAGCCAACCTCTGGCATTATTGAACAGCAAAACTCTGCACACACATGGAATGAATTCACACAATTTCTTAAAATACAAGAATTTATTAACAAAAATAAGTCAACTCAAAGTCAAACATATTTCAATGAACAAACTCTTAACTATGCTAAAACAATCCAACTAAACTACCAAGCAGAATTAAAGAATAAGGAAGACTAATGGGCTATGTACAATATAAACAAGTTGATCAAAGATGGTTGAAAACCATGACCGAAAGAGTGATGCAACATTACCATGCAATGTTTATGTTTGAGAACCAAGGATTATCTTGAAGAATCTGGAATTGAAGTTAAGTTAGTCGTGGCACTAACTTAAGCAATAATTGGTATACCTTTAGACAACCATTCACAAAGCAAGATCAGATAAAACATTATTTTAATAAGTAATAAGTAAAGAAAAAAGTAAGAGTTTTCAACACAAACAAAACCAAACGTCATAAAATGAAAAATGTTTAGATTATTTCATTCTAAACTACTTCTCTCTGCCCAAAACACTACCTCTTACGTGAACCGTGCTGAGGAAAAGTTGTCCGGGGCGACGAAGTTGAGGAAAGCATCCACATCGAACAACGGGTTAACCTCCAGCTAACCTATGTAGCTGTGGGGTGGGTCGGCTCGTTCTGTCGGGCCGGCTGAATTGCACGTTACTGCTATAGCCACGGTGATGCGGTCCCGTTGTCCTTCCTTCAGACCAGGAAAAACTGCTCTACTCGACGTTGTAGAGACAGGGTCTCTGCTGGGAACTCTCTGGAACACAGTTTGCTTCTGTAGAATTCAGAGAGAAAGTCAAGCCACACTTGTACCTTAATTACCCCCGTTCATGAATGAATACCGGATACACAAAAAGCAGTTCATTCCTACTTAACTTAGTGCATATGATCGCGTGATCGTATGACACTCTTGGATCCAGTTTGAAGAGTTATGTCTATTTGCCAGCAAAGAGACATTAGCGCGCTGTGTCCCTCTGTCCAGTTCTGCTGGGGACCCGCGTGGAAGAGGTCAGTCTGTTGCAAAAGCGGGGTTTTTATTTGGACAGTGACGTCACGGGAAGTCCGCTGTTACCCCTGTTCCTGGCTGTGCTGGAAGTAGGTTAATGCGATTTATTTTGAAAGTTCCAGAAAAGTTCTTACTGGCCTTTAATATTGTAACCCATGGCTGGGGTCCCAACATGTTACATACAAAGACATGTTGCAACTGTTGCATTTGTAATTTCTAGACAATAAAAGTTTTATTCTTTAGTTGTTAACTTGGGTATGCACATTAAACAGGAAAACAGCATTTTTACTTGTCTGCAGGGTTTAAATGAGTTTTATTTTTAGTTTAGCTTCCTTTTTCTGAGGTACATCATATGCAACATTACTCTGAAGCAATGCTCAATGCAGTTCACCATCAAAACTCCTGCAGTTATAAGCTGCCATTGTCTGGTGGTTATGAGCGCAGCCTGTTAAATCGTTTGAGGCAACAGCTGAAAGCCTGCTGGTGTCATAATATTGAGTTTTACCTGCTTTGAGCTTGACAACAATTTCGGAGGCAAAGTAGCAGTTTGAACAATTTATTTGTAATACAACAAATAAGGTTGAATACGGACTGGATCGGCTGGAGGGATCTGGACTGGCACTGAGGAGGACAGGAGAGCGGTTATTGATTGTTCACTGGAAGTTCCGGAGATTTATGTAGGACAGGGGTGAAGTCAGCTTAATGTTGGCAGTGTATGATGGTTTGTTGGAGGAGGCAAGTCTTTCTCACAGTGGCTGGGTTTGGCAGGAAGAGTAGCTTGGTGGTTCATGGGGCTGGTGTTCTCTCCTTGCGATGCCAGAGCTGATGTGCATTAGCAAAGCACACGGCGTTGGAGGGTGGACAGGCAGGTGAGCAAAGGTCTGGTGTTTCCACAAGGTGATCTCAGAGACGCAGGAGTGGAGGTAGGAGAGGAAGTGAGACTCACGGCTGGAGCAGCAAGGAGTCGTTCCAATAACTCGCCAGAGCATGACAGAGACTAGGAATGGAGAATCAGGACATGGTCACCAGAATGAGCAGAGCTGCAAGGTAGGACAAGAACTTGTTAGCACAGGCTTTAGAAAATGCAGAGAACTGCAGAACACGGTCAGGTTACCACGCTGGTAGAAACAACGGGCTGACGCCTCCCTCCAGGTTCCAGCTCCTTAAGAAGCCCTGGTAATTAGGCCCAAGGAGAAACACATGTGCAGCTGCATCTGCCAGTCACACCCTGTAGGAGGAGAGAAACATGGCACAAACACAGAAACCTGCACACAACCACTGTGGGTGTGACAGCTGGATGCTCATGGAGGTGTCCATCGGTACAAGAAAAAAATCTGACAAGCCTTGTTTTTTTTCTGGGGAAATAAAAAACAAAGTAACTGTTGCTTCAGGTCCTGTTTATCAGTTTTGATCTGTCAACAAATAGTGAGTAATTCAACCAATTGACTACTTTTATTCTACTACCTGGACTGTTGTCATCAGTGTTATCTTGAAGAGGAAATAAACTTTTAAAATTATGCACTTCTTGCTTTGGGATATGCAAAAACTAAGTATAATCTGTTCCGAAAAGGTAATACATTGTTTTAATGTACAGATACTTCTGTGGTATTGCCAGTGATGCAGAGAGTAACCTGCTGCTGTTTATGAGAAATCCTTGTTTTATTTTACACTTTGTTATGAAAACAGTTAAAATTTCATTAACCCTGAACAGAGAATAGTTAAAAAAATATTTTGCAAGGTTGTATTTGGAGCTCTTTAAAAACAAAATAGGTTGAAATTAGGATTGACAGTTTAAAGTTTTACAGAAATTGACCATGAATTAGGGCATAAAACTCTGATCTTTGCATCCCTGGCATTAATCTATCATTTACATGTGTGCAATTTCATTGTTGAGACCAAATACAAATCCAGGAAAAGATCTGGAATAAAGAAAAATGGAAAGGAGGAAGAAGGATTCAAAGAGACGAAGGCAGGAGAAGTTGGATGTGAGGGTAAAATATGTCTGTGGTCAGCCAGAGTTCCTGGTGAGAGGGGTGCCAGATGGTGATGATTCAGCATGGCAACCTGACAACCACTGGTGTATTCCCAGTCAAACACACACACACACACACACACACACACACACACACACACACACACACACCACATAGACACCTGGCATACATCGAGACCAGAAGAGTCCAGGCCTAACACATGCTGCAGCACATGGGTATCATCAATCAAGACTTTAATTGGACTGGGATGTAGCGGAAAAGTGGGCACAAAGATTTAATCAAGAAGTAAGGTGTGTGTTTTCCTCACTGTCCATTTAAAAAGGTAATCAAAGGCTTCACGTATGTGATTCAAATGGAAATACTCCTCATCAAAAGAAATACCATGCATCATGGATATATTTCAACCAACTCTCTTAAGATTAAATGCTTCACTATATTGGAATCAATGAAAATATGTCAGTATCTCTCAATGTCTGTCAGTGGACATTATTACCTTGTCTGAACAGCAGCAGTAATTTTCCTCTTTCTAACTCCAGACTTAGGCTGAGTCCTTCCCTTCCCTCCGCCTGCAGCAGTATCCCAGAGTTCCGCATGGTTTTAAGCTTCAACGTGATGACATCTCTCTGAGCTCGCCTAGATCCAGGACTCAGTCTGTACACCAAACCGCTGCTGCCATCCAAACTCACTACATCAGAGGCTGAAGAAAGAAACAAAGCAGAGAGAATTTAGTATTTTTGTGCATTTAAAAGTGAACCATGCATTTGAACATAGGAAACAATTTGTATGCATTACGTTATTGTTGCTGTGAATGTTTTCCTTATGATTGCTTTGGCCGTTTGATTAACAATAAATAAAAAATATTTTCAGAATCTAACAGATAAATACTAACATATGCATTTGTGTTTGTTGGGAGGTTTGAAGACATCCAAGTATAATTACACAAACAATAATCAACAGACTCATTAGTACAGGCATTATTTGTTTTTTCTTAATGTGTAAACCAACTCGATAGCAATGCTTTCTAAGATCCCTTAATTGTTTATTAGCACCAGCAGCTTTGACCATTAAATCCATTTATGACCCTTGTGTCTCTCATTTAGATCCAGTATACGTTAGAATAACAAGCGTTTAGCACTGATTCTACAAGCATGAAATATTTTGGGGATGTTTCACTTGTTTAACCCCAGAGAATCTAATGAGAGCAGTGAAGGATAGAGCACTCACTGTAAGGACATCCGTAAGTCTCCAGGCGCAGTCCGATCCGCCCGCTGGGATTCCAGTCCAGGGGAATTAGGCGGAGGAAGCGAGCCAAGACCGGCTGCTGCAGTTTGTACTGAACCACACTGTCTGCATTAGTGTTGCCTGGAAGAGACTGAAAATGCACAACAGGAACATTTGAACACACAGCAGTTACTTTCTTCAATACAATCGCAATCAATGTGTTTTCAAACTGAAGGGCATCACTGTCTCATTTTATATTTAGTATTTTAGAGCAAAAATACTGTTTATTATGTATCTGACTGAAAAAAAAACACAGTTTTTAGTCTGTGGATAACACCAATGTGTTTGTTTTTTTGTTTTAACGCCAAGAGAAGTCTGTCTTGGTAAGATGTGTCCTCAATTTTGTTACATTATTTGCACTTTACTCTAATTGAATTGTCTATTCACCCCCAATACACTAGTGTACATTTCAGTGTAAACATTCTGCTTACCTTTAAAGTGGTTATGAAGATACATGTCTGTAATTAAATAAGACTTTAGCATTTCTTTTCTACGTATCTGACATGTTGTGTACATAGCTTGTTAATAAGTTAAGCCAAGCTGATATGCCATGTTTTTGGACATGTCAAAAAATTCATTGGCATAAGCATCACAACTTGGAGGCACCATATATATTGCACATAGGATCCATTGCAATGGAATTTATGCAAGTTCTACTGAACAGTCACAGCAAAGACTCAATACTTAATTTTGCTTTGTCTCATTATGAGATTACAGTAAGAATAATAAGGATTCACTCACCTTAGCATACCAAATGCTTAATTGTCTGGCCTATTCAAATAAGCTAATAATTATTTGACCATTAGGGGGCACTCATATGTATAGAGCATTGACTGTCATCTAAGATGTTCAGACACCACAGGACTTGATGCAATCTTTAGTGTTTGCTTCCTTATTCTGTGTCGTTTAGTCCCTTCGGTCCGCACACAGTGCAAGTGTTACTCACCAAACAGAAAGAGCAGCAAGGTAGAGTCTGAAAGCAAATCCGTTTTTCCAAGCATATGCACAGTACAATGTAATCACAGAGGGAATAATTAAAAGGTTTGTAATGTTTTAGTCACCATAACTACTGAGCCAAATTCTGTTTGTTGTCATTTGTAGTTGGCAATATTTTTAAAATAAAAAAACATAGATTAAGTTTCAAATGTGTTTCTTCAGACTCTGGGCTGAATGCCTGATTGATTGACTTAATGTTTCTCTTCCATCTGCTGTAATTATAAGCCTCCCCCTGAAGTTGACAGGCCGGCTAACTGGCTCTCAGAGCTGCAACAGTCACATAATTAACTTAGTTCCTAAGTAACAGAGTTGAGTTTGATTGTCTTGCTGGATGTAAAGAAATCTATGTTGTGCACATTTAACACCAAGTTATCTTTAATCGGGAAGATTTACAATAACAGCCTCTGTTGACACTTTTAATATACAAAAGAATTCACACAGAGATATGTTGCACTTATATTTATACCATATGTGTAAGTACCACACATGCAGAATAACAAATTTAAACTGTAAAGTATATTGTGGAGTAAAAGTTTTTTTGAGGAGAAGCTTCTCATTTTGTGAAATGACTTCAAGTCTGGAACAACATATAGTTTACATCATGAAAGTCAATCAGACAGTTAAGACTATAAAAATGGGTACAGAATTTCATATCAGGTCAAACAAGATGCATAACATTTGAAATACTTAATGATGCTTTTGTATAAACTGTTTTCTTCTCATTGCCTTGGATGTGTTCATCGTCAGTGGCTTCTGTGAGTACGCCATCTGTTTTCAAATACACAGTAAGGATTTGAGGACTTTCACTCCCAAGTGGTATATTTATACTACATATAACAAATATTAAGCTCCAAACAAAACTGCAGGAACTGACGGCAATGTAGTTGTAAAGTTAATATAAATAAAGCGTTCACCTCAGTAGAAAAATGTGCTCAAGTATATTTGCCAGCTCCTTCGTCTGTTTTCTTCTCTTGCACACTCTCTCAGCTCTGAGTTCATAGAAGTTCCAAAACACTCTGAAATGTCACTGCAGAGTTTTTGCAGAGTGTCAGTTCAAAATGCTTTTAATCCATAAGAAGCTCTTCTCTGATAACTCTGAGAAGATCCTTAGGACTTAGATTAGTTGGATTCCCTTCACATAAGCAAAGTAATTTGGCTCAAACTCTAATATGAATTCCCTGTCTTCAGCCCTGCAACCAACAGTGTTTTATTCTGGATAAATTTCCTGCTTGAACCTAAGAATACAGTACATCATGATGTCCTGCATGCTTCTTTCAGTAGATAAAGTACTAAAGCAACTAAAAATATATTCAAAACTGCTTAAATAAACTGAGGATTCATCACAACACACAGTACATGTCAGATTGAATCAGCCAATGTTAAAGCTAATACAACACAGTTTTACATGTAAAAAAATGTTTGTCTGAAACAACGTAATTTATGTTTTTTAATTTCCTTCTTCTTTAGCGGTTCCACAATGCCAGCAAAGGTATCTGTAGTTAAATAAAAATCTTCACAAGGTGCCAGAACCCTTGCAAGAAAAAAAAAAACTCGAAGCAGAAAAAACACGATCAAACTGCAAAGCAGCATAAAATAGGGAGAGCAGAGCAGAAGTAGTAATACTTTTATACTGCCAAAATACAAATGACTAAAAAACCCGGGTTCACTCCGATACGGATACCTTTTATCTGCAACAAAACTCCACCAACACTTTTGGTAAACACCACATTTGTAATATAAGTAGACCAAGCAAAGATTTCTCTCACATGCTGCCAGTTTTTGTACTATCAAAATTCAATCTGCGGCGCGGCGCTGATGGTGTAGGGGTTAGGCACGCGACCATGTACGGAGGCTACAGTCCTCGAAGCGGCTGTCCCGGGTTGGAGTCCCGGACCCGGCGACATTTGCCGAATGTCTCCCCCTCTCTCTACCCCTCTTTCCTGTCTACCTACTGTCAAAAATAAAGGCCACTAGTGCCGAAAAAATATCTAAAAAAATTCAATCTGTTCTATTACTACAAGAGGTGGGTAGAGTAGCCAAAATTGTTACTGAGTAACTGATAATAACATCTGATTTAATATTTGGGAATATCATGTAATCAGACCAACAAAAAAATTATTAAATCATGTGCATGTGTAAAAACTAAAATAAAAACAATTCTGTGACGATACTTACTGTATATTCACTTTACTTCCAAAATGGCACAGCAGGCTCAGTAAAAACTAACATTAGAACAATGAAGCTTTAATACAAACCAAGAAGTCTCACTTTAACATAAACTATGTGAGAATGTGTCTGTCTGGTGCAGTTTTGGTGAAAACATGCATTATCTTCATACAGTGAAGTCAAGGTGGGTAAAGTCACCAGAAACTGTATTCAAGTAAGAGCTGAGTTACTTTAGAATAATATTACTGAAGTAAAGGAGAAATAAGGTTTAAGCTCCAGGTGGTTCTGACTGCAACAGTGGATCAGGTGATCCACCTCCTCTCTGTATGGAGACTTATCACTGTCCAGCATCAGACCAATAACAGTGGTGTCATCTGCAAACTTCAGAAGTTTAGTGCACTGCGGTGCAGTCATTTGTGTAGAGGGAGAAGAGAAGTAAAGTCCAAGCTGAAGGCGAGCTGAAGTCCACAAACAAGATTCTGGCGTATCCTGACCATTCCTGGGTGGTCGAGGTGTTGCAGGATTAAGTGTGGTCCCAAGGTGACTGCAACATCTGCCGACCTATTTTTCCCGGTAGGCAAATAGCAGGGAGTCCAGCAGGGGGCCTGTGATGTCTTTCAGGTGCTTCAACACCAGTCGCTCAAAGTATTTAATGACCACAGACGTCAGGGCGACAGGTCTTTAGTCATTTAACCCCATGATGGTGCCTTCTTGGGAACTGGGATGATGGTGGAACGCTTGAAGCAGGAGGGAATCTCACACTGCTCCAGAGATTTGTTGAAGATCTGAGGGAAAATGGGGGCCAGTTAGTCAGCAAAGGCTCTCAGGCAGCTCAGTGTCCTTACTGCAGGGTGTCTCTTTGATAGTTAAATGCCCAGAGTTGCACCATCTATCATTCACAAACACAGCCAGACCACCTCCTCTATTCTTACAGAGCGCTTTGAGTGCCTTGTTCCTGAAAAGCGCTATATAAATAAACTTGACTTGACTTGACTGATCTCCTTGGTTCTGTCAGCCCGGAGTAAATTAAAACCAACAATGTTTAGAGAGCTAGCACAGTTAGTCATGTCTCAGGATAATTAAGCTGCTGCCAATTCATCCACTTTTTAAGGAAGGGATCTTACATTTCCCATGATGATAGAAGGGATGACAGGTCTGTACCTTCTCCTCCCATTGCAACGCCCGATAACCACATCCACCTATTTATGACCTCAGTGGCTTCATCTTCCGATGGATACTTCAAGCCAGATGCACAAAGTTCAGAATAGTTTCTTGAACATGAAAATGAGCTTACTGTGTGGACTACACAGTCACCAGATATCAATTTAAAAGAGTACTTTCGCATGTGACGTAACCATTTGGATGTCAGTCAGCCATTTTCTATACTGCGTCTTACATAGTCTGTCACAGGGAAGCCGGTGCCTATCTCCAGCAGGCGGGTATACCCTGGACAGGTCACCAGTCCATCGCAGGGCAACACACTCATTCACACCTAAGGGCAATTTAGAGAGACCAATTAACCTAACAGGCATGTCTTTGGACTGTGGGAGGAAGCTGGAGTACCCAGTGAGAACCCACGCATGCACGGGGAGAGACCATGCAAACTCCATGCAGACCCCCGGCCGGGAATCAAACACAGGACCTTCTTCCTACAGGGCAACAGTACTACCAACTGCGCCACCATGCAGCCCACCATTTGAATGTGTAGCTGAGAATTCTACGGCAACTGCATCATGCCATCACATGGACCAGAATCTCTGAGGAATGTTTCAGACACCTTGTTGAATCTATGATAAGGTGAATTACGCAACATGGCATCCAACACATTAACACCAAGATGCACAATAGAAATTGGCCGTTGCATGCATATTAAAACGAAAGCACACATGATTTCGTTGATCATGCTTAAATCCCAGTCAGCCTTTGAGGGGATGTCAAATGTCAAACAGTAAAGATTTAATCCAAACAAAATCAGGAAGCTGCTTCATATAGAAACATTTACCATGAAAAATAAAATCACCATTTGAGTTTTTGTGTAAACTAAACATGACAAAACCGCTTAAATGCTCAGCCACGTAGAGCATGTCCATTGTACACCACCAAGATTGTTTGTCTTCCATCTACTTACCGACATCATATTTTCAAGTGACTTCATTTGTGTTTGTGACTGACTGAACTTGTGCATAAAGCACTTCAGGATTTTTTTCTATGCTTTTCAACACAGAGACAGAACTTGCCAACGTTTCAGGCTATTTGTCCCTCTCTGCAGCCATCAATAGCTGCTTCAAGTGTTTTGGAAGCAGGTCAGTACAGGCAGCAGAGCTCTTTCATTGGTTCATCCATTATTAATGAAGAGTCAAAGGCTCCTGATGAATGTGATAATTTGTTCAGGAAGGGCTGATCTCTGCAGACTAGCATTGTTTAAAACCAAGTACTCTGAAAATATCAGAGACAGGAAAATTAGCTGCAACTGATCTGAAGAATAAACATTTTAGCTAATATTTAAAGCAGGGCTTAGGTGCTTGTATTTTTGGGGGTTATTTGTTTAGTAAAGCTCACTTCTGAATTTTCGTTTTTGTTATCTGTGATGTTTTACTTCTGTATTGACTCACCCCTATGGTGTCCTCCTGTCTGTATTGCTTCCAGTTGTGTCCTGTGTCACTGAACATCAGCTGATAAGACGTCAGCCAATCAGAGCTGCCATAGCGGCCCTGTGTGGCGACAACTGTAATCTTGGTCCGTTCGCCCAGGTCCACCTCCAGCCACTGATACCTGTCCGAGGTGAGGGGCGACCAGCCTCCAGCTCCTACAGAAAGAAAAAGGTTTAGCAGATTTCAGATTTCAAGGAATAAGGTGTAAACTAAAATGCTAGAAGTGATTTGTGTGGATTTGGGGAATAAATTACTTCTTTAGATCCAGATCAAGAGTTCATACAAATTTTTTCAAGAATCTGGTTCTAATCATTAATTACTGCTTCTGTAGATTATTTTGCATGTTTATCTGTTGATAGAACTGGTATAATTCATTTCAGAACAAGTAAACCAAGCATTAAGACTCGAAAGCTCAAAGCTTTACAGTGTATTGCTTAAAAAAATATCACTTCAGATGTTAGTTATTAGACTTTATGTACACAAAGGAAGTGACAGAATCAGGCTGTTGATATAAACGCAGCCCTGCAGACTTCTACTGTAGCAAAGACGTTGATGTTTTCCATACTGAATCTCTAGTTTGTGTTTACTGGTCATGAACATCCCAGCAAAGCTGTTGATTTTTCATTTTGGAAATTTTGCAGGTATTGAATACATTTTTTTTCCAGTCTTCTTTAAAACATTGCTTCAGGTCATTGAGCTTTGCAAACTGATTGATGCACAGCTCCTTTAAGGTCCCACCAGAGCATTTCGGTCACACATATGCATGTTCACACACATCTGTATGCCCCAAAACAACAAACTGCCAAAACTACTGCATTTATACAGGCGTTCACACTGATGATGATTACTTGTGCTAACTAGCAGTAAAGCCTTACTGTAAAGTAGCACATCAAGTAAGGAGTCCCAACTCATAATAAATTATCATCAACAGGTCGTATAGGTCGTATAGACACAGATGCAGTTTAAACTAGTGACATACAGTACGCCTCAGTTTTATATACTCAGATGTTAGCTTGTATACTTTTAAGACATAAATTTGTAATTAGCATTCTTAAATGTACATTTAAAGCAAAGCAAGTGTATTTATATAGCAATATTCATGCACAGGTTCATTTACAGGAAAATGATTTTACGTGTAACACCAGAAATACATTAAAATAATACTTGAGAAATTTCAAAACTATGTTTTTGCCTTTTACCTGTAATCTACTGCCATTTGGTGCTAAATTTGCACCTTGCATTAAGAAGAATTCCCAAAACAAAGCATTACCTATAAAGTTTGAATCATAACATATTGAATAGTTGCAATAAATGTCAAACAGTTTGCATGCCTCCTCAGATACGGTTGTGCTGAGAAGCAGCAGAGTGGTTTATTGATTAGTGTTACAACTTTTCTGTGAGATTGGTTCCTTTACCATTTAAAATATCATCAATACAGTGTTTTAATGTCACGCTTTGATTAGTCACACAGCAAATATGAAGGTCTTTTTCCACTAATGAACACCACTGATAAAAAAAAGATATTTTATTATTTTCTGCGTCGTTTAGTCTTTTATTCTTTCTGCATTCTTCTTCTTATTTATTAGTCCATCCACTCACTGGTTTATTTATGTCCTTCTGTTCTCCTGTGTTCTAACTTTCCTTCACTCGTGCCCCTTAGTAGTTCCTCCCCTTGTCCTCAGATCCCCTTCAGTTATTGTTTACTCAGAGGTTTGTTTGCCTTACCATTTAGTTCCCTCCCGTTTAGTTCTTTATATTTATTTGTCCTCCTTGGTTTATTAATTCTTGTAAAGTTCTCTGTGTTAGTCTCTTATGTTGCAGTTCCTCCCTGGCAGTTAGTTGTATTTGATTATTTGTTCTTGATAGGTTTAGTTTCCACTTATTGTTTATGTTATCGGTTATCTTAGGTCTTCGCTTTCTCTGCTCCCTCCTGCTAGTTCTGTATTTATTGTCTCTTTCTTACCCAGTCTCCCACTTCCTGGTTTCTAGTTTGTTTACGTTTTCAGTCTAGTTGAGTTCCTCGTGTCCCTGCGTTCCTCAGCATCAATCACCATAGTAACCACCATTCCCTCAGTCTCCACAGCCGGTACTCGCACCTGTTTTCACTAATCATCAGATCACCTTAGCTTTCCTCTCATTGGTCCACTCTCTTCCTCTCCCTGCATTTTACCTGGTCTATGTTCATTATTCTTCACTGGTTCCTCATGTAATGTCACGTCTCACCTTGAGCTCCTTGTGTTTACCTGTATTGTGCTAACCACGATATTTCGTCTGTGGTGCCTCCAGTGACCATGTAAGTGCGGAATTACGAGCCTCATTAAAGAAGATATTTCTTACAATATGCCGAGCCCTAGTAACTGTTCGCATTTTGGTCCACAACAACCTCAGACTTTGACAATCACATTATAACCAATAAATCAAAAGGTCATCCTTACTTTTAGGGGTTAGGGGTAATATAATTGTCACCCAAATTATATTATCCTTTGTGTACACTGCTCAAAAAAACAAAGGGAATACTTAAACAAGCTCCAAGTAAATCAAACTTCTGTGAAATCAAACTGTCCACTTAGGAAGCAACACTGATTGACAATCAATTTCACATGCTGTTGTGCAAATGGAATAGACAACAGGGGGAAATCTTTGGTGATTAGCAAGACACACTCAATAAAGGAGTGGTTCTGCAGGTGGGGACCACAGACCACTTCTCAGTACCTATGCTTTCTGGCTGATGTTTTGGTCACTTTTGAATGTTGGTGGTGCTTTCACACTCGTGGTAGCATGAGACGGACTCTACAACCCACACAAGTGGCTCAGGTAGTGCAGCTCATCCAGGATGTACATCAATGCGAGCTGTGGCAAGAAGGTTTGCTGTGTCTGTCAGCGTAGTGTCCAGAGCCTGGAGGCACTACCAGGAGACAGGCCGGTACACCAGGAGATGTGGAGGAGGCCGTAGGAGAGCAACAACCCAGCAGCAGGACCGCTACCTCCGCCTTTGTGCCAGGAGGAACAGGAGGAGCACTGCCAGAGCCCTGCAAAATGACCTCCAGCAGGCCACAAATGTGCATATGTCTGCACAAACGGTTAGAAACCGACTTCATGAGGATGGTATGAGGGCCTGACGTCCACAAATGGGGGTTGTGCTCACAGCCCAACACCGTGCAGGACGCTTGGCATTTGCCAGAGAACACCAGGATTGGCAAATTCGCCACTGGCGCCCTGTGCTCTTCACAGATGAAAGCAGGTTCACACTGAGCACATGTGACAGACGTGACAGAGCCTTGAGACACCGTGGAGAGCGATCTGCTGCCTGCAACATCCTTCAGCATGACCGGTTTGGCAGTGGGTCAATAATGGTGTGGGGTGGCATTTCTTTGGAGAGCCGCATGGCCCTCCATGTGCTCGCCAGAGGTAGCCTGACTGCCATTAGGTACCGAGATGAGATCCTCAGACCCCTTGTGAGACCATATGCTGGTGCGGTTGGCCCTGGGTTCCTCCTAATGTAGGACAATGCTAGACTTCATGTGGTTGGAGTGTGTCAGCAGTTCCTGCAAGATGAAGACATTGAAGCTATGGACTGGCCCGCCCGTTCCCCAGACCTGAATCCGATTGAGCACATCTGGGACATCATGTCTCGCTCCATCCACCAACGTCACGTTGTACCACAGACTGTCCAGGAGTTGGCGGATGCTTTAGTCCAGGTCTGGGAGGAGATCCCTCAGGAGACCCTCTGCCGTCTCATCAGGAGCATGCCCAGGCGTTGTAGGGAGGTCATACAGGCACGTGGAGGCCTCACACAATACCGAGCCTCAATATGACTTGTTTTAAGGACATTACATCAAAGTTGGATCAGCCTGTAGTGTGTTTTTCCACTTTGATTTTGTGTGTGACTCAAAATCCAGGCCTCCATTGGTTAATAAATTTGATTTCCATTGATGATTTTTGTGTGATTTTGTTGTCAGCACATTCAACTTTGTACAGAACAAAGTATTCAATGAGAATATTTCAATCATTCAGATCTAGGATGTGTTATTTGAGTGTTCCCATTATTTTTTTAAGCAGTGTAATTAAAACTGCTCTTTGAAGAAACCTGTATCACCAAAAGGCATCCTGAAGACAAACTTTTAAATGAAATCCTTGGAGTAACATTAAAATAATTTATTCTACACAGAGCCTCTTTTAGACACTATAACAACATTTACGTTACCCCTCAACCATACAGCACAGTATAGAGGTGAGCAGTTAATTCAGTTTCATTTCACACACGGCTTCAAGTGAATAGAAAATAGGCTAATCATGAGAAAACAATTAGTGTCTAGTTTTAAGACTCAGCTTTATTGCTCCTGAATATTTTTTAAATGGATACTTTTCCCCCTATTTGTTATAAAAATGAATAACAAAGAAAAATTCTGTCAAGGATTCCAACAAAAAAATACATTAAAATTAACATAATGAAAATTTAAAAAAAGAAACACCAAGAATGACTGGATGACTTATCCAACTCCATGCAGAAAGATCCCAGGCTGGGATTTGAACCTGGGACTTTCTTTCTTAAATATTTTTATAAATTGCAATTTTTTTTGTCAATTATTATATGTGAGCAGTGCAATAAGATTTAAATTTTGAGTATTTTCTTTTTGTTAAAAGGATTTTGAGCCATGTGCTACTTGTAAATATAAAAACTCTCGGTAAAAATTAATCAGTTGGTCTGGCAGTGGTTCAGGGTGATCTTTTCAGGGCTAAAGGCCAGAGCTAATAAGCACTTGACTACCAGATGTGTCCAACGACAGCAGAACAGAAAAGCACAGACATTCTGACCTTTACTCATCACAATCAGATGGCAGAGACACAGAGAGTGGGATCTGAGACAAATGTGTCAGTAACTAAGAGGCGTTTACAGTGTCCGCCTTGTCAGATGTAACTGAAACAGAGTGATGGCTGAACATTCTGTCATGGCTGCCCTTTTAAATCAACAATCTCTGTGGACTCCGCTGCTCAGTGTCTGTACAGAAAAAAACTCTACTCAGAGAACCAGTCAATGACAGTAGAGAAGATTATATTCCTACTCTGTTTTACATCGCATCTAAAAGTGAATTCTGTCATTTATCTTCCTCTAGTCGGCTTTTATTGTACTCTTACAGTTCCCAATATTTTTCACCATTCATCTGACTTCCTGTATCTGCATTCTCACTTTTAGAAAAGGCGATTTTGAGTTGGTAAGGTGGAGGAGGAAGATGTTAGGAACAACTGGTGGATGCAAAAGCTAAAACCTAGCCAGGATATTGCTGAGAAGGCAAGCATGCCAATTACAATTCTATTTAGGATTAATACTTAAGTATGTATTCCTGTCATTTATAAGTCAGCTCCCATCTAGGATAAAAACAAGTGGAGACATAGAGGTTCACCTAAAATGCATCATAAGCTGATTTTAATAAAAAACAGCAGCTTTGACCAAAGTCCCCAGAAAAAGTATGAAGGTAACTTTTTTGTTCTGGGTTTTGCTTTAGGTCACTTGTTTTCTATGATCATGCATATTTAAGACCAATGAAACACATTATTTTAGTTCCGTTTAATTTTTGTCTGTCAGATTCAGTTTTCAGATTTTTAATTCCTCTAACTTTGTTTTACAATGTAAGCAAATTTTTCTCACCTATGATGTGTCTAATGATTTTAATGATCTGAAGGAAAAAAAATCTACAGTTTATTCCAAAATATCTAAATTTAATAAAGAGCATATGTAAATAAAGTCATTTCTTTATCGCAACAAAATATTTAATGATTTTGTTCATGTTTGCTGAAGTAACAAGCTAAAGTTAGCAGGCATCCTCTCTGTTTTGATATGACTCTTTAATAACTTAAGATCATAACATGTTTTCCTCCAGTTTAAATGGAAGAAAACATTTTATGAATTTATTCAGCAGACTAGCAACCTTCTTCTGGAAAGATGCAGAGTTTTACTTTAAATGTGATGATTTTTACTGACTAGTGTATCCTCTACTCTCTAGTCTGTGTTCCCGCAGAGACAGCTGTGTGAGAGAGACGACAGTCTCAGCTGAACTGGTGACATCACACAAGCTGGAAGCTGCAGTGACCAAAGCGGTCTCTCCAATATTGCTCCTGGTTAATTCTGCATTTTTTTTTCTGATTTGTATCACTTTCAAAGTTAGAAAGAGACTTGATACTACCAGCTGCCTAAATGACAACAAAAAACGTACATATTTTCTTAAATTATTAGAGCTTTGCAATTAACTGAATCACAGTTGTGATCACCAGTAGTGATGGTGATATGGCTCCTTACCCAGTGCAGCTATATGTCTGAACAGGCTTTCCATTGCTTACTACCATGCCCAGTCTGTTAAAAGAGAATTGTTACCCATCTGTGCTGTAAAATTGTAATTAATATTATCAACACCATAATAATATTGCAATGCAATGTTTTTCTCACATCAAGAGGTCCCAAACACATTTTGTACATTTTTGTTTTGTCTGTCAAGCAGTGATTACTAAGGCTTACTTTTTTGTCACAAAATCAGATGTCTTATGTTTTGAGCTTCTATGGAAGATAATGGATGAGGATGTTGTGTCACAACATGACCACACACAACCCAATTTTTGGAATAACTATGTGATCCAAAACAATTTTAAAAACCTAACTGTTTTCCCTGTCTAACTGATGAAATGTTTACTAAAAAAATGAACAAAAAAGACCCCTGAGGCCCTGCTTGCAATAATTGGACTTGATTAGCTGGAATTATACTAACTGACTACTGTGCTGTTTTCTCTGATTGGTACCCAATTACAACGCAAATTGCTTTCCTGGAAACCTCCCTTTGGATCTGTATAATGCAGTTAATTTAACCTTTATTTTACTCTCCAATGTCAGATGATAATTAGCACAGTGAGTAGTAGTGTTAAAACATGTTGCAAGACTAATGGAGGATTTAGTCCAACTAAAACAAAAATTCTCTTGAATTCCTGATGCAGTTTACCTTACAGGACCTAAACCTGAAACCAAGTGGACTTTGTCATTTGAGCAGTACAGTCTGTGTATGCAGCAGGTAAGGAAGAAAGTCAGTCAAGGTGCACTGGTATTTTTCTGCTCTGCCTTTTGAGAGGAGATCAAGCCTGAAATAAAGTTGCTGTGGTCAGATGCATCACTGTACGAGCAGGAAAGTACACAAAGGACTGATGAATCATTAATACTGTAATGATATTCCACCTGACACCAACATACGAGAGGGTGTAAAATTCAAAAAGACATGGGTTAAATGAAGAAAGGAAAAGAAACTTTTAGAAAAGGCGATTTTGAGTTGGTAAGGTGGAGGAGGAAAGGAAAAGGCCAGACGGAGAGAGGAAGCAGCGAGCTGTTACAGTGTGAGACAGGTGAGAGCAAACTGGCAGCGCTACAGAGCCAGGCAGCTGAAAAGGGAAGAGCACTGGAGTGAGAGCTTATCATTTGCATTAGAATAGTAGGACTGGAGGTAATTTCAGCAGCCTGATAACATGTCATCCGGACTGAGAGACTAATAGGCTTGATACAGCAGCGGGCTGGCCAACATTGAATGTTTCCTCCAGGCATGACATTTCCATTCAAGCTTCAAGTGTAGCATTGGAACTTTGAACACTGAACACACACACAGTGACATGGATAAGCACTTAATTAGTTGGCTATCCTCATACATCCACAAAACAGGTTCCAATTTAAGGTACAGTCTCCTTTTTACATCAAATTAAAATGGAAAAATATTAAACTGGAATAGTAATTTCTTTTAAAGGCTATTCCAGAATAATTGTACCAGCTTAACTGATAACTCCCCCAAAAAAAGAGAAAATATTTAAACACGCAGAACGCTATTAACTTTTGGCAAGCCAAAAGCCAAGCCATTCATTTCCACTGATAAGATGTGACTACAGATGGACCGAAAGCTAATGATTAACATGTGAAAATGATTGCACAGAAAAGAGAAAATTAAAAAGATTATCTACAACATGAAAGAGAGACTGGTGATGGGACAGACATTTTCGTAACAAGATAAAGAAAGGCTTGAGGAGAAATTAAACAGGAACATTGACAACCAGATAGATGTAATGCTTGAAGTGGTAACTGATTCATCCTACAGCTTCTGAATATTTAAAACATCCAGTAGGCTGCTTGGCTAAGCTCTTAAGCCATTTCCATGATGGAATAAAAATAAACTCATGCGAATTATGCAAAGTATTTAATATTCACCAGTAATGCAGTGTTCTATCAGAATGCCACCCTCCAGCTCCTGCGAATTTGTGGGGTGTAAATGCACAATTCAAATCCTCCAATCCATCACATCCTAAACGTTCTCTATTGATTTGAGACCTGAGGCCTCATGCACGAAGAACAAAAACCTTGTGGCGCAATTTTTTACGCACAACTTGACATGTACAAAATGAAGGTTGCGTAAGTGTGCGGAAATCCACGTAAACTTTTGACCTGCCGTGAAAATGTGCAGAAGCCACACAAACTTTTTCAATTGACAATAGTAAACTACAGAGAACTACAACTCACCTGAAATATGACTCCATTCAGCTTTATTTTACTCGTGGAGCATCAAAACTGATGCTCTTTTCATGTGTTTGAGCTTTTATGGTTTTAACCAGAGTGATGAAACTGAATCACTTTTAACCTCAAACAACAACGTAACACACCTCAGAAAATGATGGAAACAACCTCAGTTGGTTGTAAACCGTAAAACTTGCTCTGTTTTTGTCACCTGTAGATGGACATGCGCATTGATCTGTGCACTGAGCAGCATAAAATGCTGGTGAATCATCTAAGGGGCACTTTTATTCTCACTAAAAAAGAAAACGGTGCAGATAAATTCCAAACAAGTCAGGTTGATGATTCCTACAGTGGACAAGCTGGAGACAATCACACATGTCCATAAATAGCTGCATAAAGTTGCAAGTAACTGTGGAATGATGGCAGGTTTGGCACAGCTGGAGGATGGAAGACGTCAGAGGGAGCGTTTTATTCAGAGATCGCACTGATCTGCTGCCACATGAGGATGCAAGACTTATTGGCTGGTTCAGCAATCATTTTGGAGTTCTGCATGGCGCTGGCCTCAGTGTTACAGAGGGAAACCAGGAGGAATCGTAAGGTAATCTGTGCTAGTTCTAGTTCTCACTACACTGCGGTCCTTTACTGGAGCTGTTCAGAGGGAGCTGACTGACAGGTCGGGTATTTAACAGTCATCCCTGAACCGGGCCATGCCAGCCATATGGGTCAGCCTCATCCGTCTGTTGCTCACGTATAAAAAGTTCCCGTAAACCGTGGCTCTGATTTGCAGCGATGAGCCGATTTCTGAACGTAATCAGAGCTATGGACTGCACTCATACACTCATACCCATCTGTAAGTGTATATGAATTTATGAATAGAAAGCATTGTCATTCAATATATGTGCAACCTATTTATGACGTGCTAATGTGTCTCACTAACACTAACTAAAGTGTTGGGAATTAACCTCAAGCATACTCTGTGCACGATGGCTGGCTTCTAGGTCATTTTTTATTTTTTTATGTGGCATCTAGAATGGTTTTAAAGATTTAAAGTACTTCACATTGTGTGTGTGGTGACAGTTTCCTAATAGAAGGTTTGGTATTTTTAATAACTTCTTATCGAATTCCTTATTCTTAATTTCTGGTTTTATCTTTTTACATTTGCTTTAATCTGCACACTTCTATGTCACTTTGCTGCTGGTACACCTGACATTCTACAATTATTGCAGCAATTATTATACTGCTACTCAACGTAAATGTATTTAGGCTATTTCTATTCTATTCTATTCTATTCTATTCTATTCTATTCTATTCTATTCTATTCTATTCTATTCTATTCTATTCTATTCTATTCTATTCTACCAAAAAGGTCATTTCTAATAAAACACATGCACATCATGATGCCTGTGTAAGTGTAAATACATATGCATATAATTTGTAGACACTACTGTGGGCATATGATCATCTCATCCGTTGATTTAAATAAATGAACTTGAGGCAAAGCTGCTTCTCTCATAACTAACAGTGTTAGCAGCAGCAGCAATAGGAACTGAGACTGAGGCTTTCATTTATTCATTTATTTCCTTAGCAAACAGATGGAATCCTTTGGGCTTGACACCAATAAATCAGACGGGAGGGAACTATTACACTCTCCTGACCTGCCAACACCTACAGTTTTAAAATGCAGTTTTGACATGTCACCCAGTTTATTAGTCTTTGATTGATGGTGCAGCAATTATTATACTGCTACTCAACATAAATGTATTTCTTTATCTTGGCATAATGACTAGCTTCATGATAAAATCTACAATTATGGTTTTAATTTAAAGAAAGGGCTTATTATATTGTAGATTTCGTTGTGTTGAATTCTAGGCAAACGTGATCATCACTTGGTTATTTTATGTTAATTTTACCCCCTTAAATATAACACATTGACAAATTGTTTCCTTAGTAGTTTAGTTTAGAGCCCATGTGGCGTGTGGCTCAGTTGCTCTAATGTGAATTGATGAGGAAATTTAAAGGGGACGGGTCATGCTATGGCTGTAACCTGATCATGCCAACAATGGGCAAGCAGCATTCCAATTAAGTTTGTTTAACACTCTTGGAGGAACAGCTGATATGTGTATTATGTCCTACCACTGCTCTGGCTGCCACAAAACAATCTTATCATGTAACAGCAATGAACAATCCATGATTTCTACACCAATAAGCCAAACCCCGTACACAAAGCTGGGCTTGCCATGCAGTAGAGTATTGGTTTTGAATCTTGGTCCTCAGAACCCACTGCCCTGCCTGTTGTAGGTGCTTCCCTGACTCCATATACCAGCTTTAAATGAAAAAAGATAATTAGCAGGCTTCTGCAGTGGTTCGTGACATGCTGAGGAGGTAGCCTGATTCAGGTGTGCTGCAGCAGAGACACATCTAAAGCTTGAAGGACAGTGGGCCCCGAGGACCAGGGCTGAAAACTACCGCAGTAGAGCTCCCAGCGGGGAAGAAATACCCATGCCTCAAAACTGTGCTTGTAAGCTTGTTTCTAAGAGACTGAGGGAAGATTGAAGTGTTTCAGGCTGCCGTTCAAATGCAGAATGTATTTATCTTAAGCCCTGGCACATTTACCAGATGCATGTAGTTCTATGTAGGGGGCAGAGACGGAATAATAATAATATATTTTGTAGGTGACGTTTTATGGATGTAAACTGACCTCACACTAAAAGTAACCTCACAAAGCAAAAACCCCAGAGTTGAACACTTTTCCACGGAGGAGCTAAGTTACTATAGATTTTGCTTTGTATTTACCGACATTGCACTATAAATGTTTCTGGTAAAAGTGTTCTTGCACTTTGCCTGAGTTCAAATCTGAAAATGAGATCAGTGGCATCACTCCAAAGCAAATGAGAAACTTACATGTTTTTGTCTGCAGAGAATATGAAAAGACTACCGTTCATGTTCAAACAAATCCAGAAAACAATCAAGAAACCAAGCTAACAACATTAAAAGAAAATAGAGTACATTCTTTAATTACACATGTATCAGAAAGATTTTCTTTAATACAACATACTAAAATACTGACAGCAGTTATCCTGTGTGTGTCAAGCAAATGTGTTTTACAAATATGATTGCTATTTGAACAGCTTTTCAGATCCTGTTTGTTGACATGTGAACAAAGATAGCAGATGGGCTGCTGCTGAATTTCTTCATGCTCAGCTTCCTTTGCCTTCCCAGGTGGTGAGAATCAGTCAGAACCAGATTGAACCCACCTCGCCCTCCCGGCTGATTCTGGGCTTTGATGTTGAGATAAAGCAGCGATCCCAAAATCTCAATTTTTGTCAAAGCCTCACATCAGCTTCTTGCACGAGACTTCCAGCTGGTGGAACAACCACCATTCACACTCACATTCCTGATACGACCCTCCAGTGCTAAACCCTCGCATAACCATCAGTTACAACAGGAAATGAAGACAAAGCAAGCTTAATCTTGTTTTGTCTTGTCTCTGAAAATATATTCTGATCCTCAATATGCTTCAACACGTCATTGCTGCTTTGATTCTTTATCTAGGAGGATCTAGATATTGATATTTTGGCTTTTGTGCTGCAGGATTTAAAGACTTATTCAGTCATTGTAGCATGGATTTTGTGCTTTAGTGTGTTTACTTTTAATATTGTTTGTGGAGTTTCTGCACAACGCCGCCTTTAGCCTGCAAGTTAAAGCTTTCAAATGAACATAAAATAGCTCTACGATCTAGGTTTTAATAACATTTTATATATATTTTTTTTTTTTTACCGTGTCCTGTCCAGCAGAGTAGCGCTCAGAATTGTTGTCTGAGTGCCAAGAAATTGCCCAACAGATTTACTTTCACAAGCGGAGCATCACAGCTATTGCTTTAAGGCTCTGCTTGATATTTATAAAAGAAACTTTATTATAAACTTCTTTGGAAATTTAATTTTTACGGACACGGAGAATGAAAAAAAAGGAAAAAGAAGCTTGACAAAGAGAGAGATGGGGCAAAAGGGAAAAAGGGGGAAAAAAGGAGGAGAGAGTGGGGAGAGAAAGAAAGATGAATAGAATAAAAGATTACACCCTGCTTGCTTATACACAAAATAACACACGGTATTATGAATGTAAAGTGTACTTAGTGAGAAGTGCAGCCCAATATAGATCATCTGTGTATCTATAAACACCTGCGTGGATGCGCTTGTATACAAGGTTCCCCACAGAAATATGCAATAGCGAGTGTGAGGACCCACCGACCTGCCCGGGGTCCCCCCGGGGCGGACACTGAGGAAAACCGAGCAACAGACATCCAAGGCCCCCCAAAGCACAGGAACCCGGGAGAACCCACCGCCGGGACTACCGCCCCCCCCCAGAGAAGAGCAGTGGAGAGTCCCAGGGAGGCCACCCAGCAGCGACAGTGCAGAAGCCCCAGGGAACCGCAGCGATGAGCCCCCAGGCCCCGCCCTCAGCCTCCACCCCGAGCAGATCCAGCCATGGACCCAAGACCAAGAACCCAGGACACCCCACCCCAAGACAGAGGCCCGACAGAGCCTAGGGGTCCAGCCCCGGGGGCAGCCACCGGGAGTGAGCCGGCACACACCCAAGCATCCAGCCCCGGACACCGAGAACCACAAGTATACCAGGCGGCAGAGACTTCAACCACCGGGCGGGGGGTTCCTAAGCTGATCCGGAGAGGAGCAGTCCAAGACCCAAACCTGTCACAAAAAAAACAGGCACTCACAGTCACAGTCAGCCATTCCACCCTCATACAACACATAAAAACACTCGCTCCAACGTAAAGACAAACAAAATGGACGTCCTACACTTACTCACACCCCCTGCATACTCTATACTCCAAGGTCCGGGGGCCGGGGAGCCCCTAGGGAACCCCGCCCCCCCCCAAAAGGAGGTGGTCCCCCTTTCCCTCCCGGGGGAGAGCAGGCAGACAGGCCAGACCCGGGTGGACCGGGCCTGGCCCCCAACCAGAAAACCCAGTCCCCAACAACCCCCCCTCCACCCCGAAGAGGTGGCTATGTAAAAAGAGGGGTCCACAGGGCCCAAAACAGCCCGCCAACCAGAGCCGCCCCAGGACGAGCAGTCCCGACCCCCCCAAGAGCTCTGATCCCGACCCCAGAGTCTCCCACCCCAATGTACCCCAACATGAACCTCGCCCCAAGGGCCCCCCCCAACAGGGGGCACCGATATCGAACACATGTCCCCCAACCCAAACGCCATGAACCCCCCCCCTCCCACAGGGGCACACCCCCACAGGGAACTCTATAGCCGAGAGGCCAAGAGGCCACCCAACAGCGCCCCAAGCTCTAAAAAAGCCCCGCTCTGAGCACCCCCCTGCACCCCGCTCCCCCCCACACAGTGCGCCGCAACAGAAGGCAAGGGCCCCGCCGGACACACCCCGCCCACTGGCGCAACAGGGCAGACCCCCGAGCACCCACCCCCCAACAGGACCCCGACCCGCCCGCATGACGGACAGACTCACCACCCCGGGTCCCGGGGTCAGGGGCCCACCACGCCCCCCACAATGCCCCCCCCTCAAACCCCCCCCCAAAAAAAAAAAAAAAAAACATTCCTGCCAACATTCCTGCCACTGCAACTGCCCAGGGAGAAACACTATCCAGCTCAGCTCCACCATCGCCACCCAGCCGATCAAAACGCCGGCGACTCCATATCCCAGAAGTGGATATGGAGTCGTGGACATTTTATAAAATGGAAATCAGATGAGATCACTTGTATCGTCACCACACACTGTAATTCAGTCACTTTGACACTTTGCAAATGACTGCATACTTTATGGTTTCACTTTGTGGTTATTTTCTTAGAACACATAATTGACATCCTGAGTAAAATACACTCCACATGTTTTCAGGTTTTCTTGCTGTTAGACTAATGGTACAGAATGTGGTCTTTGTGATGCGTAAAAATTTGCATTGATGCATTGTTTTTATATAGCAATCTTTAATGCAGCCTTTTTGTAAAACGTGAAGGGACCATGAAGGGTTAAGATGTTTACCATGACGCTCATGTATTTACTTTGGCATAAACTGTAAAATGTTTTGATTTCAGTTAGGTTTTGTTCTTTTTCTGTTGGATATATGTTGTTTGTTTGTTTGTTTGTTTTTTTTACTTTTTTAAGCATGGGAGCTTTGTCTATCAAACTGTAAAGTACTATATGTCTTCTGCCACCACTGTTACTGGCTGCCTTTAAAATGCCGGTTTGGCGAATATTTTCTACTACAGGAGGCTAAGTTTACCAACCATGATCATAAAAGTTTTCTATCTATTGTGTTAAGTTGTGACTTGCTCATCTATACAAAATAAAGGACAATCTTTAAAACCAAACTGAATAATTATCTCTCCAAATGTGGTTAGGTCACAATGGAAGATTGGGTGCATCGAATGTGAGCTTTTCCTCACCATCTCTCCGGTTGAGTTTGGCGAATCCTGGCGCATGGCTGCTGGACAGCTGAGAGGAGCTTCTGAAGGATGAAGGTAGCAGATTGGACACCAAAGGTATGTCACACACATCTACAAAACAAAACACACAAACAACATGATTAAAACCTCTCGTATTGGTTTAAAATGGATTGGGTCTTTGTTTCAGTGGTTAAAAGGGTAAACTAAAAGTTTGCTTCTGCATTTTTATCCACGTTATGCAGCTATTTAAATATTTACTTTAACCTGGGTACACGGAATCTGACCAGATAATTATAAGTAGGTTCTTACTTTGTATTCTTAGTTATGTTGGATGCGGGTCCATTCAAGCGTTGTGTTTAGTAAATCTCTGGTAGAATCTCTAGCCCCCTTCAAACTGTGATCCAGAGATATGGTCACAAAGATAAATGTACTCTTTAGGCTGACTTTGAATTGCATTTAGACGTGATTGCATGTGAGCATTGTTGTTTATCTCTGGGTTGGCCCTGCAGTGGACTGGCACCTTGTCCTTGATATACTCTTTTTCTTGCTTTCTAACCACTGGGATTGGATTTACACTTTCATTCAAAACAAACATACTGAAACTTCTCCACAGCAGCAGCTCCATTTATATCTAGTTGTCTTCTCACACTATAACCCAAACCTGCCTCCGTCTAACAACTCCAAGATAATGGATGTTGTACTCCACCAATACGACAAGAGGCAATTACTATGATTCATGCAGCAGTCAGATCCAGGCCTTAAACTCTGACAGGAAGGCTTTGGTTTCGATTTCTGTGCAATCCTTGGTGAGCATGTCATCCCTATACAGCACAGGTATTTGAGTCCTCATATCCACAAATGCTTGATCAATTTAATTGTGCGGAAACTCATAAAAAACTTAATTTTCTTTTGTTTTTAAAAGAACCAAATCCTGTAATTGCAATTCTGTAATTCCATGATCTATTTCTCCCTTATGCATTTTTAACTGCTCAGTTCTTTTGTAAGTAATTTGATGTTCCTAACCTCATTTGTTTTGGTGTTTGGTTCATGAAAGTTTGAGCCTTTTCCCCAAGTTTTTGTTGCTTGTGTTGGGAGTTTATAGGTGGGCCTTGGAATTAGCTTTTTGCTACATTCCTTGCCAATATATGATGAGTTTTTTTACATATTCATAACAAAAAAATTACAAATCATGAACAAAAAATATTTCCTTGCCTTACATAGTATTGAGAACTTTAATGCATGGCACCCGAAATGATATAGCCTATCAAATATTGCATTTAAGCAGTTCTTTGTGATTTTGATGTTGCAGACATGATTCAATAATCTGTGCAGCTCAGATTATAAAATAAGCAAAGCAAACCATGTCAAACAAAGTGCTCATATCAGTTTGACTTGCACAGGTTGTGCTGTCCCACAGAGCTTAAACACAGCTGCCAAAATTCAGAGAGAAAGTGCCAAATTTCAGTAGAAGTCATTAAAAGACAGCTTAAAAGGCAGCTTAACAATCTACACAAATGACGAAACACAAAGTTTACAATACTTTTAAGTAAAAGCACACAGGGTGCCCCTCACTTGTGAATGTTCAACTCCAGTTTGACATTTCCTGAAAGGATTAAAGTAATTTTCTCTAAATAGGAATGTTTTAGATCAAAAGGCGAAAACACTTTTGTTGGGTTCTAACCAGATGGATTTGGCCTTTAAAATCTACCAATATCTTGAAATCCTTTTTCTGGAAAGAAAATCTCAATAAAACTGGTTTATCTTTAATCAAAGACAAAAATAAGTGTAATTATTGTGTCAATAATTAGGCAAACCTTAATGTTATTTTGAACTGTTGTTATTTTTAACTTTTAGCTCATTGCACCCCTGATTATCGCAACCCGGGACCCTTCATAACCATGCATCATCTCTGATTATTACCATCAGTGATTATTTTGTCTGACTGGTAATTCATGGAGTCAGAACTGTTTTCAGGTGCCTAAACTTTATAATAACTTATTTTCAAAATAGCGAGAATAGCGTTCATATAGTAAAGTGATCTGCTTTCATAAGCATATGTTCGGGAGAAAGTTGTGTTCTGTCAGAGGTTTTATACTCATTTTATAAATAAATTTAACAATAAGGATTTATTTCTCATTTGATTGAGTTCTCTTTCATTTACAGACTTATAATCTCTTTAAACTATTTAATAGTTAGAATTTTAACATAAATCCTATCTAGATGAAACTTTTCCCATCTGCACTGTATAACACGTACTGTCAAACTAGAACGGTTTGAACACTAATGCATATTTAATTCCAGAGTTCCTCTGATTAGATGTTGTTTTTACCCCTGGTGGCTTTGAACTGACACACACTTGTTACTGTGGGTGGTGGGGAGCTCAGAGTTTAAAAAGCAGGTGAATTACATCAGTCTGAAGAGGTGAAATATGAGGGACGGCTCTCCAGCGTGGAGTGCAATAATCCCTGAGGAGATAATGTGCAATGAGGGCACAGCCTCGCTAAAGTGGCGTTCAAAGAGAGGGCAGCAGAGTTAAAAACACACTGTGGGTTTTCCTCAGCGGAGCTATGGCATTTAACTGCTAACTTCTCAGATGGAGTGACCGGTGAAACACAAACAGAGACAGCTCAGAAGACTTACCATCCATGGGGAGGGTGTCAGGTAATGACAGCGGGACAACTGTCTTCTCAAAAGTTTCTATTCTCATTCATGTAATTTTCTAATTTTCTTGGAAACTATTTTCTTTACCACCTGTAAGCCACAAACATTAATATTAAAACAAATAAATGCTTAAAATACATAACCATCTCTGTAATAAATCTATATCAAAGTTGAATTTCACTTACTACACTGGATTCCTCCAATAAAGTAAAGATATTATTGAAATGCAGCTGATATACAGTCATTTTCCAAAAAAAAAAAATCAAACTGAGAGCAAAAAACTTTTATTTTACTTCTGTTGTTTGTATTTAAGATAAGATAACACAAGATGACTACTTCTGTTGTTTGTATTTAAGATAAGATAACACAAGATGAGAGTTTTTTTTTGGTATTTAAATGTACATGAAATTAATATTTCCACAGGATCTAACAAGAAAAGACAATTTGAATAAGTCCTAAAATCCACACAGCACATAGTTATGAGCTGAAATAAGTGCACTTTAGAATTGCTGGACCTTAGAAGAAAGAAAATCCAGGAAGTTGAACTTCGCTGTACTAAAATTTTCCATCTTCGGACATCCTACAATAGAAAACACCTGTTTTGTTTTTTACCTGCAGGGAGAGAAAATGGCTTTTTAATGTTAAACTCCAATAAAAAAAAGCAGGGTACCATTATTTTTGACACCTGAGCTGTGTCCAAATTCAGGGGCAGCTCCCTTCAAAGGGATGCCTTCGGAGGCTGCAAAGACCAGAAGTTCTGCTGCCAAACTGGATGGTCTAGTCTTTACCAGCTGTTCCCGCCCATACCTGAAAGTAACATCTGTTGATTAGCAACCGTGCACATAGAGTTAAAATGGAGCTCAGGATTTTACTCTTTATTGTAAAACTTTATTGTTCCAACAATCAAACATTTAAAATTCAACCAAAATTATTTTTATGCTCATACAATGCTCAAACAAAATACAATTTGTTTAATTTATTAGTAAAAATTATTCATTTGCAGCTCTCCTCTGCCATTGCCGCTTCCATTTGAGCAATTCGCTTTGACTAGCAATGAATCATGGGATAGTGTGGGCCACGAAGGATACACTGGACCCATCCTTCAAATCTTGGAAAAAGAAGGACACATTTGTTGACCGCATCTGGAGGAGCCTTTAAATTCGGACACCCTTCAATGCCTCGATTTGACAAAATCAGCTTACAAATGTGGCCTTTGAAGGATGCAGCCCCTCAATTTGGACATAGCTATTGAGTGAAATGGACAATGATGTCCATCTACATAAAATATCCTCCCATCACATAAATATTTGATCACTTTTGCTACCAGAGGAGGATTTAGGGGCAAAGAGGTCTCTCTTGAAACAAATCAACCCACCCAAAGTGTCCCTTTTATTATTCAAAGTAAAGAAACCATGATTTTGACAGCGGGGAAACTTTGAAACGATAAAAAAATAAATCTCTGGAGCACAGAAGCCTTGGCACTGTCAAGCTTGATTCATCACCTCTGACACAAAAGGCACGTTAATACCAGGTTCAAAAGAGAAGGAGAGGAAAGTACTGCTCTTTTACGTGCACTTTTCCACTTTTTGCTTTTTCAGTGAATTAAAAAAAGTGCCCGCAGAGTCAGTGACAGAGGCTGAGACCCTGAATACCAATGAGCCCCATCCATCACCCCAAAAACAGCAATGAAGTGAAGGATTTTACTCTTCAGAGCTCTGTACCGCCCAACACAAACACAGAGTTCAGCACACCGCTATTTGAGACAAGCCGACTCACTTAGTCATTCAGGGCATGGAGCAGAGAACAGGATAATGAGGGTCCAGCAGTGCTTGTTTTTGCAGCTCAGAACTAACAATCATCCTCCAGCACAAAACGTCAAAGTTCATTTTACTAATGCGCACAGCTCCACCTAAGGTTTGGCCCAAAGGGGTTAAACCCCAGTGAACAGCACACTTTTAAACTTTAGAGCTGAGCTGAACTGAAAACCGAATTAAACCATTTGTGCATGCAAGGGGTAACGCTGGCAGAGTCCAAGCAACACTGGGGAATAAATTCTCACTTTACGTTCACAAGGACCTGATGGCTCTAACAAGCATCCCCGACACCCAGTACTCCAGCAGCGCCACACTAAAAATGCTTCTGGGGAGCCACATATCAGCCCTTTGCAGCTCCACAAAATACATGTGGACTGGACAACAAAGAGTACCATGACCCGCTCAGCAATTCCACGAGGGTAAAGACCTGATCCATTCTGTCATGGCCTGGACAAAACTCATGCTTCTACTCCTGAATCTGAGGTTTAGAAATCACTTGGAACCTCTTTTCCAACATTGTAGAGTACGCTTTCCAGGGAGGCTGAGAAGTGTGATCCTTTGATGGTTAATACAGGGGCCATCCCGCCGGTGGTTATTTACTTAAAATCCTGCTGATGGTCAACAATTAAAATGTAATTCCTGTAACAGCTAATTATCTTGGCAATTGTATTTTTTCTACATATCATATTTTGAGCTCTGCTTTTTTCCTTTTCGTATAACAACAGTGACCTCATCGTTTTACATTTTTGAGAAAGCATAGAAATTTGTATTGTTCCTTCAATCATTTTTCATGTGTGCACCTACTTTTTCAATAAATTTTAGCTTTGTATAAGGAAAAAAAAACTGATATCAATCACTGAAATTTCACCAAACTATATAAAATACAACGCTTTACTGATAAATTTGCTGGCTTTAAGGGAATGACAGTCTACCGTTTCTTTTTCATTTACTTTACACAGTGTTAGATTTATATTCTGGCCTTGATAGATAGAGAAAGCTGATTAAAACTGCTGAATTATTCAACAGGAGTGGATGTCTGTTCCAAGCTGCCTGTGGCCCGACTTATTAATTGATTAATTGAAATTCAGAGGAGTGTAGTAAGCTAACTAATACCCTGAAGGTAAGGACATGGCAGTAGCGCCCCTATCATAGTCTAATTAGCATAGCTTTGACATGTAATTAATAGTACAAGATTAGAGAATCTGATCAGACTTCAGACCAGCATATGGCACCAACTGCACCACCTACAGTGCTGAATAACTAAAGCTGCAAATACATGAGTCATTTCAGTCAGTTACCTCAGTAGAGGATTGTGAATGTGTCTAATTCAAATCAAACAAGTGAGTAAAGAGGAGTTTTTACAGTACTGCATTGGTTAAAGCAATTTATTGACCAATACCAACCATTATTGTATGGATCCATATCACACCAAATAGATGTAACAGTTCCAGGGTTCAGTACATTTTTAAAGTCATGGTTTGATACACTTTGAAAAGATTTTTTATTTTTATTTTTTTTTACTTTATACCGCAGTAAACAAAGAATTGTGAAATTTCTTTTGATTTTATTACATTTTTTAACTTCAAAGAGTGGCTAGTAAAGAGTGGAGATTTGGTTTGATTAATTTCAAATTCCAATTAATTAAGGATAATCAGGTATAGCCAAAGCCTGAATAAATTATACAATAATAAAACCATCTGGAAATGGTCAAGGTTGTAATTTCTGAATTTTTTAATGAGACTTTGGTGATACAGTAGTTGAGAATAATTTTTTTTTACATTACTTTGATATATAGGCTATCCAGTGCTGAAAGTACCTTGTAGGTTTAGCTGTTGGGATATAATTGGGATGACTGGGAGGTAATCCTCCAAGCATGTCTCTTGCTGTGGTAGGCTGGTTGAATGCTACTACAGGCAGCAGGACTTGAACCTTTGCTATTTTTTCCCCAGTACCAGTGGTGTTTACATTCAGCTTGAAGTTAATTCAAGTGAGCAATTAAGTGTTGAAAAATGCTGACAAGCTTTGCTTCGGTCCTTCTTTCTTTCTCCGTTTTCAATGTAGCTGAATAAGGAACCTTAATGTTCCTTAAAAAGCAGACTTTAGTCATAGTTGGGAGTCCAGCCGGTTTGTTTTGCTGTCACTTTATAAAGTTGCACAACAGAATGTAGTTCTGTGCACGTAGTTTTGCACACAAACTTTCTGAAAGTGTTCAGTTTTGAAAAAAGACTGTATTAGTTTGATACGCATGCATGACAAACTGAAATGGCTGGACTGAGAATGTTTGGTACGTATTTGTATACCATTACACGCCAAAATAGTTCAAATCAAAAACTAATTAAAATCAAAATCAAATTAAAACTGCAGGTCAGACATTGGCAGCTGCAAAAAAAAAAAAAAAACACTATCCCACTTAAAAAATCACTATCTCTTTAACAGCATGAGTTTCTTACAATTTCGAGATATTGTTAGTTTGGCATAAGTAGGTGCATAAAAACCTTGCAAATTTGCAAATTCTGAAGTAAAGATAGCTCATTGTTTAGTGCTGTAAATGAGACAAAACTGTGTTTCTGTGAATGGATGAATGAACTATAAACATGGGCTGTGCTAAAACTGATTGGATTCTTTTTACGCATGACTAACACAATCCAACTTAACCAAATCACTACTTTAGTACAATAACATTATGTCAAATCACAAGAAAAAGCATTTTTGTTGGAGACTAAGTACCCCAGGAAAGGCTAAGTGTCATAATAGCTTTTCCCCTTTTATGTCAAAATATCTGTCAGCACCACAGGGTTTCTATAAAGCACAGTAAAATGCCTACACAAACCGATCACTCACATTACCCTAATCTACTGCTGGCTTTAAAAGCAGAACCCAATCCTCATTTCATCTGAGGATTTTCACAGCGAAAAGAGGAGTAGGTGGCTGCGTGGGAGACAGAGATGATCAAAACAGCACAAAGGCAACATTTAAAATCTCTTCATCTTCAAACGGCCAGGTCTAACTTGTTTACAAGCCCGCAGTGTGCTGAACGAAGCTGCTGAGCAACATGACTTTTTACAGGGTTCAGTTCAAACACCACTGCTGAAAGCCAAAACATGGCAGTGAATCATAACGGCAGAATTAAGCTTGATTTAGAGGGAATGCTGCTAACAACATCATCTGTACTAATGACTTCAGCATGACATGTGCATAGTAAAATACTACTACTATTACCGGCAGCAGTAAATTAATAATTTTAATATTTTTCCTTTTTAATTGAAAGCATCAACACACTTACTTAGAAAAATAATCACTTGTCTGTCTGGCAAAAAGCGCACAGATATTCACATCATCCAGGCCTCTCAGACAAATGAATTTATTTTAAAACTGAGATGTGAAATTGAATTAGACACTAGAGACTCTTGCTGTAAAATAAAAAGCTCCCTTAGATGTTTTAAAGCTGTTTTTAGCACACTCCAGTGGGCTAGAACATTTACTTTTAGTAAAGAGAGAATTGGAGCTAATATGAAAATTGTTAAAGGGTTCAAACTGAAAACTGGCTAAAAGACTCTAAGTAGATGACTGAAAGCTGTTGTGTCCAAGCCTGAATTAGTTTTTCCACTGTACTCATGCTTTTTTATCATTTCCATTGCTCTTTTTTCCACACAGAATGGTGGTCTAATTTATGTTCCATGACCACAGGACAGAATAACATTGTTTTGAAACAAAGAAAAAAATAATAATAATGACCATGAGAACAAATAATGAAGAATGAAGAAAGTTCTGCAGGGTTAACCTCAACGCAATTTATGACGTATCCTTTGGATAGAACGTCAATTATTTTAATCGGCTTGGATCTTCAGATTTGTAATCCCATAATAAATAATGTCTGAACCTTTGTGAAACTACATACACCTCTTCTCCTCAGCAGCAATAATCAACCTAAATTTAACCAAAAGAAGTATTACTCTGAGAGCATGTGTTTGAAATGCTAAAAAGACTTTAACAGAAAACAAAAAGAAGTAAAAAGCAGAAAAAAAGAAGAAAAAGTCGTCTTCCGCTTATCCGGAACCAGGTTGCGGGGGCAGCAGACTCAGCAGAGACACCCAGACGTCCTTCTCCCCAGACACCTCCTCCAGCTCCTCCGGGGGGAGCCCAAGGCGTTCCCAGACCAGCCGAGAGACATAGTCCCTCCAGTGTGTCCTGGGTCGTCCCCTGGGCCTCCTCCCGGTGGGACGTGCCTGGAACACCTCCCGAGGAAGGCGTCCAGGAGGCATCCGGTATAGATGCCCGAGCCACCTCAACTGGCTCCTCTCGATGTGGAGGAGCAGCGGCTCTACTCCGAGCCCCTCCCGAATGGCCGAGCTCCTCACCCTATCTCTAAGGGAGTGCCCGGCCACCCTACGGAGGAAGCTCATTTCAGCCGCTTGTATCCGGGATCTCGACCCAAAGTTCATGTTCCATAGGTGAGGGTAGGAACGTAGACCGACCGGTAAATCGAGAGCTTTGCTTTTCGGTTCAGCTCTCTCTTCACCACAACGGACCGGCACAGCGCCCCCATTGCTGCGGCAGCCGCACCGATCCGTCTGTCGAGCTCCCGCTCCATTCTTCCCTCACTCGTGAACAAGACCCCAAGATACTTGAACTCCTCCACTTGAGGCAGGAACTCCCCTCCAACCTGAAGAGGACAGGCCACCCTTTTCCGGTTGGGACTCCTGAGGCGGCTGACGGGTACCGTGAGGCCAAGCGTGCTGCGGCCCGGGCTGTGGCAGAGGCAAAAACTCGGGCCTGGGAGGAGTTCGGTGAGGCCATGGAGAAGGACTACCGGTCGGCCTTGAAGCGATTCTGGCAAACCGTCCAGCGCCTCAGGAGGGGGAAGCAGTGCTTCGCCAACACTGTTTATAGTGGGGGTGGGAGGCTGCTGACCTCGACTGGGGACATTATCGGGCGGTGGAAGGAGTACTTCGAGGATCTCTTCAATCCTGCCATCACGCATTCCCTGGTGGAAACAGAGGCTGGGGTAACAGAGTAGTAGTCATAAGAAGGGGACCGGAGGGTGTGTTCCAACTACAGGGGGATCACACTCCTCAGCCTCCCTGGTAAGGCCTACGCCAGGGTATTGGAGAGGAGAGTCTGGCCGATAGTCGAACCTCGGCTTCAGGAGGAGCAGTGTGGTTTTCGTCCCGGCCGTGGAACACTGGACCAGCTCTATACCCTCTACAGGGTACTCGAGGGCTCATGGGAGTTTGCCCAACCAGTTCACATGTGTTTTGTGGACCTGGAGAAGGCATTCGACTGTGTCCCTTGTGATGCCTTGTGGGAGGTGCTCCAGGAGTATGGAATCGGGGGCCCTTTATTAGGGGAAATCCGGTCCCTGTACGAGCGGACCAGGAGTTTGGTCCGCATTGCCGGCACTAAGACGAACCTGTTCCCGGTGCATGTTGGACTCCGGCAGGGCTGCCCTTTGTCACCGGTCCTGTTCATAACTTTTATGGACAGGATTTCTAGACACAGCCAAGGGCCGGAGGGGGTCTGGTTTGGGGACCAGTGGATTTCGTCTCTTCTTTTTGCAGATGACGTGGTCCTGCTGGCCCCCTCTAGCCAAGACCTACAGCATCGAGGGCGGTTCGCAGCCGAGTGTGAAGCGGCTGGGATGAAGATCAGCTCCTCCAAGTCAGAGGCCATGGTACTCAACCGGAAAAGAAAAAGGGCTATTTAAATTAAAAAATAACAAATATAGTTTTTTGCATTAAGCTTTTTTTTTATGAACTGAGCCATAAAGTATTTCAGTTATATTAAGCCCAATCTTTACTACTGCACCTTTCTGGTTTAGGACAGGTAGTTGCAGAAGGCATCAGTTTCAGAGAGAGCACATGAAGGTTCAGAGGTCAGTAATTCAATAAACTATACAACTATTTGAACTATACAAAGTTTTTGTTACAGTTTGTGAAAGAGGTCATTGAAGAAGACGTGGTGTGTGATGTTTATAACGTTCCCAGTTTAGTTTTAAATGTTTTAGGATGTATTTTAAGATGGCCAGGAGTGATGATGAGAGAGAGACAGAGGAAGTTATGTTAAAATAAAAACATAAAACACACAGCCATTAAGAATCTCAAAGCTGATGGCCCCCAAAGACAAACAACATCCCACTTTCAACTGGCAATGTTTTTGGTATAACATTTTTCAAGAAATAATTAATGCAATAAATAAAAACAACTACTGAGTCAAAATGAAATTGGTGCTGTAGGGTTAAAGCTTTTTAATGGGAGATATAGTTTTGGCAGCTTTAGGACGGCCTAATTGTTTTTTTACCTTTTATAAAAAACAGAAACATAACAGAACAAAAGCAGAACAAAAATATAATAGGTTACACTTTAGATCTTAGGCTACAGTTTTAGGGTGCCCCCCTTCTACAATCTGTGCCCCTACCTGGCCCTCCCAAGACACGCCCCTATTTCATACAAAATGTTGGCATTGGGGAGAAATTGTGAAACCTGTGGTGCACAAAAAAATTCAGATGTATGAAACCGTGCGTAGACATGTGACCCCGCACGTAACCTTCATACATTCCAATTTGCAGTGACTTCTGTGCAGCTGCACATGGCGCTTTGCGCCCGGTCTTAAATACGTTATATTCTAGATTCCTTAAAGTAGCCATCCTTTGCTGTGATGACTGAAATATTAACCTTTGACCGTCTCTCAATGAACCTCTGGGAAGTTCTTTCAAGACTCTCTGGAAAACTATTCCAGGTGACCACCTCATGAAGCTCATGGAGAGAACGCCAAGAGAGCAAAGCAGTGATCAGAGCAAAGGGCGGCTATTTTGAAGAATCTAAAATATAAAATTGTTTAGAGCTATTTTACACTTTTTGTTTACTATAAAAGTCCATGTGTGTTCATTCACAGTTATGTTGCCTTTGGTGAGAATCTATAATTTAAATGGTAATGAAAATAAAGAGATCGATAAAGTGAGATAGTGTATCTAAAATTTCTGACCGGTAATGTATGTGGCGGTATGATTGCTGTCATAAGGTTTTTTTAATATGTAAATTTCACTGTGCAGGTGCATCTTTGTGCCAGAAGATGGGCGGATGCAGATTGGTTACCTAAGAGTAGCTGAGATATAAGTTGACGGTGTTGCAGACCACCTGTCATTCATCATCTGCTCTGCTTTGACCTTAGTGTTCTCCTGTTTAAGTTTTCGTCATTTAGTTAATTTGTTTTGAACATGTTAATATTTCAGAAGGTTTCTTTTTGTTTGTTCTTTTGACCTAGGTCCACCCTGAAGTTACACCCAGCTCCTTCTTGGTGTTAAAATCTGAAAAGAGAAGAAAATTCAACTTGAAAATAAATCATTGCCAAAATGGTACAACTGTGTTTTGTGTCTGATGAGGATGTATCACCTCCATGTTGTGGCAGTTTAATTTCAGTGTTTCAACACATGTTGACATTTTAAAGAACTGTTCAGAAAACAACCTTTTTCTGTATTTATAATCGTAACCAATCTCAGGTCCAGAATAAAAACACATTAACAAGCAAATGGCTTCTATCCTAGGCGCCATCTTAGATATGTTTTCTGAACAAAACAGTGCACTCTGGTGGACTAAAACTTATTATCTAAAAATCTTTTTTTATCAAACTTCTTTTCCCACATTTAATGTACGATCTCCACACCAAAAAACAAACACCTGCTGCACGTGGAAACCTATACATGTAAATCTATAGTTATCAAACTAATGGATTAGACCTTTCTATGCCTTCTGTTAATTTTACGTGCGCCAATAACATTAAGGCAGCTCAAATAAGCAGATCTATAAAGACCTAAGGCAGTGTTTTATCTACCAACCTTTCCATAGGTGTTTTATAGACTCAAGGGTGAAAACACTGTAACGTTTCTTTTTTTTTTAAGCCACTGCAGATTAAAATTAAATTAGCAGCACAGGAGCAGAAGTAACCTCAATGTCAAACAGGATTAAAATCATTTTTAAATCATTCATGAAGGCATTTTGTGCAGTCTTGCAAAACTGAACGCTGGACTTTAAAATCCACGCAGACTTGGCAAGCGGGGAGTGAAATTATTGAGGCAGTTAGGAATGTCACAGCAGAAAACAGGTGGGAGGGGGTTACCTCTGCATCAAACCATCTCCTCATTACTTTAAATCAAATCTTGCTTTTTTTTCCATTCACCAGTCTTCCAACACCCTTTGACATCTCCCGCTTCTCCAAACCCTCTCCTCCATCCTTCCTTCATTTGGCTGCTGCCATTCAGATCCTCTGCTATTCCTCTGTCTTCTCATTCACCTCAGTGGTGTGAGATGAGGTGCACAGAGAGCAGATGTTAGCCCACACAAAAAGAAGAGTCAGTATGAAAATGGATTGGACAAATTAAAATGCCACTGCAGCAGTGAGAATAACTCTGGGAACACTACTACAGGTTATGTGTACTCTGACCCTTAAAATGTACATTTTTCTGGTGCCACACTTCACTTACCTCTCCCTCACACCCTGTGTGCATTGCGATGAGTTTCAGATCTTGAAATTTAGCCCTACCTCTCCACCTTAAATGGCTCCTGACTCAGCTCTGCCGTCCTCTCTAACACAAACTGAGCGGCCCCGTTTCTTCTCATCAACACATGCTGCAGAGCATTACAGGAGCAGGCTGCATAGCTGTGGTCATAGTTCTGACCTCATAAAAAATACACCACTGTGACAGCATTAAGCTGTGACCAGCATCTATTTTAGTAATGAGGGCACATTAGAGCCTGAACTGTGAAGCAGGAACTAATGCTGATGCACTCATGTCGAACAGTCATGTTGGGGTACTGAAATATTGCTCAGGTACAATAAGGGGCCACCTTTCAGACGTTCAAGGTTAAACTTATTATTCTAATGCGGAAAAGACATATGGAAATGTGACTGTAAAACTCCCAGGCTGTGTCTTGATGACACCAGCTGTTACTTACAGCAGCTTCATGGTGTAAAGTCATTACTTTTTTAGTGGCCTGCAGAGGACTGTAAAATAACTTCCTCTCAATTTAACACAATTGACAAAGGAAAAGAAAAACAAAAATGCAAAGCACTCCCAACTGTTTCTGGACAAATGTGTATTGAATACAGTTTTTCTGTCCATGAGTAGAAGTTGAAGTTGATGTGTTTGCAGACACATGGCAATACAAGCTGAAGTTCAGATCAGGGGTGCAGTCCGTGTGCCATTTCCTCCCTCTGAATGATTCGACGTACAGATTTGCCTCGCCAGTAGAGGTGGCTCATGCAAATGGACATTAATTTATCTTTTATGGGTGACCATTTCATTGACAAATTAAAATCTCCTTAAAACATTTTTAAGGAGGAACATTTTTTCTTTCATTTTAATTTCATAGTTAATAGGACCAGAACACATCCAGCAACTTTTTCTCAAAGGACAGCTTGGACACAGCCATTGATTACACTTGGCAACATACACTACCAGTCAAAGGTTTTATAAAGCTTTTCTTAGTTAATGGGTCTCTTTATTTTCATTTAAATTGTCTATTCTCACCAGACAACAAGCCTGTGAATGAACACACATGGAATTATGTAGTAAACAGTGAAATAACTCTAAACATTTTTATATTTTTACAAAATAGCCACTATTTGCTTTGATGTCTGCTTTGATCTCTTGGCATTCTCTCCATGAGCTTCGTGAGGTGGTCACCTGAAATGGTTTTCCAGCGAAAGAACTTCATTGAGAGACGACCAAAGGCTAATATTTTAATATCATCTCAGAAAAGGGTGGCTACTTTAAGGAATCCAAAATATAAAACATATTTAAACTTCTTTTACAATTTTTCGTTTGCTACATAATTCCATATGTGTTCATTCATAGTTTTGATGCCTTCATTGAGAATCTATGTACAATGTAAAGCAACATGAATGGGCTCATATCCCATTCATGTTGCTGAGAATAGAGTAAGAAATGTTCAGACGAAGAAAATTTCACACAACTGACCGCTCCATTCTTCCCTCACTCGTGAACAAGACCCCGAGATATTTGAACTCCTCCACTGAGGCAGGAACTCCCCTCCAACCTGAAGAGGACAAGCCATCCTTTTCCGGTTGAGTACCATGGCCTCTGACTTGGAGGAGCTGATCTTCATCCCAGCCGCTTCACACTCGGCTGCGAACCGCCCCGGGGCATGCTGTAGGTCTTGGCTAGAGGGGGCCAGCAGGACCACGTCATCTGCAAAAAGAAGAGACGAAATCCACTGGTCCCCGAACCAGACCCCCTCTGGCCCTTGGCTGCGTCTAGAAATCCTGTCCATGAAAGTTATGAATAGGACCGGTGACAAAGGGCAGCCCTGCCAGAGTCCAACATGCACCGGGAACAGGTCCGACTTAGTGCCGGCAATGTGGACCAAACTCCTGGTCCGCTCGTACAGGGACCGGATGGCCCCTAATAAAGGGCCCCCGATTCCATACTCCTGGAGCACCCCCCACAAGGCATCACGAGGGACACAGTCGAATGCCAAACTCCCATGAGCCCTCGAGTACCCTGTAGAGAGTATAGAGCTGGTCCAGTGTTCCACGGCCGGGACAAAAACCACACTGCTCCTCCTGAAGCCGAGGTTCGACTATCGGCCGGACTCTCCTCTCCAATACCCTGGCGTAGGCCTTACCAGGGAGGCTGAGGAGTGTGATCCCCTTGTAGTTGGAACACACCCTCCGGTCCCCCTTCTTATGAAGGGGGACCACCACCCCGGTCTGCCAGTCCAGAGGCACGGTCCCCGACCGCCATGCAATGTTGAAGAGGCGTGTCAACGATGACAGCCCCACAACATCCAGAGATTTGAGGTACTCAGGGCGGATCTCATCCACCCCCGAAGCCTTGCCACCGCAGAGCTTTTTAACCACCTCGGTGACTTCAGCCTGGGTGATGAAAGAGTCTAACCCCGAGTCCCCAGCCTCTGTTTCCACCAGGGAATGCGTGATGGCAGGACTGAGGAGATCCTTGAAGTACTCCTTCCACCGCCTGATAATGTCCCCAGTCGAGGTCAGCAGCCTCCCACCCCCACTATAAACAGTGTTGGCGAAGCACTGCTTCCCCCTCCTGAGGCGCTGGACGGTTTGCCAGAATCGCTTCGAGGTCGACCGGTAGTCCTTCTCCATGGCCTCACCAAACTCCTCCCAGGCCCGAGTTTTTGCCTCTGCCACAGCCCGGGCCGCAGCACCCGTCAGTACCCGTCTGCCACCTCATGAGTCCCACAAGCCAACTACAGCCGATAGGACTCCTCCTTCAGCTTGACAGCATCCCTTACTGCAGGTGTCCACCACCGGGTTCTGGGATTGCCGCCGCGACAGGCACCGCAGACTTACGGCCAAAGCTACGGGCAGCAGCATCGACAATAGATGCGGAGAACATGGTCCACTCGGACTCTATGTCTCCAACATCCCCCGGAATCTGGTCAAAGCTCTCCCAGAGGTGGGAGTTGAATACATCCCTGGCCGAGGGCTCCGCCAGGCGTTCCCAGCAGACCCTCACTATGCGCTTGGGCCTGCCAAGTCTGTCCGGCTTTCTCCTCCTCCAGCGGATCCAACTAACCTCCAGGTGGTGATCTGTGGACAGCCCGGGAGGGGCACTATCCAGCACCCCCAACAGGGACACCAAGAAGGCCGGGTACTCCGCACTACCGCTTGGCCCGTAGGCCGAAACGACAGTCAGAGACCTATCCCCAACCCAAAGGCGCAGGGATGCGACCCTCTCATCCACCAGGGTAAACCCCAACATGAGACGGCTGAGCTGGGGGGCAACAAGCAAACCCCAGCCCGCCGCCTCTCCCCGTGGGCCATTCCAGAGTAGAAGAGAGTCTGTGCGTGGAGGCAAGCCCGACTATTTCTAGTCGATATCTCTCGACCTCCCGCACAAGCTCAGGCTCCTTCCCCCCCAGCGAGGTAACATTCCACGTCCCTAGAGCCAGCCTAAGCATCCGGGGATCTGAGGTCTCCACCTTCGTCTGCCACCCAATCCTCTTTGCACCGGTCCCTCACGGTTCCCCCTGCAGGTGGTGGGCCCACTGGGGGATGGCCTCGCGTCTCTCGTTCGGGCTTGGCCCGGCCGGGTCCCGCGGGGAGCAACACGGCCACCAGGCACTCTCCGGCGAGTCCCGACCCCAGGCCTGGCTCCAGGGTGGGACCCTCGGCTCCGCCGTACCGGGCGACGTCACGTGCCTCGATTTGATAGTTCTCATGAAGGATTCTTGAACCGCTCTTTGTCTGACCCATCACCTAGAGCCTGTTTGCCATGGGAGACCCTACCAGGGGCACTTAAGCCCCAGACAACATAGCCTCTAGGATCATTTGAACACTTAAACCCCTACACCACGTTAAGGTGGTGGTTCAAGGAGGGGCTTTTATTTGTCTGATTTATTTTGTCTGATTTGTAAATCAGGCTTTTATTTGTCTGATTTACAAATCCCTTTTCCAGAAAAAAATCTGTTTTCTGTGTAAAATGTATTAAAATATTGAGTGTTTAGTTTATTGTTGGACAGGTAAAAAAAGTATAATAACATTTTGTTTGTGTTTTTAATTTTTAACTTAATGATTTTGGCCTGCATGGCAAATGGTTTAGAAACCACTCGTTGAGATGAAAGATATTTTCAGAAGAGAGTTTTGGTGACTTTCAACACTGTCATCAGAAACTAAGTACAGTTCTTCCTCTTAAAGGGAAACTGCTTAAGGACAACAAGTTTTGGCAAATTGCTGCTGTCCAGAGCATGCAGATATGAGTTATCATTATACTAAGGCAGCAAAGACCTTAGAGAAGCCACTGTTGTTTTCCAACAGTCTGGGAAGGGATAAAATAGAATCTCCAAACAAATTGAAATCCATAATTCAACAGGTTGCCAATTATCCAGGCAGAAAATTCACCCTAAGGTCAACCCTCCAATGTTTAGAGATAATGGTAAAACAAAATAAATTTTAGACTCTACAGGCCTCAGTTAGCATATAAAATGTTATGTTCATGGCAATACATTTAGAAAAAGATCGAACAAATATGGTGTGTTTGGAAGCATGTTTTTAAAGCTGCTTCTAAATGAACCAGAAGCCTTGTGGAGAAATGTTCTTCGGATAGATGAGACCAAAATAGAAATGTCTGACCATTGGCAGTTACCGGACCTGGGCTCCTTGCAGCCATTTGGTGAACCATGGACTCTTCTGTATAACAAAAGTATTCTACAGTCAAATGCAAGATCATCTGTCTGACAATAGCTTCACCAAAACGTGGTCATGGACAGGATAATGATCCCAGACAAATCAGCGAATCTACAATACAATGGCTGAAAAAGAAAAGAATCAAGGTGATTCATGGTGTTTGGCCCCGTCAAAGTCCAGATCTTAATTTGATTGAAATGGCGTGGTGCGTCCTTGGATGAGGTGTGCAGACACAGATGTTTAAAATGTCAATTGATTGAAGCAATGTTGTAAAGAAGAGTGGAGCAAAAGGGGCCAAAACTTTTATTTCAGCCAAAGGTGGTTCTAAAAGGTGTTACATTGTTATTCATCACTTTTCCCCCATGGCTGTAGATCATTAAAAGTCTGTCTTTGTGGTCCATTTAAGAAAAAAAGGCTAAATTGTTAATGAAATGATTAAAAGAAAAGTCTAACGTGGATTTAGAGCAGTGGGAAGGAAAGTGGTTTTCACAAGGAAAAATGTAGGTGTTGTGGAAACAATTCTTTTTCATGCTCTGAACTTCCATTTACCTCTCTCCTCTGACCTCTGTGTTTTGTTACCATAGAGGAGTTGGTCTGTAAAACCATTACCAGACGTTTAATGGTTAAAACACATCCTGGATGGTTGTGTCTAAGGAAGAGCAGATGGCTGTCCTCATAAATAACTTTGTTACCTCTGACCCCAGGTAGGGTCTAGAGGACCATGTCTCCAAACTCTTTTAAGTTGAGGTAACACCCACATACTGTTTAAATACTGTCTGTAAACTGTGCTCTGAGCTCTGTTTCACTGACTTGTCAGTGACAGGGTCTTCAAACGCAGAAATGCCTTTGAATAAAACTTATAAAGATAAAGTCCAGATTTTCTCTTATTGTGAACTTCTGGTAGGTTCCGGAGTTGGGAGAAGAAGGACATCGGCTGAGGACCAGTTTACCCTGTAAAGGAATACAGGGAGGGTCTTATTGGTAACAATAAGACAAGCAAAACAAAGGGTTTTGCTGGTGGTTTTTAGCAATTTTCTATACCTTATAAAGGAGAGAAAGCCAGTGGGCAGACGTGCCGCTGAACAGGTAAAATGGGTTCCGGAACCTCAAGGGCATCAGGGGTGCGTCCTTCTCCAGACTCTGCGATTTATAAAATAATGAAAGGAAAAGGTGGGGATGATTGTGTAAATGTGCTTTAATTTGGGAAGATAAGTTTGGTTTTCCACAGGGTGAAAGTTTGAGTGTAAATAAGTTAAATAGTTTAATAAAATTGTTTAAATAGTTTAAAGTGAAACAGTTGATGGATGGAGATGAGAAAAAATAAAACATAAGAAAATGATTAAAAAAGCACAGAGTGCATCAATTAAGGGGTTAAAGAGTTAAAACTTTACTGCAGAAAGTTTCGTTTGTCTTAAATACTGCGATCAATTGGAAAAGAAGGTAAAAGTGAAAAGGGACATTAGAGATGGGAAAAGAAATTTGTTTTGGAAAGGAGTATAGTCCATGTTCTGGAAGGAAGTGACAGGACAACTGACTGACTGATAATATTTCTGTGTGCAAAATCTGAACCTATACTAAACTTTTTCTTCTGTCTCTCACACACACACACATACACATATATGGGATTTGCGTGCAACATCTGCGTTTTTGAGTCTGGACTTTAGAAACCTGCCCTTCTTATGGCTACTCCACCAGAGACGCTTCTTCAGCATGGCCTGAAAGAGAGATGGTCTGCCTGCCTGCCTGCTGTAAATGACAGTGTGAGTTTCCACCAGAACGAAACTTAGAAGAAGTCTGGCCCCAAACCAACTGAGATGGACAACGATCCATTGATCCTTCAGTACAAAGAAAGGGTTTCAGCATCAGTAAATTTGGATTCAGGTTAGAGAAAACTGTTGCTGTGCTTCTAAATAGTTTGAGATCTCTTTGGACTATGTGTACTCATTTTTAAAAGGATCCTGAAGATTGTCATAATAAAATTGATCAATTACAGCATTAAAAGATATGGCTGAGAAAACATATTTTGAAAAGAGATTGTTAAAAAATGTTTTGAATTCTTGAAGCTTCAAATTTGGCCATTTGTCTGTCTATGATATTTTGTCATTGTTTTGTTGACATGAATGTTTGTTTATGTGTTGCATGACATAATAATCCATGTTTTTAATAATGTTTCTAAATCCCAGATTGATTAAAACCTTGAGTTTTCAGGAGAATTAAGAAGCAGCTTGTTTTTGAGGTAGGTGTGTTAACAGTTTTGCAGTTTAAGGTACACTAAGATGAGTTGGAATGAAGAAATTGTGGGTCCCGCCCATAGGCTGCCTATAAGAGGCTAGTTCTGCCTGACTCTGCCTCTACCAGGTTTGTTCATGCCTTTGCTTCATGGTAATGCTCAGCACCTCCCTTCCTGAGTTTTAACACTGTTTAAGAGACAATAGAATCAAAATGCTTGTAGTGATTGTTGCCTTAACATGTTTTTTGTATAATAATTAAGGATATAGCATGACATTTAGATTTATGTGTTTTACTATTAAAAGGTTAATGAAATAGTTTAAACTAATTTGAAGAATTAGTTTTGCATGAAGGATCATTGGTGATTTATTAGGTTAAAAGGTTTCTCTGGTGCCATTAAGCTAGCTGACAGTTTAAGATACACCAAAAGTAAGGAATATTTTTGATAAAGAATCTGAGTCATGACTTCATATTTGGTGAGAATTATTTATTAGATTAACTTTGCAGAGTTTATGCATCAAAATTGCATTAGATTTCCATTAATCTAATACTCATTTTCATACAAGACAAATCAGGATGATATGTGACTTAATTCTGAGATATTGATGTACTGCAAAACAACTGAAGTTTGCGTTTTGTTGTTAATGGAACTGAATTGCAGTTAGAAACATCTGGATTTTATTTATTTATGTTGCTTTTGGTAATTTCATAGTAAAACATAGTTTTGTCAGAATTCATTTCTGTGGTTTTATGTAATGTGATCCTGGTTACTATTTTTATATTCAGAATATTTAGTTGATGATCACTGCTAGTATACTACGTGGAGTCAGAAGATTAATTCTTTTTGATTTTGCTGGATGTTTTGATGAAGTTCATGTAATTAAGCACCTAGGCTTGAGAATGGGACTTTGAAATTAAAAATTAGCCAAGGGTTGTGAAGGTTCTGCTTATTGTTTTCATTTACGATTGAGACTTTTGAAGTGCTGTTTGACAGGTCTCCTAATTTGGGCATAGGGATATTGCTAAGATTTCTACCTTCCATATCTTTGTGTGAGGAGAGGATGTTGTTTTACTGTCAAAACCTGTCCACTGGGCTTTTTCAAGTTTCACAGATTGCGAAAGCTGCATTGCTGAAAACAGCCACTTCCAAACTCCACTCCTTGATTCCAGGAAAACACAGTTCAAGTCCAGATGCTGGGATGGCCCATATCAGATCCTACACCTTTGTCAAGGTAGCAAAACGTGACACCTGGGTCTATGCTACACTGCAAGGTGTTCATGGGAACACCACCTGAGCAGCATCCTGGTTCCTACCTAGAGGAGTTTCCTACGACCGCCCACCTGTACTATATTGTTAACAGGGCAGCTTGAAGCGCAGAAGCCACTCCGGAGAGGCAGCAGGATTTTAAAATTTTGTTTATGATTTGTTTCCTTTGGAAAAAAAACTGTTTGCTTTCAGTACCAGAAGGAAGGACATTCCACTTCAAGGTCACGATGCAGCTATAAGGAAGATGGTTTGTTCTGATGCTGATGATTGGTATTGCAAGTTTTTATTACTCCTGTGTTTATTTGGGAAAGGTACAGCAAAGACAATTTGTGACTAATCTGAGTAATTATGGCAATAATACTCATCAGCTGATTCGAAGAGGGATTCATCACTTGATGCATCCAACTGTGAGGAAGATGAGGAATGACAGTTGTTAGTTTTTTTGTTTTGATTCCACATGCTATTAATGATCAACCATTTTGGTACCTGTTCCTATTGAAACTGCTTCTATTCTAACTACTTTTTTTCCAGACTGGCAACATAACCAGCTGGTGGAGGTTATTTTTCCTTGGGTGAGGAATTACATTGTAAGGGAAAGCAGAAATGTTAGTAGATTTTCTAGTGAGACTAATTTAATATATGCTGCTACAGGAATTCTGTATAGGGGGTAATAGGAATTAATAAGATCTAGATATTTGTATTGAGGAGGAAAACACACCTTATTACCTTGGAAAGACAGAGGGTTGCAAAATTATTATATCTGTTTCATGTGCGTTAATCAACAGACATAAATTTGAGTCATGTCCTATCAGAACTGATTCTTATACCATTTCAGGATCTTTGTGTTAACTCTTAATCTTACAGCCTTACCGAAGGGAAGTGAATTGTATGGCCAGGCAGGTAAATTAACCAGGGTTCTTTTTACTTTTCCTAGTAGAGATGGGTATTTGTGTCCTAAGAACATGGTTTGGATGTGTGGAAATAGATCATATCTGTATCTGCCTGCTAATTGGTCTGGAGAATGTTATTCAGCTACTACTTATGATTCGATCAGTCCATTATTAGAAAGGAAGACAATGTTCAAACGGCAAAAGAGAGCTAGGATTCTATATTGGCAATAGGAGGACTTTGGATTACCTCTTAGCTGAGAGGGGTGGTGTTTGTCATTTATTTGGAGAACAGTGTTGTATTTTTTATTCCTGATGTGTCTAATAACATGATCAGTATCCATGATAAATTGGGAGTTGCTGACGGTTCAACAGAATGAAAATATGGGTTTCTCTTGGAAACCCTGGGTAATAAAGATTGGAGTAATTTTATTTTTATTTTTGATTTTGATGTTTATTTTAAAGTGTTGTATATTCTTTTTTTGGTTTTACTTTAATTATAATCTTGGGTGATGGTTTTGAAGAATTTTCCTTTTAGCTGTGATTATCTTGTAATCAGAAGAAAGGAGTGTTGTGGGAAAATTCTTTTTCATGCTCTGAACTTCCATTTACCTCTCTCCTCTGACGTCTGTGTTTTGTTACCATAGAGGAGTTGGTCTGTAAAACCATTACCAGAAGTTTAATGGTTAAAACACATCCTGGAGGGTTGTGTCTGAGGAAGAGCAGATGGCTGTCCTCATAAGTAACTTTGTTACCTCTGACCCCAGGTGGGGTCTAGAGGACCATGTCTCCAAACTCTTTTAAGTTGAAGTAACACCCACATACTGTTTAAATATAATCTGTAAACTGTGCTCTGAGCTCTGTTTCACTGACTTGTCAGTGACAGGGTCTTCAAACGCAGAAATGCCTTTGAATAAAACTTATAAAGACAAAGTCCGGATTTTCTCTTATTGTGAGTTAATTTCTCTCCCACTTTGATAAGAAAAATTCCATTATATAGGTCAGGTTCACACACATTGTTAACAGGTTCAGAAACTCTGGCACTAGCATGTGTTAACACTTTTCTATGCAACATCAAATGCATAAATGACTCCTTAGTTTATCCAAATCATCATTCTGATTGTAGTGGAGATGCTCAATTATATACTAACTTTTAAAAATGCATAAAAGGGCAACTTTGGGTTTCGTTTTCAGCTTTGTGGGGAATGTGACAGATTTGTGTCAACACATGCACTTATATCAGATATTCATTTGTACAAAAAATAACCTGAACTTTTAACGGAGCAGAGTCCACAGGTCCTTGAGATAGTCACCCGCATCCCACATCTTAAGTTATTCAAGCTCAAGTACATAACACTATGAACGATACCTGATGCCTTTATAACATTAACTTTGATAGCTCAGACTGATGGCAGTGAAGAAGGCGTCTGAGACTCATACCTTTCACCCCTAAGAGTGTATCACATCTAACAAATAAATAGGGAGAAATAGTGTTCAAGGTGGATTTTATTATTATGTTTATGGGAAGTCAAACAATAAACTCAGAGTTAAAAGAAGCTGCCTGCACAGAGTTGTCACACATCACTCGTTATGCTAAAGGTCTACTCCCAAAGTCTTTGCACCAAAATGATGCCACATAACCAATTCAGCCATTAACTTTTTATGTTTAGAAGGTTTTTGAGGTTTTTGAGTCCAACCCTGCTAAGACTGAAAGGGTCAGATACAACACGGAAAGGTATGGATAGGGAATATGGACTTAAAATTGTATTACAATATTTTGTTGTATTTATAAAAGTGTCAAAAAAAAGTATTTAAAACAGCTTACAGTATTTTATGGCAGGCGTAAGATTGTGACTTCATATCACTGCAGTCACAGCCCCCAAAAACACAAATCTTGTGCTCTTAAAAAAACATACAAATATTAAAATAGCCTTCTTCAGGGTACCAAGCCCGAACGAGAGACGCGAGGCCATCCCCCAGTGGGCCCACCACCTGCAGAGGGAACCGTGAGGGACCGGTGCAAAGAGGATTGGGCAGCGGACGAAGGTGGAGACCTCAGCGGCCCGATCCCCGGATGCTTAGGCTGGCTCTAGGGACGTGGAATGTCACCTCGCTGGGGGGGAAGGAGCCTGAGCTTGTGTGGGAGGTCGAGAGATATCGACTAGAAATAGTCGGGCTCGCCTCCACACACAGCGTGGGCTCTGTGCTTCCACAGTAATGGGGGCACTGTACCGGTCCGTTGTGGTGAAGAGAGAGCTGAGCTGATAAGCGAAGCTCTCGATTTACCGGTTGGTATACGTTCCTACCCTCACCTATGGCCATGAACTTTGGGTCATGACCGAAAGAACGAGATCCCTGATACAAGCGGCTGAAATGAGCTTCCTCCGTAGGGTGGCCGGGCACTCCCTTAGAGATAGGGTGAGGAGCTCGGCCATCCAGGAGGGGCTCGGAGTAGAGCCGCTGCTCCTCCACATCGAGAGGAGCCAGTTGAGGTGGCTCGGGCATCTATACCGGATTCTTCCTGGACGCCTTCCTCGGGAGGTGTTCCAGGCACGTCCCACCGGGAGCAGGCCCAGGGGACGGCCCAGGACATGCTGGAGGGACTATGTCTCTCGGCTGGCCTAGGAACGCCTTGGGCTCCCCCTGGAGGAGCTGGAGGAGGTTTCTGGGGAGAAGGACGTCTGGGTGTCTCTGCTGAGTCTGCTGAGTCTGCTGCCCCCGTGACCCAGTCCCGGATAAAGCGGAAGACGACAAGTGCGAGAACCATTTATTTCTAAACAGCACATAATATTTGTCCTTAATCCTATTTTTAAATTAATTGATATTTATTAAAGTTCTCATGGAAACAACAGTGGAGAGTAAATAGTAAAAGAAACAATCACAACAGTTTTGGGGGTTTTCAGACATTATCTATTGGAATTTTTCATTGCGATAATAAATCAAAATTTTTTATTATGAAAGATTTTTCAGGATAACAATACATGATACGATAAATCCCTATTTCTAGTGACATATAAAAGGGACCAAGACAAGATAAAACTACACCAAAAAGAAATGGTCCTAGACAAAATTTAAAACTAAGGCGCCCTTGTGAAAGCTTAGAGTTCGAGTCCTAGATTGTGTTTTTAAATGATCTTCTTCATTATGTCAAGGACAAAGAAAACCACAAATTACTGCAAATAACCTGTTAGTAAACCCATATTTATTGATTAGCCTCTTTGTGAACGTGTCAACTTCTTCAACAGTTATTGTGTGATGAAATATTGCACCCTGTGGGGCATTAAGCTTTATGCTTTGTTGCCAATTGCATGCCCATTAGTTACAAATTTTTCTCTTGCACGTCTCATTAACTGTAGATTACCTTGCTGTTACATGTCAGTTTAAGTAATCAGTAATGCATCAGCAGTTCATAAATAAAACTGACAAGTGTATTCTAACTGGAACACACACTGACCTTAATACAATATTGAGTGCAATTAAAAAATATGCTGTGGTGGCCTGATCAAGTTTCTACTCTCATAAAAGGTTACTGTTTGCAGAGCATGCTTCAAAAAAGGTAATAAAATAATAAAATAAATAAATAAGGTACATAAAATGTACTGTATATTTTGTCTTGTAAAAAAGAGCAACTTTTCTATAATTTTAATCCATAAAAAGCATTTAGTCAACTTTGAACAATTGTTTCTAAAAGCACACAGTTCCATGGAAAAGATCCTGAGGCTAGGGTTATAAAACACCATCCCAAGCTTTGAACATTTCACCGAGCCCTGTTCAATCCATCACTCAAAAGCAAAAACTCACTAAGACATGGCCGTCAAACCAGATTGCCATGAGGAGTTTCTGGTTCTATATGACCAAAGCTGAACTTTTTTCCCTACAACCAAAATGCTATGCATAGCAAAAAACTAATTGCACATCAACCCGAAAACACCACCCTCACAGTGAAACACTGTGGTGGTAGCATCATGCTGTGGGGACAGTTTTCTTAAGCAGGGACAGGAGAGTCAGTTGGAGTTGATGGAAAGATGCATGGAGCTAAATACAGGATCTAGAAAATACTGGGGTGGAAGTTCACCTTCCAGCAGGATAACAGGCCTTAATATGCAAACAGAGCTACAATGGTATGGTTTAGATCAAAGTATATCTACAGTATATCTTAGTGTGGCCCAGACTGACTCCAGGTGGTCCACATTGAATCTGAATGAACTTCAGCTATTTTGCAAAGAAGAGTAAATTTGTCTAAATTTTGAAACCTTTTGAATAGAGACATACGCTAAAAGACTTCCATGTAATATCTGGGGAACTGACTACAAATGCAATTTCATATTTTTAAGGGATTTTTTCTTCCACTTTAGAATTATGCTGTGCTTTGTGTTACTTTATCACATAAAACTTTTGCATCCAACTGTATATCACTGGTGTGCAAATACTGCATTACATGCACTCATTTGAAATTTAAATATTGCATATATCTATATTGAGGTGATTGGGATTCTGTGCAGTGCAACCAGGAGCATAGCACAATATTCTGAGCCTCTAAACCACCTTGTTCATCAATGTTGCGACATCTCAGTGCCGAACAATTGGTGATAATAAATTAATAAATCACAAACTACCTTCGTTGCTCTATAACTGTTGCTATTAGCTGAAACTTGCAGTCTGATCCCTCAAAGTGCAACGTTTAACACTGGTGCAGCCTTTTAACTGGATGCTGAGAAGGAAACTCCAAAGTAAAACCTGATGAAATGAACATCAGACAGTCATTGTTGCTTAATATTCCATTCAGTATTAATAAAACATGACAAGGACTTTTCACAAGATATCTGAAAACCATCTAAAAGAAACTGCTTAGTCAATCACTTAACCTAGATGGCATTAAATTGACCTCCAGTAATAAAGTAAAAAAAACCTTGGTGTTACTTTTGACCAGGGCATGTCATTTAAATCCCATATTAAACAGGTTTCTAGGATTTCCTTCTTTCATCTCCGGAACATTGCCAAAATTAGAAATATCCTGTCCAGGAGTGACGCTGGAAAACTAGTCCATGCATTAGTTACTTCAAGGCTGGACTGTTGTAATTCTTTACTATCAGGATGTCCACAAAATGCAGTTAAAAGCCTTCAGCTGATTCAAAATGCTGCAGCAAGAGTTCTGATGAAAATTAAAAAGAGAGATCATATTTCTCCTATTTTAGCTTCCCTTCATTGGCTCCCTGTTAAATCCAGAATAGAATTTAAAATTCTCCTCCTCACATATAAAGCCCTTAATGATTTAGCTCCATCATACATCAGAGATCTGATTGTTCCATATGTTCCTAACAGGGCACTTCGTTCTCAGACTGCAGGTGTACTGGTGGTTCCTAGAGTCTCTAGAAGTAGAATGGGAGGCAGATCCTTTAGTTATCAGGCTCCTCTCCTGTGGAACCAGCTCCCGGTTTTGGTCCGTGAGGTGGACACCCTGTCTACTTTTAAGGCTAGGCTTAAAACTTTCCTTTTTGATAAAGCTTATAGTTAGAGTGGCTTAGGTTATCCTGAGCTATCTCTGTAGTTATGCTGCTATAGGCCTAGGCTGCTGGAGGACATAATGACCACTTTCACTCTCTCTGCTACATTCTCACACTACTCTGCAATTTTGCATTATTTGCTGTTATTTCAGTTTTTCGGCTTTGTTCTCTTTTGTCTTCCTAGACGCTACACCAGGCCTGGCTCTGTGTCTACCTGTGACACCTTTCTGGAGAGGGGCATTGTCCGAGCTTCTGCTGGCAACAACTTAATGCTCACCCTCTACCGATGATCCACATGGCCCTGTCTTTCAGTGTTTAACCCTTTCTCTCTCCTAGACATGGCGATAGACTGACCTTTTACTGTGACTAACTCTATGTGCTCTCTTTCAGACTTTAACCTTGAAAACTGGCTCAGGGTTTATCTGTTCTTTCTTTCTAGATGAAACGACTAAAGGAGCTACATCCATTAACATTTACTTTTCCTTCCCATAGAAAGTACTCCTGAATCAGTGCTTCTTTGTTCTCTTTGTGTCTCTGCTCTGTTCTCTCTAACCCCCAGTCGGTCGTGGGCAGATGGCCACTCACACTGAGCCTGGTTCTACTAGAGGTTTCTTCCTGTTAAAAGGGATTTTTCCTCTCCACTGTCGCTACATGCATGCTCAGTATGAGGGATTGCTGCAAAGTCAACGCCAGTGACTGTCCACTGCCTCTACATGCTCATCCGGGAGGAGTGAATGCTACAAGTCACTGACTGGATGGAATCTGTTGGGTTTCCTTAGACAGAAAAACGTTTTATCCAGTTTGAATAAATAACTGAATCTGACTGCACTGTTCAGTGTTTAGGACTAATTGGAATGTATGTACCTGACTTTTGTGAAGTGCCTTGAGACAACATGTGTTGTGAATTGGCGCTATATAAATAAACTAAATTGAATTGAATTGAATTAAACAAATTGTAAAAATACCCCACGGGATAATTACTTTTATTGTTTTGGAAGTTAGACCTTTCGGAGCATAGGCTTTGCAAAGGAAACCTAAGTTTAAATACATGAATCAACTGCTGTCCATTCTGAGTTGCCCATTAACATCTGTTTGTGATTCCTAATCTACTTTTATGACTGTTGGTTTCCGGGAACCCTGTCCTCATGAGACCCATTCAGACTCTACGCTGCCTGAACAGATTTCCATAACCGACACTAAAAAAGAAATATGGAAAGAATCTAAGCTGAGGTAATTTCTCTTTTCCTCATCTTGATTCACTTGCATGTTGCTTGCTCATGAATCTCAATCACGGGGGAGGTTTGAGAGACATTTTGTTGGATATTGGCAACAAAGCTTTCCTCTGAAAGCTTGTAAATGCCCTTGAGAACCGAAACGGGCTGTTGAATGTATACCATCCTCTGATATTTCTTCACTAGATCAACCCTGAAACTGATTACATTGTATGCCCATAATTCCCAATTAAAGCTGCCAAGGACTAAATAAGATATCTATTGTCTTTGGTAAGTTTGAAACAATTGTACTTAATTCACTATTTAGCTATCAGCATTTTTATATTTTTACATGCAGAAACCAAGAAGGCTGTTAGGCTGATTGTAATTAACAGTAAAAAAAAAGTAATAATAATCTCAGCTGTTTACTATACCTTAATAAACATCTGCTTTGCTTCAGACCTTTAAATCTATGATTTTTTATTAGCTTTTCTGGTATTGTTGAGTTTGTTCCAGGTTTACTGGTATTTACCTACAGTTTTAGCACTTGTATATTTAGTACGCCTTTGGGCTTCTGTTCTCCTCTGTTTTTTGGGCTTTTGTTTTGGGAACAACTTTACCAGATGTTATCTTCTCCCCAGCATCCACTCACTAAGTATTTTCCTCAGACCCTGATTGCGGTTTGGCCCCTAATTGCCAAAACCTCACAGGATCATCACAAACAGCCAAAACCTGTAAACTGTAGAGATGCATAGATTAATGTCTTACTGATACCAGTTTCCATTTTAGGTTGAATTGAGGGTTGGGTAAAATCAGTTATGCTCCATAAAAATAGCTGGGTATACTTTATTACAAGTTACTCTGACAAGTTGAATTATTACTGTAATTTAGGGAATTGTATGGCTCTGAAATAGATTTTCAACATTAGTCTCTCAGATTACAAATGCCCTTCCCTGAAATCCCAGAACAAAATACTCTATAGAATAATTAAGCAGAAGCAATCAAACAAAACATTTTTTAAATTGTAGCAAGATTACAGAGTCCACACATCAACCTATCAACCTATTATGCCTTATCCTGTCTGATCAGGGGACGCAGCAGGCTGCAAACTTTCCAGCTGAACTAATCCACATACGTGCTTTCTGCAAGGCCATGTTCACTGCCACCTACATTTTTAGCTGAAAGGTTTGCCCCCTCTAGCCAAGACCTACGGTCTGTGGTTCGCAGCAGAGTGTGAAGCAGCTGCGATGAAGATCAGCTCCTCCAAGTCCAAGGCCATGGTTCTCGACCGGAAAAGGGTGGCTTGTCCTCTTCAGGTTGGAGGGGAGTTCCTGCCTCAAGTGGAGGAGTTTAAGTATCATGGGGTTTTGTTCACAAGTGACGGAAGAATGGAGCGAGAGATCGACAGACGGATCGGTGCAGCTGCCGCAGTAATGGGGGCAATGTGCCGGTCCGTTGTGGTGAAGAGAGAGCTGAGCCTAAAAGCGAAGCTCTCGATTTACCGGTCGGTCTACGTTCCTACCCTCACCTATGGCCATGAACTTTGGGTCATGACCGAAAGAACGAGATCCCTGATACAAGCGGCTGAAATGAGCTTCCTCCGTAGGGTGGCCGGGAACTCTCTTAGAGATAGGGTGAGGAGCTTGCCCATCCGGGAGGGGCTCGGAGTAGAGCCGCTGCTCCTCCACATCGAGAGGAGCCAGTTAAGGTGGCTCGGGCATCTATTCCGGATGCCTCCTGGACGCCTTCCTCGGGAGGTGTTCCAGGCACGTCCCACCGGGAGGAGGCCCAGGGGACGGCCCAGGACACACTGGAGGGACTATGTCTCTCGGCTGGCCTGGGAACGCCTTGGGCTCCCCCCGGAGGAGCTGGAGGAGGTGACTGGGGGAGAGGAACGTCTGGGTGTCTCTGCTGAGTCTGCTGCCCCCGCGACCGGTCCCGGTTAAAGCAGAAGACGACAAGTACAAGTACGAGTACGAGTACGAGGTTTGTTTCAGTCTTTTCCATTTATGCATTGCAGGCTGTCCTTAACTGTCCACTTTTTAATAAACATAAAACAAAGCTTGTTGATGACTTTGCAAGCCGAAAAAACAAGGATTTTTCTGTTCTGATGCATTTAATCATCAGGGAACAAAAAATCCGATTTTCACCTGTCATAGCTGATAAAGGCTAAATTTTATCGTCGAAGGACGTATCACTAATTTTGTCAACAACTCTGATCCGAATGGAGGAGCAACTACAAAACTACAGATATGGAGAAAACCAGCCAGAAACCTCAAGAGCTGCGATACAGATGAAACTAACACCGACGAACATCACTCAGCAGTTCAGGCAGAAATTAAAAAGATGTTCATAGTAGCATTTAATCATCCTATTAGGCAGAGACTTCTAAAACTAACAGAGAATAATTGAAAGGTGCTTTGGAGGAGACTTAAGCAACCTCAACGCAAAGCAGTGTGTTGAGGTATAAATATCATTTAATCCCGAGGAAATTGAAAATCATTACAAACAAGTGTGCATCCATCATTGGGGTGGGATTAAACAAATTCATTTTTCAACAAACTATTCGTTATTAGGTAAATATTAGAGTGACTGTCTTATGCTGCGATGTCTGCCACAGTTTTTGATATTTGCATAAGCATACGCCATTACTTGTCAAATCTGTCTGAAATTAAACAAGCAGAAACGAATCTCTGTCATTTATTACACAACGCACTGATGAAAACACTGAAAGTCAAAACAGCGCCAATCACTGCTCAGAGCAGGACACTAGTGCAGACGAGGCAATAAATGTTGCCTGGGGTCTACATTTGACCAGAACCAGTCCTGATGACAACTACACCCAAGCCCTCAGCAGCAAGAAATTAAACCAAAAAAGAAATGAGACGGACTGAATACATATCTGAGGTTGACAGCTGAAAAACGAGTGCAAAAATCAGTTAGGAGCAACAGATGAGTGATTGATGCAATACTGCAAAACTATTTCACTCCCACTAAGCAGAGCCTGTTGGAAGACACAACTCTGTATGAATAAATGATGGCTCATCTATTGATTGTAACTTGACTCCATTTAGTCCACAGCAAGTGAACGGGATTGTCAGCAGATTGAAAGAGCAACTCTCTGCTGGAACTACAGCTATTAAAGTAGCGTCATTTGTTGTTTCGAAAGGTTTAGGTAAATATCACACTTTTCTGGTCACTTGTGATTACATTCACCATAAAAAAAATAAAGAAGCCCGCAGAGTGAAAGAAAACTATATTAAACCAGACATGACATGAGCAAATCTATAGAGGCTTATTTTGGGTGTTAAATCTCTAACAGTAGATCAGAGAAAAAAGCAAATCTCCTAAAGAAAGAAAAACAATCATCAAAATAGTCTTAATTATCAGGACAAAGGGTAATGTCAGAACTAGCTGGAAACAGAAAAGCAAACAAAGTGAAAAACCTAGGCCTAATGAGGCACAAATCCCTATTTAATCAGATCTAATAGTTTTGATGTTGTGATTATTAATCTGACAATATTATTTAATATTTAATATTAATATTTTAATATTTTATAAAATAATATTTCGGTCTGTTAAGGGTTGTCCTGTGAATACCAGCCTAGTAAGGCGATGGTATTAGGACAAAATTGAAAGGTGTGAGCCAAGCTCTGACATTATTGAACAGCATAAACTCTGCACACACATGGAATGAATTCACACAATTTCTTAAAATACAAGACTTTATTAACAAAAATAAGTCAACTCAAAGTCAAACATATTTCAATGAACAAACTCTTTACTATGCTAAAACAATCCAAATAAACTACCAAGCAGAATTAAAGAATAATGAAGACTAATGGGCTATGTACAATATAAACAAGTTGATTAAAGATGATTGAAAATCATGACCAAAAGAGTGATGCAACATTACCATGCAATGTTATTTATGTTTGAGAACCAAGGATTATCTTGAAGAATCTGGAAATGAAGTTAAGTTAGTCTTGGAACCAACTTAGACAACCATTCACAATGCAAGACCAGATAAAATATTATTATTTAAATAAAATAATGTTTTAAAGAATGATCTGCTGAATAAAACCAACCTTCTTGATGACCATTTCTCAACGGTGTCTCATTAGCTGCCTTTTTTTATTGAAATAATATTCAAAGAAATCTTATTAAAGGAGTATTTGGAAAAGAGCCAAATCTTTCTGGAGAAATTGGCTTAATGGTGTTTACTTAGTTTTCAAATTTAGTAAAATGATGTTTAGGGACTATTATTCACTAGCTTGAAAACTAAACCTTCCTGTTAAATATTCTGTAGCAAGCATGTGTTCTTAAGCTGTTAGCAGTTAAGCTAACAAAGGAGGTTGATAGCTTAGCTTAGCACCAGCATCAAACACATACCTTTAAAATACCAGGGTCAATAAAAGGGTTAAAATGCATAAGCGCGGACGGCGCGTTATGGTCAACCTTCTGTGTTTAAAATAACCCTTTATCTAAAGTTTGTCTTAACTTTAAAAACACAAACACAGAACAGAAAGCTGATCACGTCTGCAGCCTACTAGCAGTTTCACACAACAAACCAAACTTTATAAAAATGAAAACGTTCAGATCATTTCATCCTAACTTTTTCTATTATTCTCTCTGCCCAAAACCTAACCTCTGACCATGGTGAGGGATAGATGTCAGGGGCAGCGAAGTTTGAAGAGGTGTCCACAGTCAACAAGCGGTTAGCTTTCGGCTAACCTCGGTAGCTTCGCGCGCTGTGGCGTGCGAGACGGCTCGTTCTGTCCGTCAACCAGCTGTTCATTACCGTAACCACGGTGATGCGGTCTCTGCTGTCTTCCTTCCAGACTCGGAGACCGCATCTTTGCAGGGCTTCTCTCGAACATCGTGTGCGTCTGCAGGGCTCGGAGAGAGAGTCAAGCAATGCTCATACTTAATCACCCCCGTTTGTGAATGAATACCGGATACACAAACAGTAATTCATTCCATACTTAACTTTGCATATGATCAGTGATCGTATGACACTCTTGGATCCAGTTTGAAGAGTTTATGTCTTTTTTGCCAGAAAAAGACTGCAGCGCGCTGTGTCTGCTCCTGGTCCGATGGTCAACCGGCTTGGAGAGATCGGGGCATTGGAAAGGGGGTGCTTTTATACAGCCAGTGGCATCATGGGAAATCCGCTGATACCCACTTTTCCTAAGTTGTGCCGGAAGTAGGTTAATGCAATTTGTTTTGAAAATTTCAGAAGAGTCCGTACCGGAGTTTAATGTTGAAATCCATGGCTTAGGGTTCCAACATTGAGATTCTTTGCATTTATTGACTGGATAACTCTGGTAACTCCCAAGAAATTAGAAATTCACAGAATTTTGCCAATCACAACATTTTTGAAAAGCTGCAAAACTGACAGTTTACTAAATGTGTGCAATTAATACCGTGAAGCTGTGCTGTTTAACATAAAGCAGTGTCCACATCCCAAAACTGAAATACAATGCATGATTATGTAAGGTGGAACAGCTTCTAGAACCCTGTTTGGCAGCAATAACACTCTGTTTTTTTAAAAATAAATTTTTAGCAGTCTCACATCGTTGTGCATTCCCACTTAGCAGCTTTGTTTAGTTTATTGAAATTTCTGGATACGAAAATGTCCTAAATGTTCTCTATTTCTGAATAATCCTTCTCAATGATGGTGGAGTACACTGATGGACTTCATATTGTTTGGAAAACGCATTGTAACCCCAATTGCTTCTCTAAGGCCATTGCTGATGTTTTTCCTCCCTGGCCTTGTGTTAAAGGGGACATATAGTTTTAAATCCTTCCTTTTCAATCTTAAATCTTTCAGTTGTGGTCTATATAAAGTGGAACTGCAATGCTTTGGTCTAATTTCCTTGTTATTGTAGCTCCATGGGCTTTTACCCTTGTTCTGAGGTGCGTCTGAGAGCAACTTGTTTGGTGCGTTCTATTTATATGCTGTTGAGGCACTTCACACCCCGCCCCACTTAAGGTCAAAGAGCGTAACAATTATACAATTACATATAACAATTACACAAACAAGACAAAAATACTAAAAACAATGCAAAACTGTTTATGTAATAATAATATTAAAAACAAGCAGCACGGTTCTGTCCTCAAGGAGCTAAAAGCAGCACACAGCGCTAACATAAGCAGAAGGCACGCTGCTACTGCTATCAGAACAATGGCCAGGACATCATATCAACACACAATAAATTCATGTCTAAAATAAAGTTTGCTGTCATTATAGCATTATTTGCAGCTTATCGCTTTGGTGTGTCCGTCATTTCCATAGGTAGAAGGAAGTGATAGCTTAATAAGATGAAGTCGTTCAGCAAATTTATATTACTGTTACTGGTCAAGGTTGCTAAAGAACCCATCCTTGAATTGAGGAAACAGGAATTTCCCCACTGATGTGGAGAAATTTCAATGAAAAATAAAATTTAACCAGACACTTTGAAAAGGTTCTGATGCTGGGGGGCGGTGTAACAAATAGTGTGGGTTAAAACACCCAACAACTGAACCGAACTTTTCCTCTTTCAGCATAGGCTGTCTTTAGCTTGGACTACAAAATCGCTGTGAGAAATAAATATGGAGGATACGCGAAATTGATCAACCGGAAGTCCATGACCCTATTTAGCTGTTTCGCAGCAACTACTGTGACGTATCAGTTGGAAAAACATAGCAGATGATAGAGAAAACTGAACGGACCAAAAAATATGATCCAAACAGATTACAAAAATATCTCCACAACACCTGGAGAGACTAAATTCAACTTTTCTGCACTCCTACAGACTAAAGGCTAAAAAAGTGAATTTTGCATGTGTCCACTTTAACACATACCAGAGAGACTAAATGTACATCCTTCAATCAAACGAGGTGTGAAAATTTTGACAGGTGGGCGGGACTTCCGGTAGGGGACATCCTAAGGCGGGACTTCCGGTGACGTAACCGGATGTTGTCATTAACCGGATGTTGTCATTACGGCGGGACTTCCGGCGGCGTAACCGGATATTGTCATTA
>JAHHUM010002132.1:0-64350 GCA_036173005.1 Crenichthys baileyi | reverse complement strand
AACACATACAGAACAAGTTGCATTAGTTACTGCATTCAAAAACTTGTTAACGCTCTTTCATGCTGATGCAATTACAGTTCGGTGAGTTTTCTTCTGCCTTCAATACAATGCAGAACTCAAACTGTGGATAAATGGGATCTTGACCAATCAATATGCTGTTCGACTGGCTCCACATAGGGACACATGCATTTGCCCTTACTGCTGTATTTATCCTGTACACAGAAATATGTCAGAAATGGTATGAAAACCAATTCATTTTTAGGAATGCAGATGACTTATTATGAGTCTGCTAGAGGATAAATCAGAACAGCCAGGGCCAGGTTCTTGGAAACTAAGGTGTGATGAGTAACAGTAAACATATCTAGGAAAAACTAAATGACTATTGATTTTAGAACACATACAGCATTCACATCCAGCAATGTAAATATGCTGTGAGTGAGTATACATCAATTAGTGAAATGTGTTTAAGTTGAGAAATATCTCAAAACTGTTACTGATTCAGGACGGACGTTTAGAGCCAACTGTGAAAGTGTTTGTAAAAAAAAGAGTTTCAGTCGCACTCGTTCTTGAGAAGGCTTTGTTGCTTCTATATTGATAAAAAAAAACAATGGCTTCTTATAATAATTCATCTATTGAAACCGTTTTGTCCTTCTCCTTGGTGGCATGTTTTTTTCCCTAAAATACAAGAAATAATTAAACTCAACTCATGCTAATTCTACAAACTGCTAATTATAATATTTAATTCCACCATTACCGCCTGTAATGCTACAGAATCTATTCAAGCCTAACTTTCACTGACTCACTGCTGATTAAAAAGTATTTGTTTACCTGCTGTCTCTTCTCAAACTCCAGTTTAATTGGGGACTTGATGCAGTTACAGGTGTCCTGGTAGGTCTGTTTCAGGGCCAACTCCATTAGATGCTTGTGGTATGCCCCAGCCATGTTGCCACAAATAAAAATAATTACATTGGCCAAAATCTGTGGAGATATAGAGACAGAAAGACTAAGCTGAATAGAAATATAACAAAACTATTTTTCAAGTTTAAAAGTTACACAGTACAGACAACTGAAAACTTTAGCTTTTGTGCATTGAGTTAGAAACTCTGGGCTTTGACAATGTTGTCTCATGGACTAAAACATCGTCTGGCATGTTTTTAAACATGGCTTAACACACTGAATACTAGAAACAAGAAACAGTAACGACTAAATATTACATGATCTGTCCCGAATTAAAAAGAAAAAACCTTGTATGGACACATATAATAAACAGTACAATCAGTATGTGGTTCTAGTGGAGGTGGAGATCCCCAGCCTGAGAGCATTTCTTGCAGTTCTCCCGTGTGGTGTAAAAAAAAAAAAAAAAAAATAAAAAAAAAAAGAAACAATAATCACAATAAATCACAATCATCACAATGCAAAAAAAGGTTGAATGATAATAAATAAATAAATGCACATCTATAAGACTATGTGGTTGTGGAAGAAGAAACATGCAAGGAATCTTAAGGTGTTATATGCAAACTGTCGAATGCCTCAGAAAAAACAGAAGGAGTCTATGGTCTATCTTGGAATATTTGGTTTCGCTGGAATCTTAAAGCCATAACCTTCATCTTGTACTGAAGTCAGTTGCTGCCAAGTGTGAAACTGTTGGGTTGAGATATTTTCTATATCTTAAAAATGGTTCTCAATCAGAAACATTAAATGCTTCATACAGTGAGTTGAGTTTTTGCAGAGGTGATCAAGTAACTGTGCTGTTTGATTCACAAATTATAGCAGGGTGAAACAAGAGACAGATAAGAGAACTGGGTCTTTGTCTGCATAATAAGCTCACTATGGTCTGGAAGGAGCTGAACTAAGGTGAAGAATCCATCTACCTTTCATGTCCCAGTGGTCATAAGAGCAGCTAATTTTTTATTATTTTTTTTGGTTTGCAGAAGCCAGACTCCAGAAGCTTCAGAGACAAGTTCTTCTTCTTAATTCCAGAGGGAGTTTGGATTAGGAAGGAAGCTAGCTAAAGTAGTTAAAGAAACAGATTAGGATTTTTTTCAGGATCCCTTTGAAGATCTGGCGTGTAAATTTGATTGGGAAGAAGTGCTGAGCTCACTAGAGGGACTATGCAATGCCGTTAAAAAATATTAGCCCCTTTACAGGTTTCTTCTGGTTTTGCTTTTTACCCCCGACCTGAATGTTTCAATTAACAAAACAAATTTTAATATTAGACAAAGATACCATGAGTAATGCAAAGAGCAATTTCGAAATTTTTATTAAGCGTAAAAATGTTTAAAAAAAAGGCAAACCAACCTGGCCCTATGTGTATGCATAACTGCCCCTTGTTAAATCATGAATTAACTGCGATTAACCACATTTCCTTCGAAAGCTGAGATCAGTTTCACTCACCCAGGTTGATTAAAGGCCTGACCTGCAGAATCCTGAAATCACTTAAATAGACCCTGTCTGACAATATGAAGTAGGTTAAAAGATCTTAAAAAGCAACACATAATGCCCCAATCTGAAGAAGTTTGTGAACAGATAAAAAAAAATCATATAAGTCTGGAAAGGGTTAGAAAGCATAAAGGCTTTGGGGCTCAATTAAACCACAATAAGAGCTGTTATCCTCAAATGGAGAAAACAGAGGTAAACCTTCTCAGGACTGACCAGCCTAACAATCTTAATTGAATAAAGCAGATCTCAATTATCTTAGTTAAAGGTTAGATTTCATGATTCCACAACAGGAAAGAGACTGGCCAAAAACAACATCCATGGCAGAGTTCAAAGGCCAAAAGCACTGCTCCAAAAGCAGCACAAACACCTGTCTCACATTTACCAAAAAAACATCCTGATGATCCCCAAGACTTTGGGTGAAATTTTCTTTGGGCTGACAAGACAATAAATACACCTATTTTGGAAGGTATGCGTTACTTAAGGTGTAAAACTCACAGAGCACAGAGCAAAGATCATCATACCTTAATTAATTGTAATGCATGTACCTGACTTTTGTGAAGTGCCTTGAGACGACATCTGTTGTGAATTGGCGCTATATAAATAAACTGAATTGAATTGAAACTGAATTGAATACCTACAATCAAACATGATGGTGGACTGTCTGGGGCTGCTTTACTGATTCAGAACCTGGATCACTCGCTGTAATTAAAGAAACCATTAATTCTGCCCTCCTGCAGAAAGACCTAAAGGAAAATCTTCAGCCATCAGTTTGTGACCTTGAGCTGAAGCTTACTTGGGTTACGAAGGGGAACAATGATCCAAAGCACACAAGAAAATCTACATCTGAATCGGTTAACAATAATAAAGTAAGGGTTTTGGGCAGGCATAGTCAAAGTCTGGAACTAAAACTGATGGTGTGACATAATTTTAAAAAGGCTATTTATGCTGGAACCTCCCAAACTGTGTCTGGGTAAAAACAATTCTTTAAGGTAGTTAAAGAAACTGATTAGGATTATTTTTGAGGTGGAGCACACCCTATGTCTCCCACCAACAGTCACTGTCTGCTGTTCTTTTCTTAACATCACGATCCATCTGGAGAGTGCAACATGCCTTTAGAGAAAGTTGCATTGAATTATGAACAGATAAAAAGGTGAACACAATACATTATATGGTGGATTAGATGGGACTATATTCAAAGAGCACATTGAACACTAAATACATTGTTTGTGCCCATTTTGCTTTTATACTGTATTTGATTAAAACGAACACCATGGCCAGAGGCCAAGTATATAAATATGGTCTACTGGCTGTGCTTATGTCCATGTCTATTCACTGTATCTGGGGCAGATGCCCTCTCTTACAGTCTACTGAATTTTTTATATCTTCTCTGAACACCACAACACTTTTGTACATTTTTCAAAAACTAAAAAAAGAAGAAAAAAAATCAGTTTGACTGCTTTGGTTGGTTTTGTTTATGAATTTACATTTAGAATTTCAGATTAATAAAGCAATCCGAATATTGTGCTGTAAGACACCGTTCTGTCAGAGAGTGAAATTCAGAACAGTGCTGAACAAAAGTTTTTTAAAAAAGGACCAAAATCTATTTAAAATTTCTCTTATAAAAAGTTTTTTAGAAGCACATATTTTAAACATTATTTTACAGTTTAAAGAGCAGCTGGTTTCTGTTTCTCTTTATGAGCCTTAATTAAAAGGTGTTTACATTGCTTTTGTATTGCAATCAATTTGTAATGGTTACACTTGAATGATTTCCCAGTGTAGCAAGTAAAACCCTAATTTCTACACAAATGTAGCGCGGCATGCTTTCAAACTCGCAAAACGACTTTTTTACGACTCTTTGTGAAAGTCTGTCAAATATATTTTAAACAATATAAACTGTGATTAATTGATGATTTTACTACTCCGTGATTAACACAATATGCAAATGAAAATGAAATGTTTTGTCTAACAATAGAGGTTATACAACAAAAAGGAAGAATTAAATGCTCTTACTTGTGGCTATAGTACTAGTAGCATTATTATGTATAGCATATTTAATAATTAATTATATCACATCAGTTTGGATGAATTTCTAAGTTATAAAATTTTAACATTAATAGGTTTTATATACAGTACACTGTTCTCTGGGTTTTAAACCACAGCTGTAATTGTTTTAGCCACCTCTTCCAAGGAACTAAATCTTTTAAATAAGTCTTGGTCAAAACTCATGAAAACAATCAATACTCTAACCTTTCAGAAGGTCTTTTGAACTTTTTCTTTGGACTTTTCCTGTTTTGTCATTCATTTTCAGGCAAGGTACACCTGACCATAATATCATACAAGTATGTCCTTATAAATGAGCAAAGTTAACAAGTGCAGAACAAAAACAGAAATGTCAGGTCCATCTAAAAACATTACATTCAGTAAACGAACATTATTTAGCTATTTCTGCTGTCCTTATGCTAAAATTGAAATACTTCATCCTTTTTTGGTACCATGATGCATTTGCCATTAAGTTCTAACAGCTATTAGTGATATATTTTATATAACCCCAATGAATGATTAAAGAAATGCCGAAATACATTTTTCTCATTCCAAAATATGGACATTACAGACTTTGAGGGTAGTACTTAAACAAATGTAGAATACAACTCCAAAATGGTTAAATCCCTTTAACCAGTGAAGTAAGTTCAGTAGTACATATATTTTGCTCTTTTTAGCATGTCTAGTATCCACCAGCACATCCATTAGCTTCCTGAATATTCAAAACTCAAACAGCAATAATGCATGAAAGAAGATTACCTTTAAATTTAGTTAAAAAAAATTATTTTATCTTTAACCGACAATGTTAATTTTAGTTTTAGCTTAAAGGTCACATATCCTTGCTAAAAATATAGGCTAGAGATTTACAACAAATTGTAATGTAGAAATACTAATTTTGTAAGCTAGAACAAGAGACTACATCTCACATTTAAAAGAACATCATATTTTACTTGCATAATTTCAACACGACTACTATTGGGTCCTGGGCTTGCTACTACTAAACAAATAAAGTATAACAGAATTAAATTCAATGTAGATATAACTATTCCGAATTACTAAATACGCTTTATGTATTTACTTTGTTTGTCTTCTTAAGCAGGGGGGACACTACACAACAAAAAAAGACTACATTTTTACACTAACAGACTCATTTTTCTTTAACAACTGAAAGACTGGGAATCCCACGTTTAACAACTTCGCCTGACAAGGGTTTTACAGACTACAGGATTTTTCAGACCAAAAAAAGCCAACTGAGGGCATCAAACTCATGGAAACTCTCGTGAGGGCAACAGTTTGAAGAAACATAATAGTGGGTGGGTATAATCTCGGATATTCTTAGATGGGTTTTATTTCTGTTCCACTCCCCCAGCTGCAATTTAAAATATTTCAAGTTTAAGTGATAACGTAAATATAGCGAAACACGTGATTGGATGAGCATGTCAGCATGGAGTATCTTTAGCTTACGGCATAGTTTTTGTTCATAGCCCGACAGGATGACCATGTCAACAAACTTTACATTTTAAATGATTAGCCTTTATCTATATATTTATACATGTACATAATACAAAATGACACCATTTTAAATATAATTCTGAAACACTAGCTTCATAACTGAAGCACGCAATACCTTCATTCTTTCCGTACCACCTGGTATCTGCCGAGAGTAAGGAAAAAAGATAAAACGGGGCCAATTGAACAAACCATTCAATGTTTTTGCAGACGAAACGCCTAAATCTTTGAATCTTCAACTTACAGTGTGCAGATATACTACTCTCCTGCCATGTCCCAACCTCTATTTTCTTATTGGCTGTCAGCAACCTGTGTTTGCATTTGGATCTATAATCAGTTCACCCTACCTGACTGCATCCAGATGAGCGTAAAAGATTTCAACCAATTTTGTTTGACTACAACTGAGGTCGGCTCGGTTCTTCGTACACTTGCAGACTCCGGTCTTCACTCCATCTTAAGATTTTTGTGCCCACTCGCCATGCTGACTGACCACAACTAATGTAGAGTGATGCAAACCTTCCCTTACTGGGAATTGATAATGAAATCGGAAACAAAAAATTGTTTAGCATGTCCCCAGGAGTAAAGCAGGGAAACAAATACATCAGTGATATTTATTTCTTGCCTGGGATCATATATCAAGGTCAGGTCTTTATCGTTTAACAAAGTGAACCAAGAACATTTTAGCAATTCATTGTTATTCATATTTGGAGTGACTGGTAATTGAAATTTGCAAATCTAGAACAAGCCCTTTTCCATTGTTATGCTAATCGTCTTGTGAAGTTGCATAGTAGCAGGTGATAACTCTTCACTGACGGAATGATCATAAACATCTACTAATCAACTAATTTGTGTTGTCATAAAATTAGCCATTTATTACACTAATGCAAGCTATTATTTCTAGGTATAAAGTAATTATATGGGCTTATTAAAACAATTAAAACAATAATGTCTTCTGTAAATCCAGCTCTGAGGTTGATCAGCTTACCTGCCACACTACTGCCTCCATGTGATCAGCTGTTGTGGACAAGCAGACCGTCAACACAATGGTGTGAGAGGCGGAGGTCAGGACACTGGCAACGATAGCTTCCCGCATAGAGAACGGTAGCATGGTGTAAACCACAAACACAATGAACAGGAAGAAGGATACCTGCAGAGAAAAACACTTGCTTATAATACAACTCCTGACAAAAGTGCAAATTAAATGTAAGAGGGAAAATGAGAGATGCTAGAGTAGAAAATAAAATCAGTGTTGTAGAAAATACTTTTTTTTCATGTGTACAGGACAAAAATTATATATCTCAACCATTAATTATTATATGAGTGTTGATCACTTAAACATCATTACTTTTCCATCATTGTTAGCATCACTAGTTAACTGCAAAAGGCAGAAAGGGGGTTTTCTGCCTCCATATTTCAAATCTGGCACCTGTAATGTAACATTGGGAGAGCTTCCACTTTCTACAGAAGGGTTAAAGTTGTTCATCTGCTGCCCTGCATGAACAGAAAGAGGCTAGGGTTCTCACAGGCTACAGCCTGCCATCACTTAACCTTTCATAGCTTATTTTTTTAGGCAAGTGGATAAAGAGAAAAGCAGAGTGGTAGTCAGTGACAAGCAGACACAGTTCAGCAAAGAAGAGGAGAAAGGGTGTTAAGGAGAAAGGGTGAGAAAGCGCCTAAAACACATTGTCACCTTAGCTTTGTCACTTCGCTAGAAATAAGGATTTACCGATGGAAAACTAACAAACAAAAAATAAAATTAATATGATAAAAAATAAATCTGACAACCAATAACCTATAAAACAATGCAGTGATATCAGAGTTTAGTGTGAATATCTATATTCAAGAACCAGGGTTTGTTTTGAGTAATTTGGAATGAGGCCAAATTAGCTTTAAAAATAAAAAGGACAACTGATATGTGTTCAAACCAAGATTATTATCGTAAACAAATGAAAACTAGTACTAAAAAAACATTTTCGTTAACTGAAATAAAAATAAAAACGAGACTTTGTAAAAAAAAAAAAAAGAAAAACCAACTGAAACTGTGATGAGTGTTCACAAAACTACCTAAAATAATGTATAGAGATGATGTGCTTAGTTTTCATGTGTCTTGTATAAAGTTGTTTCCAGTTTTTGCTGTGCCTCATTATGCCAGCAGATGGCAGCTACGTCAGTCAAGTCCACACCTAGTGTCATGTCGGCAAAACTAGGGAGAAAGCCCCAGAGTCCAATTTGGAATAGTTTTGCGTTTTAGATAAAAGCAAGAGTCTTGTCGTGGAATGAAATAAAATATGTGGGAAATTATTAAAGGGGGAAAATCCCACAAACCATAAAGTCCATGAAGACAGCTAACCTACCTTGAGAAGGTAAAAGGAGCATGCCCTCATCCACAGGATGTGGTATGCAACTCATGTTACAAAAAAAAAACCTAAAACTAATAGAAACTAAACTGAAACTAAGCATTTTCAAAAAATAAAAACTAAAACGAGCAAACAAATGCTAAAAATTAATTAAAACTAAAATAGAATAGAACTAAATAAAAATAAAACTAATGAAAACCAAAAAACTATTAAAACCGTGGTTGAAACAACCAGTTCACAATGCAAAGCAGAAGGGAAAGTAAAACACAATTTTAATAACAAATGTTTCAAAAATCATTTGCTGAATTAGAAATCAATAACAACACTTTTGACAATTGATTCTTAATGTTGTGTTAACTAGCCATCACTGTGAATGAAGGGGGAAGATTGAATATTTATATTTAGATTTATATGAGGTCCTGGTCATAAAAATTTACTTTAGTAATTACATTCAAAAAGTGAAACTTGCATATTATATTCATTCATCACACACAGACTGATATATTTCAGGTATTTATTTCTTTTAATTTTGATGATTATAACTGACAGATAATGAAAACCCCAAATTCAGTATCTCAGAAAATTAGAATATTACTTAAGACCAATACAAAAAAACAGATTTTTAGAAATGTTGGCCAACTGAAAAATATGAACATGAAAAGTATGAGCATGTACAGCACTCAATACTTAGTTGGGGCTCATTTTGGCTGGATTACTGCAGCAATGCGGCGTGGCATGTAGTCGATCAGTCTGTGGCACTGCTCAGATGTTACGAGAGCCCAGGTTGCTCTGATAGTGGCCTTCAGCTCTTCTGAATTGTTGGGTCTGGCGTATTGCATCTTCCTCTTCACAATACCCCATAGATCTTTTATGGGGTTAAGGTCAGGCGAGTTTGCTGGCCAATTAAGAACAGGGATACCATGGTCCTTAAACCAGGTACTGGTAGCTTTGGCACCGTGTTCAGGTGCCAAGTCCTGTTGGAAAATGAAATCTGCATCTCCATAAAGTTGGTCAGCAGCAGTAAGCATGAAGTACTCTAAAACTTCCTGGTAGATGGCTGCATTGACCTTGGACCTCAGAAAACACAGTGGACCAACACCAGCAGATGACATGGCACCCCAAACCATCACTGACGGTGGAAACTTTACATTGGACCTCAAGCAACGTTGATTCTGTGCCTCTCCTCTCTTCTTCCAGACTCTGGGACCTTGATTTCCAAAGAAAATGCAAAATTTACTTTCATCAGAGAACATAACTTTGGACCACTCAGCAGCAGCCCAGTCCTTTTTGTCTTTAGCCCAGGCAAGATGCTTCTGATGCTGTCTCTTGTTCAAGAGTGGTTTGACACAGAGCTCTGTGAACAGCCAGCCTCTTTAGCAATGACCTTTTGTGTCTTGCCCTCCTTGTGCAAGGTGTCAATGGTCGTCTTTTGGACAACTGTCAAGTCAGCAGTCTTCCCCATGATTGTGTAGCCTACAGAACTAGACTGAGAAACCATTTAAAGGCCTTTGCAGGTGTTTTGAGTTAATTAACTGATTAGAGCGTGGTACCAGGTGTCTTCAGTTTTAAACCTTTTACAATATTTTAATTTTCTGAGATTTGGGGTTTTCATTAGTTGTCAGTTATAACCATCAAAATTTAAAAAATAAACATTTGAACTTTATCATTCTGTGTGTAATGAAAGAATATAATATACAAGTTTCACTTTTTGAATGGAATTACTGAAGTAAATAAATTTTTTCATGATATTCTAATTTAATGACCAGTACCTGTATAGGGCCATTCACACTGCTGGTCTGGACCATGGATCTGTAAACGTGAGAAAATTCACACCTTCAGTTGGCCCATCTCATCGAGGGGACTGTTGCTACTTTGGTTTTCAAATGTACTTGTGAGCTCCATCAGAAATTTTCAAACTCTTCCGTCTTTGTATTCATGCTCTTACTTTTTTTTTACTCTACTCAAATGCGCTGCTATGACGTTACATCCTCTCCTTCTGCTTTTGGTATGCTTACCCAGCCAGCATTCACACTGCAAACGAACCACTCCTTGGTTCGGATAAACCCTACTGAGGTGCATTTCTCTGGTCCTTTTCAGGGTCCAGGATGGGTTCACACTGACATAATCCAGTCCAGAAACCGGACCCCGGCACTGTACAATGCGTCCCAAAGGTTTGGTGTGAAAGCACTGATAGATTCCCAATTTGGCGAAAGGACGGCTGAAGTGATGACATTACACTCCAAATGATTGCAGCTCTAACAGAATAAGATATGCTGTAAACACAGCAGAACTAATGGTACCTTGAGCACTGGAAGCTGAGAAGACGGAGACACAATTTAGCATGTTTATAAAGACTAAGCAGACATATTTTATGTAGGTTAATGAGAGGAGATGAAGGGAAATGCAGAAAAACCCAAGCAAGCTCTTGTAACTGGACCATCAGTCTTTAAAGCACTCATTGAAATACAGTTTGTTGCAACTTTAAAACACCACCCAGAACTTTTGGAGCATCAGGCTCAGTGACCTCTTTGCACTTAAGCTCCACAAACAAAGCAAAACAATGAAAAAATATTTAGTTGGTTTTATCCTAAACTAGACACAACCTCTTCCCATGAACCGTTCTCATGAACAAGAGAGCAAATTGAGTTCAGCAGATCCGATAGACAAGTCGTAGCTGCCACTCTTGGCCTAGCATCTTGTTGCTCGGACTGACGCACACATCACACGCGCAGAGCTTCAATTTCAAATGCCTTCTTCTGCAGGCAGTGAAGGGAAAACCGCTTCGAAATCTATGATCAAATTGGAGCTCAGACAGCCAGTTTCAGTCACCCAGTCTTATTTTCATTAGGGCACAAACAGACCGCACTTTACTTTGGATCCAAGTTTTCTTTAATTTCTTCTACTCGGCCAGCAAGGTAAAGATATTCATGCGCGTGTGTCCCAGTGCAGCATATAGAGAGCTGCGGGCAAAGTGGAAGAAATGCCGCTAGGAGCAGAGTTTTGTAGCCATGTCATCACGGGGATTCTAGCTGTGACTGCTTCTTCTAGGGAGCTGTCATGAAAATGGGTCAAAATGGGGTATTCTGGGATTTAGCGTTTTTACCAGTCTCTTTTGTTCTCTGTGTGTAGTCTTTGTTTACTGCCATGGCTGGGCCAAATACGTCTAAATACGGCATGGTAATGTTTATGCAGGGGTTTAGATGCTGTATAAAAGTGTAATTAACTTTATTAAGCCTAATTGTGCTATTACAAACCAGGTGGAGCAATTTCAAGATCACTACAATATGTACTTTGTCTTTGTATGGGAATGCTCCATATAAAATTCTGAATCAGATGTAAACTGCTTCTCATGTTAGTAGGATGACTAACCTCTGATGAACAATGGCCAAACAGTCCCTCACATCTGATTCATCCCCAAGCTCCTTATCCCCTCGGCTGTCTTTCTCATCACAGGGTCGTCTCCTTCTGCAGCCTACCCACTTTTTTGCTGCTCACATCTGACAGGGACTTTCCTAGACCAAAACCTGTCTGTTCAATACTAATGAGACTGGCTGTATACCACATACGTGTGCATCTGGCACATGTATCCAAGAGACACAGGGGAAAGAGGAAGTGATGAGGCAGGATCTATGCCTCAGTGAGGGGTAGAAGCTTGTCCACACAGATAAGCCCTTTTCCTAACTCTTAGGGCATAGAAAAGCTTTGTAGGGTGAGACTAAGTAACCAATTTATTTTAGGTTGGAAGACAGAAAATAGCCTTTACAAAGTAACTTTTGGAGGAGAAGCAGTGAAAGGACGACCACCAAGGATATATCTGTTAGACCCGTATTTTAGTATCCGTTGTACTTTATAGTGTCCTGAAGTTATAAAATAATGATTTATTTTATTTATGCTGACTAGTATGCCTTAAGGAAGGCCTTAAACTTAGTCTTAGCTATTGGAAAATAGCACATATTTATTATTTAAATCGGTTTCATTACAGGCTGCCTGAAGAGATGTGATGCACGTTATTTCAATGATACATGAATCAGGTTTTCTGGTCTCATCTGCGGATAATTAGAATAATGAATACTGCGTACTAAGATGGACTGCCATGAAAGGCTACTGAGTATTTCCCTTAACCTATAAAGTTCCAACAACCAAGTAAAACAAGACTGCACTCCCTTCAAAAAAATGTTGTCTATTGAGAAATTGATAATTAATGTGACTAGGAAGTTGCAGAGCATAGGTAGTATAATGGCTTAACATTTGAGTGGAGCACAAGAAAGTAATGAATGAAGAGGCATGTGAATCAGAGCATCTTTAGCTACCTCTTTGTGATAAATTAGTCCACACCAGACATCTGTCTTGCTAAGTACTTCTAAATGAGTACAGCATTCACATGATGAAGACCTAATGTACTGTTGTGTTTCCAATGAGGTCTGGACGTATGTTTTGGTGGGATTAACGAACTTGGTTATATTGCCATGCTTAATTCCCAATAGCTCTAGATGCAATATACCAATGGACAGTATAGTACACATGGCATAGGTATTTACACTGTACGGCACAAATCTCATGGAAGCTGCAGCTACACAACCGTATTCAGAGGGGAAAGGTGCTCGACAACATTCCGTAAGTAAAAGCAAACATTTTCTCTGCACATATACACAAATAATTGTGTAAGAACAAGTATGTGCTTTGCTGTACTGTATGTTTTTCATGAAATTTCTGCTACACAAGAAATAGTGCACAAAGACGTGATCTGTGGAATAAGACAAACTTCCTCCTCGAGCACACTGACCCTGTAGAGTTTAATGATATTAAGACACCATTACGCAACATAGTCTAAGACGCTTGACAAATGAATTTTTCAAAGGGTTAAAGGTTAAAGTGTGTTAATTTATTGTATGTCTTCATTTTGTTTTTACTGTTTTTGTGTACTTTTATTTTGAAATATGTGGGCATTTCCTTTGTTTTACTATATCCTAAATAAATCACCCATGAATTTGAAACTTATGGCCTCCAAAATGGCCAAGGATAGCCAGTCAGAAGGTAGCTGTTTAACAAAAGACCAATGGGTAGATGACAAGACGTAGACTTAAACATGCCAAATTCAACAGGAGGAAAATATGTGGCTTTTGGAAGTCTAGGAATAGTGCACCTAGCCTGCAATTTCTTCACATTTGGCAGAAGTGTTACTGGTTGATCTCTCCCTCCACTAGAGAGCTGAATTGCAAGTGGATGCCTAAGATGTGACAGGATTTTTAGTTTTATCCACATTCTTTTAGCAGTTATACATTTTTAACCGATTATTATTACCCTTTTCTTTACTTTATCACATTGTTTTCTTCTTTTGATTTTAAAGGAACAATCATCCTTTTACACACAGAAAAATTCACAAATAATTTAGTCCAACTGATTATCAGTGGTTTCACATCATTTACCTGTGTCTTGTTTTCAATAAGGTGTAGGTAAGATTTCCAAACCAATATGAATTATATTCTTAATGCTTTTCTTTCTAAGAATCAGATGAGACTTTGTAATGTGGAAAAGAAAGTGGAGCTAGAAAGTGGAACTTGAAACCTGACAAAGTCAGCATCTATTTTTGGAACCATTTTTAAATCAACAATTATAATAGACAATGGAATAAAATACTGACTTGTTATGGAAAAAATACTTTCTTAGAAGAGAGTCTACTAAAGTCAAACATTTTTTGAAGGCAGCCTATTGTACTCTATGTGTAAATTTATATGTAAATGTATAATTCCCACAAAATTACAATTGTTTCCTCATATGTATGTTTTATAGAAAACACACTACTGAAGCAATGAAGACATTAGTTAAAGCAGCAAGATAAAAACAGGTACACTTACAAATTAATACTCTTGTGTTCTTGCAACAAGTTTCCCATACATCTGTCTATTTTTTTGTTTCATCACAAAATGCTTTATGAGTGTCCAGCTAATAAAAGAAAAATAATTAACGACTTTCTTTAGGCCACTAATTTCTTCATAAACCTACCAAATAAACAGTGGATCAACACTAAAAAAAAGACAGCCAACAATAACCAAATGTTGACAAAATAAATCATGCACAACCATTTCTTACCTGATCCCATGGACAGACGATCCCACCAGAAAACATGAAAAGGTAGCCCATGGCAACCAAGCAAGCCCAGATGACCAAGGAAAAAACACGTAAAAGCTTCTTGAAGACAGACTCAATGCAGACAAGCACAAACACCGTCAGGAATATTGCCAGTGCTGTGGGCACAGTGATTACAAAGGCTACATGGTCTTCGATGCTCTGAAAAGGACAATTTAAAAATAAAAATCATAACCAGAACCATAAAACATTCAAACACAAGGTTGAGAAAAAAATGTGCAATCAGAAAATTACATAATTATTGAAGAAGCATCCATCTGCAAACAATGGTTACAAAAAAGTCTATTTGGGAAACTGAAACTAACTCAGTTTATGGCCCATTCCTCTAAGATGGTGGATTTTAAAGCTAGAAGCAAAATGTTTACATTTGTGAATATATCGATTTATTAGGAATCTCAAAGGAAAATGTAGTTGAGAATAAAAATGATGACATGCAAAATAAATGCATTCAGGAATTCAGAATAATTTTGAGTATAATGCAAATTCAAATAGCAAATTCTCTCCATTTTGTCTTTTAAAAATGTTCATCACCCAAGTATAGGCTATGTCTAATAATAATTTACTATTATTATTATTAATAAAGAGACAAGTCCATGAAATAAAATAGGGAAAACATTCAGGGGTAATTTCTTACATGCTCAGTCTACATTCATAATTTATTGCTACTGCCTTCTTGCAACACACTTGGATATGGAAAGTGTGATAAAGAAAATCCTATCCAGTTAGACCTGCAGTAATGGTGCAGTGAAATGGGGGTCTTGTGCCGTGTTTCTGCCACATTTCATCAATCCTGATCATTCTTGTCATAGAGGATAGAAAAGAGTCACGATAGGGTCAAAACACTGGTGTGTCAAGCCTTCATGGCTATATCAATTAAACACGGGTATACTTTACTACATTTATTTTATAAATGCAATTTTCAAAGTTTTATTTCCACTTAAATTGTTGCTGATATTTGGTCTCTGAAAGCTTGTGAAAAAAAAATGTATGCATGGAGATAAAAAAAAAGACTTTGTTTCAATTCATTTCACTCACTGAGAAATGACCGATCTAATTCTCTTGAAAGAAACGATGCTTGTCCTCACACTTGCCTTCTTGATTTCTCTGACGCAGTCCCCACAACAAATTACTATATTTATTTTTCTCATGCACAAAGCACTGGGACATAAGAGGATGTTTGTGGTTATAGGGAGCCACACAGAGTTTGTCTTGCCCAAAGCAGGCCTTTAAAACAGCAAAGGATTTAGGTCAGCCAGCCAGAACGACAGAGGGATGAAGGGATAAAAATGAATGCCACAAAAGAAATACGGAGGTGAAGGAAGGCATGGGAATGAGAATTCGATGATGATAATAGAAAGAAAACAGAGAGCAGCCATGCTTTATGTATGGTTATGCAGACACAAAATTTCCTTGGAATTGATCAATTCTTGTTTCTGTAACAATCCTGCTTTTAAGGCAAGATCAACATGTAACTGGAATAGCAGCTTCTCAACCTATTCTGACAAATCTGTGGTTAAAAATAAACAAACAAAAACACAAATGATTGACCCAACTAGGTTGTGGTTAAGGTCAAACGAATGAGTGGTTTCAATGACCCAGTTATTTCTAGTCTCTGTGTAGTAATGCCAAGAGTAATACACTTAGAAAGGCAGAAGGGTGGTCTATATTGATGAACATTTTATGTCTCCAGTGGAAAATAGTCTTTCTGCTGCAACTCATTTTGGGTTAGTGGTACAGGTTTTCTGAAATATAATCAATTACATGTATTTTTTTTGTTCTTCAACTTCTGCATGTTTAGCCAGAATATTCAAGAGTTCCCATCAATTAATCCCATTTTAGAGGATTCGGCAATGTTCAATATGTGTCTGTCCCGTTTGTTTAACTCAGTATTTAAACAATATATTTCAGAGTAATCACTTCTTAAACAATAGAATTAACCAAAAAAGGTGTTCTTCAAAAAAAGCCACTAAAAGTTCCCTGTAAAGACATTTTTAATCAAATCAAATCAATGGAGTAGTTGAGATCATATTGCTACAGTAATGATGTATTATACAGATACCTTGGCTGTCATTGCTTTAGATTTTAAAGGTTTTAAACTGAGGAACGAAAATAAGGACAGAGCAGGATGGATCACTTTGTAGTCGAGTCCATCATAAGCCCCTTATCCTCCCTTTTCACTTCACATTAGTGGTGCGATGAAGAGTACATGCTTTGAGAGTCTGATTGCAGATGGGTGTACAGGTACTGTACAAGCATGTGCACATTTATAGGATATTTATAGGTGCCAGTTATCTGATTCCTATCAACTTTAACAATACTGTTTGTGTTTTTTATAGAATACACAGAATATTTGTGTATTCATTTTTACAGATTTATAATTATTTTGTATCATTATATCCTTTGTGTATCCTGTTAAAATGTCTTACTCAGTTCAAAATCTCTTTTTCAAGAGAGATCAAGCCAAGGCAGCAGAACTATATCCACACACTATAAATATGAATCCGATATGAATTTCCTGTATCCTATTAAAAAGAAAGTACAATAAATAAGCTGCATAATATGAAGCCACACACCAGTGTGTGTGGTCCTAGATTGTTAATTATAAATGTTTCACTTGCATAACATATGTGTGCATGTGCGTTATGCGCTGTGAGTGAGCAGCTTACCAGCCCTGAAGCAAAAAACACAGTCAGCAGAGCCAGGCAGGCTCCCATCACTATGAGAAGCAAGAACACAATGAGAGGATGTTGCTGGCTCATACAGTAGTAGGATTCATATAGCCAGTCCGGCGACCTGTTCCTCTTCTCCTCAGCACCTCCTTTAACCACTTCACCAGACACCCCTGCACGGTCAAGTAAATACTGTTTTCTCTTCATTGCCTCTTGCCACATAGATCTTGGAGCCGTGAGGGTTGGAAAAGAGACAGGGAAACCCGAAGAGGAGGAGGTGGTCACTGCTGAGGTATTAGTAGTTTCCACCCCAGAAGAGGAGCAGTTTCTGTTCCGTTCTTTTCTCCTGCTGTTGTCTCTGTTTGACAACGTGTAGTGAGAAGTCCTGAGTTCCAGTTTGTTGTTCATTTCTTTCTCCACCTCTTCTCTTAAGTCCTTTAGTCGGAGACAACTGAAAGCTGAGGTTGAGTCTGACTCAGAGGCAGTGTGTGCTGGCCGGAAAGGTGGCAAGAACGCACCAAGGGTAGAGCGCAGCATCCTCCTCCTTCTCCCATTTCCAACATGTTGGGGTGGAAAATGAAGTGAAGCACAGCCAGAGAGTGCTCTTTAGATAGAGAGAGAGAGGGAAAGAGAAAAGTGGGAGGGAAGAGAAGGGGGAGGGAGAGAAGACTAAGGGGGAGGGGAGGGAAAAATTAAGGTACATTGGCAGAAAGAAGTCAACCAGTGAACACGATAAATGGGGGGAAAAAAGCATTCAAACAACAAAACTTGTGAAAAAGACATCATGTAGCATTATTCTGCTAGTGTTGGAAACAAAAACAAAAAAAAACAAGGCTTTGAGCTAAATTCCAAATTACAGTTTACACTCAGAAACAATTAGAAAAATGTTGAGGAACAAAATTACCTGCACCATTTCATCCTGTGTTGTTCAGTGAGCTCGTACCCTCAGACTTAGGCTCGACTATGCCAGATTTCTCAAAAACAACTCTCATGAGTCAAGCTTTACTTGACAGCAGATAAACAAAAATACAAACTCAACATTCTTTGTGGCTCAGTATCTGGAGATAAGCAGCAAACAGACTAAAAACCTGATAAAATTAGAAACTCATATCCCATGACATTTGTTCAACATCTTTGACGACAAATGAAGACAGCATACACAGGGGAGAATCACACCATGAAAGGACTGTCAATATTATCTGCAGCTTTAAATTGTGCAAAACAATAACGGATTTATCTTGTCCACTAAAACAGAAATAAATGATTTGCTCGAATGCCTAATAATAAAGCTGCGCCTTTTCTGTAGGGGTGGGAAGGTAAGGGTTTAAAGTCAGTTTACCAATTTTTAGTGTAACAGCAAACAAAGCTAAACAAACTATATACAGAAACATATACAGAAACAAGTAAAAATGCAATAACCATCTAAAAAAATATTCTACCCGCTAACCAATATCAGCAGAAGGTAATGTGACAGCTAAACAGCAACATCTAAAGTCATAGAATATCTGTTCTGTTCTACTTACACAAAGCATAAGCTATAACAAATAGGAGCCAATGTAGAATATTTTAGATGGATTAAGAAAAAATTTCTTTTTTTGTGACAGGAAGATATAAAAGTGATACTCCTACTTTGGCATGTGGCAGATTTTATATGAGTGAGAAGACAAAAACCCTCCAGTTTTAATTTTACTTTACCTCATGTTTATTTGTGTAAATGTGCTAATTTTCTTGATGATTTCTCCTATCCCTCACTGCACTCTTCCTTGGACCTCCTCTCATGCGTCCTATTCAAGAGCTAATTTTATCTAGGCACACTTCCTTCTGTTCTAGTCTTACCAAGACTTCTCTCACTCATTCTGCTTTACTGCCTTTGTATTAAACATTAATTTAATGTTTTTATTTTTAATTAGGGATCACAGGCTACATGACAGATCAAACCAACTAAAGCCAACTAAGCACATCCACCTGTCATGGGAACTCTCATGAGGGTGACCGGTATGTTTGAAGGAATAAACTTACCAGTTGGTGGTGGTGATAAAATATATTCTCAGATGGCTATATTTCTGCTTGACTCCCCCATAAAATGAAAGAGAACTTCTACCATAAGTGAATAGTGTTTGGATAGTTTTGGAAGAATTCGTTATGAGAGTCTGGAACATTTCTTTTTTATAAAACAAGTTAGCTGTGGGTTTTGGAATGACTTTAAATGTTGGTTTTAATCAAAGGATGTCATAATTTCTATCTTAACTGACAACAATATAATTCTTGGGGTGAGTTGCGCAAATAAACATTTTGAATTTATAAGTTTATTATGTTTGGCAAATATTTTATACAGAAAATTCCCTATTACTTCATGTTAAATATGTGAATTGTTTGTTTTATTCATTAGTTACTGTATTTTAGTCTTCAATATCCAAGTTTCTCTCTTCGGTGATTGTAATTAGTTTGTTTTGTACCCACTACTGTTTTGTGTTTATGTTTATAATGTTGTATAGTTACAAATAAACACAGCCGATGTCATGTTCCAGGCTCTATTTTTCATTGGCTTTCAGCAACACCTGTTTGAAGTTCACCCTCCCCAACTGCATTCAGATCCGCCTCAAAAGATTCAAACATGTTTGTTTACCTGCAAATAACATAGGGTCGGTTCCCCTCACACACTTGCAGATTCCAGTCTTTGCCCCCTCTCACACTCTCAGATTTTTGTGCCGAAAAATCCTGCCGACTGATCACAACTTCTGCAGACTAACGCAAACTTTTACTGACTGGGGGAAAAAAATTGGGCAAAAAAATGAAAACATCCTGTAGTGCAGGGGTGTCCATGTCCAGTCCTCCAGCTATTATAGTGCAACGTTTAGAAGCATCCTTTCTACAACACTTATCAGTAGGTCATTCAGCTCTGCAAAGCTCTTGTAATGAGTTGTTCATATGATTCAGGTGTGTTGGAGAAGGGATGCATGTAAAAGTTGAGGGTTGGTAACTCTTCTTGGGTTGGGCATTCCTGGTGTTGCATATCCCCCAGCTTTATACAGCCACAAAGCAGAAACTGCTGATAATTACTACAAAAGCTTGCAAAGAAAGACTGTATGGATTACATGAATTGTTTTGCCATTCATATCAATCTAAATTGATTAATAAAAACCACAAGGCAGCTTGAAAAATGGTTCAGGAGAGAACAGGTTCTTCCAATACAGAAAAGTGGAGAGGTTCCAGTCCTACATACAAAGTATGCTTTCCTTTGTTGTGGTCAAAATAGAAAAGAAAACATTTCACTTTGGTTTTCTTTTCATATTTAAAAGTAGTAAAAACACCAATAATAACCAGCAAACAATTGACCAGCTTGTGAGGTAGAGGTGAGTGTTTACCATTGACTCAGCCCCTCCTACATTTAGATTAAACAATGGATTGTGTTTAAGAATATTTCAAAAATGCCAATTTTCTTGTTTCTCTTTACCAATAATTTTGTTTAAAAAAAAATCAGGCCAAATTTAAATTTCTATATTTTTAATCACAAACAAATTCTTTCAATTTTTCTGATTTAAAACAAATATCCAACAGTTTTTTTAAAAACATCAAACCACCAAAACAGGCACGAGCCATGTGTCCCTGCCTCAACACACCGGATTCAGATGACTGATCTAACAATCGGCAAGTGGACACCAGGATTTTAATCGCAAACTTTAAACAGATATGCGAAATAGTCCACAGTCCACTCTTCTATGTCTCTCTCTCTTTATATATATATATATATATATATATATATATATATATATATATACATATATATATATATATGTAGCTCAAGTACCTAAGAAATCTCACCCATCAATCTTTAATCACTATAGACTATAGACATACCACATCATGAAAGTCCTGGAGAGACTTCTGTTGGCCCACCAGAGTAAGCAAACAAGCACCTTTCATGACTGCCTGCAGTTTGTTAAGCTCTATGTGGTTGGAGTTAAAGAAGCCATCATACGCAAGCTTCAACAAACTTACTTCATCTGGACAAAGCGGGCAGCACTGTGAGCTTCCTGTTTCTTGATTTATCCAGTGCATTTAACACAATTTAGCTTGATGCCCTATATTGGAAACTCCAAAAGACATAGGTAGATGCCCCCACAATGGGCAACAGACTGAGTTGAGTACCAAGAGCTGGAGGACAGCTTCTCATCTCATCTTGAATCTGAACAAAACAAAGGAGAGGACTGTAGATTTTAAGAGAAACAAGAATTTGCCAAGTACTATTTACATCATTAGTGAAGAAGTGAAGGTCTTGTAGACATGCCTTGGTGTTTGCCTATAGCATCAGAACCCAGGCTGGTTCTGTTCTGGGGACTGCTCTAAAGCCACTATAAATGTTTGTACAAAGAAAGGTGCTTCATAAAATGAAGAACCCAATGGACAACCCTGAGCATCCTCTTCATGATACTGTAATACAACATCAGAGTGTCTTTAGTTAGAGGCTTCTACATATCTGCTTTAGGACAGATCTCTACAGGAGATCCTTCCTGCCAACAGTTATCACCATCTACCACGACTCTTTGAAGAAACCTGGTAAGTATGATTTACTACAAAGTTTATTTCCCTTTTGGAATAATTATGTTAAATCTGCTATGTCAAATTAAGACATTCTATTTCTGGCTACTAACTCTTTTCACACTGGGACATTTTTGTTCAAACAATGAAGCCTCATGAATGAACTACATGAGCCATGATACTTAAAGCAAAAAGACTACCTGTGTGAGATTATAACAAGAACCCAGCAGAGACTTCAAATTATATTTTTGTTCTGGGTTCGACTCCCGGCTGGGGGGTCTTTTCTGCATGGAGTTTGCATGTTCTCCCCATGTATGCGTAGGTTCTCTCCCACAGTCCAAAACATGACTGTTAGGTTGATTGGTCTCTCTAGATTGCCCTCAGATGTGACCAGGGGTGAAAGTGAGCCGGTACGGTCTGGTACTGCGTACCACTAAAAGATTCTGCGCCGGTATGCAGTACCGGGAAGAGTGAAGAACCCTGCTGTCTGCTATGAAGCCGTCATCCAGAACCAGTTACGGCTGCAAAAATTCACGAGCACACAAAGAAGATCAGATCCGCTACGAATACGCAGTCTAAAACACGACTTAATCTGTTACTGAACATAGCATTTTTTCCCTCATTCCAAATTGTTTCTGAACTGTTCTGCTATGCTGGAGCCTCAATGCTCTTGCTTTGCTTCTCTACCCTCGGAGCTCGAGGCTTTTGTGAACGGCCAGCGTTTAAAACGAGCACCGCTACATTTAATGTCTGTCTGCTCGCTGCTAAATACCCCAGTTAAAAGCAAAGGGAGAGCAACTAGTTGTGTTTCATGTTATTTTGCTGAATTAAAAAAACATCGCTTATGACCAGAGATTTCACATACACTACACGAGAGTGCATGCGCGCTTACCCCCAAAACAGAGCGTTTGCCAAGGGGATCGATGCGTTCGATTCAATGGACTGGGAGATTTTACACAGGTGGTGCACAGACATAAAAAACCACTGCTTGCATTAGGTCAGGACGAACAATAAATCACTTACCATCTACAGACTTTAAAATAAAAAACGCGAAAACAACCGAACTGTCAATTTTTTTATTTAAATGAAATCAAAACTTGTCCACAATGCAGAGAACAATAACTTCTTTGTTCAAAAGAAGACAGAAACTGAAGATGAAAAGTTATGCATCAGAAAATGATTTATCATTTTTTCATACATGGCAGTTCTTTAACAATTGAAATATATATATATATTCTACATTGTCAAGTGATTCTAATTTCTGCCTTATACAGACAGCCTACAGTAAAATATTGATACATTTTAATTAGTTTGAGTTTGGCTTGTGGGACTCCTGAGGCGGCTGACGGGTACCGTGAGGCCAAGCGTGCTCTGGCCCGGGCTGTGGCAGAGGCAAAAACCCGGCCTGGGAGGAGTTCGGTGAGGCCTGGAGGAGGACTACCGGTCGCCCAAAGCGATTCTGGCAAATCGTCCGGCGCCCTCAGGGGGGGGAAGCAGTGCTTCGCCCAAAACTGTTTTACAGTGGGGGGGGGGAGCTGCTGACCTCGACGGGGGACATTAACGGGCGGGGAAAGGGAATACTTCGAGGATCCCTCAATCCTCCATCATGCATTCCCTGGTGGAAAAGAGGCTGGGGACCGGGGTTGGACTCTTTCATCACCCGGGTTGAAGTCACCGAGGTGGTTAAAAAGCTCCGCGGTGGCAAGGCTTCGGGGGTGGATGAGATCCGCCCTGAGTACCTCAAATCTCTGGATGTTGTGGGGCTGTCATGGTTGACACGCCTCTTCAACATTGCATGGCGGTGCCTCTGTACTGGCAGACCGAAGTGGTGGTTCCCCCTTCATAAGAAGGGGGACCGGAGGGTGTGTTCCAACTACAGGGGGATCACACTCCTCAGCCTCCCTGGTAAGGCCTACGCCAGGGTATTGGAGAGGAGAGTCCGGCTGATAGTCGAACCTCGGCTTCAAGAGGAGCAGTGTGGTTTGGAGAAGGCATTCGACTCTGTCCCTCGTGATGCCCTGTGGGGGGCTCCAGGAGTATGGAATCGGGGGCCCTTTATTAGGAGCCACCGGGCCCCGTACGAGCGGAGCAGGGTTTGGTCCCCATTGCCGGCACTAAGTCGGACCTTTCCCGGGGCATGTTGGACTCCGGCAGGGCTGCCCCTTTGTCACCGGGCCTATTCATAACTTTTATGGACAGGATTTCTAGACGCCCAAGGCAGGAGGGGGTCTGGTTGGGGGACAAGTGGATTTTTCTCTTCTTTTTGTAGATGACGTTGGGTCCTGCTGGCCCCCTCTAGCCAAGACCTACAGCATGCGCTGGGGGCGGTTCGCAGCCGAGTGTGAAGCGGCTGGGATGAGGTCAGCTTCCTCCAAGTCAGAGGCCATGGTACTCAACCGGAAAAGGGGGGCTTGTCCTCTTCACGGGTTGGAAGCGAGTTCCTGCCTCAAGTGGAAAGGAGTTCAAGTATCTCGGGTCTTTTTTCCCGGAGTGAAGGGAAAAAAAGGACGGGAGATCGACAGACGGATCGGTGCGGCTGCCGCATTAAGGGGGGGCGCTGTGCCGGTCCGTTGTGGGGAAGAGAGAGCTTGGGGCCAAAAAGCGAAGGTCTCGATTTCCCGGTCGGTCTAACTTCCTACCCTTACCTATGGCCATGAATTTTTTGGGTCATGACCGAAAAAAAGGCCCCGGGGATACAAGGGGCTCAAATGAGGCTTCCCCCGTAGGGGGGCCGGGCACTCCCTTAGAGATTGGGGGTTTGAGGAGCTTTGGCCCATCCAGGAAGGGCTCGGAGTAGAGCCGCCTGCTCCTCCACATCGAGGGGAGCCAGTTGAGGGGGCTCCGGGGCTCCCCGGGTTTCCCCCGGGATGACTTCCCTGGGGAGGTGTTCCAGGCAGCCCCACCGGGGGGGGCCCCCAGGGGACGGGCCCCGGAAACGCTGGAGGGACTATGTTCTCTGGGCTGGCCCTGGGAAGGCCTTTTGGTCCCCCCGGAGGAGCTGGAGGAGGTGTCCTTGGGAGGGGGACGTCTGGGTTTTCCCCCCCGGAGTCTGCTGCCCCCCGGCGACCCAGTTCCCGGTAAGCGGAAAAGACGACGAGTACGATATATATATATATATATATTTTCCTATATATATATATATATATATATTATATATTTTATTTATATTATATATATATATATATATTTTATATATTTTATACACACATTATATATATATAATATTATTTTAATAAAATATATATTATATTATATATATATATATATATATGCCCCCCCCAATTCCCTCCCCGGCCCCCTCTCTAGCTCCCCCCCAAAGTCCCGGCAAGAATTCAAATTTATTTTTCACCCCCGGGGTTGTGCCCTTGAGTGTGTGCGTGGTTTTTTTGTCCTTTTCTGTTTTGGGCCCTGCGATGGACTGGTGACCTAGCCCATAGACTGCTGGAGATAGGCAGCAGCCTCCCCCAACCCATTATGGAAGAACTGGTAGAAAATGACTGACTGACAATGAAGCCTCATGAATGAACTACATGAGTCATGATGCTTAAAGCAAAAAGACTACCTGTGTGAGACTATAACAAGAACCCAGCAGAGACTTCAAATTATAATTTTGTTTGACTTTATTTATTTCTCAAATTATACACCACATGTTTCTGTTTTTATTGGAAGAAAGTAAGAGAGTAAGGTAGGAGAAATCAGGCAGTGAACTATTTACTTCAGTATAGAATATAAAATTTGCAGGAAGATGACACTAGCGGGAAGTTAAATGAAAAGCTGATGCTACTGAACAAAACCTACCAGAAAGGATCCAATATGGACCTATGGAAACATAAAACAGTTTATATAGATATGATGAAAGCGAAGTAAATAAAGCAAAAGAGCACAACCAAAACCATAAAATATGGAACTGTAGTAAACAGAACATAGTAAAATTACAAGAAGCCATAAACCATCCCATCTATTTGTTGTTATTCTATGTATAGTGTATGCGTACAACAACAAAAGAGAACATTTTTAGATCTAGACTCTCCATCTTTTACTGCAATCTTTATCCTTACATTGCACAAGGAAAAAGGCATCTGGTACTTTTTACAGTGTTTTTGAGCTAAACTACTACGTTGTACCATCTGTCTTCTTCTCCTTCCCTTCAAGGTAATCTCCACGTATACTCTCTGCCACTTCCTCTCTATTTATCCTTCTTCTCGCCTTTCTCTTACTGCCTCCCTTGGCCTGCTCCTTTCTCTAATTTTCACTATGTGGCTTCCTTTGGTCACAGCCGGATGGGGGATACAGGTGCATCCACCTTTTTGGCTGAAAATGAACCTCACACAAAGCGATTGCAGTGGTTGTGCAATGAAATCCTTGATTGGCAGGACATCCTGTTTTAAACAAGCCAGACTGAAGAGCTTGAACAATAATGTTACTTGAAAATCTTTAATCGAAGGTGGCTTTTAAAAAATCCTACCCATTTTCTAAAAACTCAGAGAAAAATAAGATTTGTCTTTAGATGCATTGTAGCAGCTGGAAGGTTTCCCAAGATCTAATGACTTTTGGAGGCTTTATTTGCTCCCAGCTTCTGTCCAGCATTTCTCCACATCTTTTCCTCTTAAAACAGTGATCATTAACTAGTATTCCCCTGGCCACTTTGGCCCTTTAGAAGCATTCCATTTTAAACTGATAATAAATCACAAATAATCCAATGCATGGGACAGATAACCATCTTTAGAGAGGAGTTAATGGCATTAGTCCCTTAGCTAATTAGAGTGCTCCCGCACAATGAGCTGGCCTGGCTACCCGTGACATTCAGAAAATGAATTAGAGACACGGAAGCAAAAGACATGCTGATTAAATGCATACATATATATATATATATATATATATATATATATATATATGTGTGTGTGTATGTGTATGCCACATAATTGTGAAGTGAAAGGGAATTGCTTTCTTGCAAAGGAAGTTTTAATAGTGCAGCATATGTGTCCAGCCCCTTTTACTCATTACTAATCATTGCACTTAATTGTTCAATTCAATTGGAACAACTCAAAGGAACAACAAATCAAAGGAACAACAAAACATTACATATAGTTTAGGGGTTTAGTATGCTCAAATGAGCATAATTCAAGTTTCAAGCTTAACTACATATTAGTTCACTGGAAGTTTACTTGCATTCATAACCCTTTTTACAGAAAAATAGACGGAAAGTGAAGTGTGCATATTTATACAGCCCCCTTTACCCAGATACCCCCCAAAATTCTACTAGTAGTCACTGACTCAGGGAGTCTAAATGCAAAAGCATGCTCCAGTTTTCAGGTTTTTATTCATAAACAAAAACATTGAATGCCACGAAGGTTTGATTGTTTGATGACAGCAAATCTTAATAAATCTATTTTATTAGTAATATTTGGTTTTTATATCAAACAAGAAATACATGTTTACCTCCTGCAGAAATGAGAAGGCATAGCAAGTGCCTCTTGGTTCATTTATTTATTTATCAGAAAAGTTGGACTTTCAAAAAATGTAAATCTGCTAGAGTCACCATAAATATTTTTAAGACCTCTGATCTGTAGTCTCAATTCTACTATGCAAAAGTATAATTTTGGAAAGTGTTGGAAAGTGTTTACTGTAGATGACAGGTGAATGTAATGCAAAGGTGAACATTTAATTATTGAAAATAGTCCTTAAGGGGAAAAGTGCAAAATTCTCAACAAAATGTGTATGTTTTTTATAATGCAACTATACTATATAAAATCGCTGCCAATGTAGTCTTCTTCTTATACATCCTCATGAGTATTTCTGCTACCAACTCTGCACATATCATTCTGCACTTTGCCTCTGGTAAAAAGAAAATACTGAATGGTTTTGAATGTAGAAACCAGAAAAATAGGATCACACCTATTTTGAGGCTTATTCACATGTCCTGTCTGTATTATTCTGCCAACTCTAATCACAACCATGAACATGTAAGTATCGTGACTGCTTATTGGGGGGGCTGGAATGTTACTGTGTTAGAAGAAATTGTCCACATTCAGACCTGCCAAAGGACTCATATGATGTACCACAGAAGTTCTTGATTATACAACTTGTCACTGTGATAATAAAAACACTGGCAATGTGATAAAACAAAAACCCAACAGACAGGCTGGAAAAGATGGTAAAATGGTGGTAGATTTGGGGTCAAACTGCCCAGAGGCACAAGTGTTAAATATAAACAGGTTTGCTTCACTTCACAGGTCTGTGTAGTTTGTCCCTACATAGAAAAACTTGGTCATACATATGTAAAATGTGACTAAAACTTCCTTTTACATTATAATAGACTGACAGTAGCATGACTGAACTGAACTTACAGTGTCATGAAAAGTGTTTGCTCCTGTACAGATTTCTTCTATTTTGTTTCTATTATTTAAATGTTTCTGATCATCAAACATGTTTTTGATGTCTTAAATCAATTGAATTTAAAACCAGACTTTGACTAGATCCCTCGTAAACTTTAATTTTGTTATTAGTTGATCAGAATTGGACTTGCTGCTGTCCTTTAGGTCTTTGCCCTCCTGCATAATCCAAGAGCAATTGAGTTTAAGAGTCACAGACTGATGGTGGGACATTCGCCTTCAGAAATGTCAGCTAGAGAGCAGAAATCATGGTTTCATCAACTATGACATCTTGTCCAGGTCATGAAACAGCAAAGCCAGCCTAGACCATCACATTACCACCCCTATGCTTGACTGTAGATATGATATTTTTCTGAAATGCTGTGTTATCTTTACACCAGATGCAACTGGAAGCACAATTTCCAAAAAGTTTCCCCACTAACTTGCCACGTGCACAGAATGTTTTCCCTAAATTATTGAGGATTGCTGTGATTTTTTACGGGGGAGATGTGAATGGAGTCTTTGTTTTTCTTTAGGTCAGGAGTAGATTTTGCCTTTGAACACTTCCCCTGGATACCATTTCCCTTCATTATTGTATTATCATGCACTCTCACTTTAACTGAGGCAAATGTGGTATGCAGCGCTTTAGTTGTTGTTCCAGCTTAATTTGTGACATCCTGAATGAGTCGTCAATGCACTCTTAGGGTAAATTTGGTAGGCCATACAATCCTAGGAGGTTCACTGTTATGTTAAGTTGATCTGTTTTCTTGCATAGTGCCTTGAGATGACATTTGTTGTGAATTTAAGCTTTAAAAGTAAACTGGAATTGATTTGAAAATGGAACTGAATAGTTATTATGAGATTGGACCCTCAGAGCAATAATGAACAGCCATAGAAAACATTGAGCAGCTTCAATCATTAAAGGCACAAGTGCACTGATGCCTTGGAATTTTTTTAAGTGTACTTTAATTACTGTCACTTGTTTACAGTTGCTGTTTAAGAACATTTTTTGATGAAGATTTGGTTTTAAAACTGTATGTTTTCAGTTGAGTTTGTCAGTCTGTCTGTCTGTCTGTCTGTGTGTGTGTGTGTGTGTGTTGGCAACTTTACAGAAAAAGTTACAGATGAATTCTTAAGATTTTCTTCCTAGAAGTGTGTCTTAGTCCAAGGAAAAATCTGTAAAATTTTGGTGGTGATCCGGATCATGATCCAGAGCAGGATTGTTTTTTCTATAGCGAATGCTGGTGCAGAAGTATGCAGTCTCTGACTCCCTTGTTTCAACATGTTTTTAACCTGAATTCACCAAATACAGTTTTTTTATGTATTTATTGATTGATTTATTAGATAAAATCAAGTTAGATTCCCCCCAGATATTTCAATATGTAATTTATCCAATTGAATATAACATTATGACCACTTACAAGTGAAGTATAACTGATTATCTCTTCATCAAGGACCCTATTAGACAGTGAAATAGATGTTACAGCAATTGATCACTGTGTTCTTAAAGTCGATGTGAAGCAGGAAAATGGACAAGAGAAACTGCTGCTCTGGTGGGGGTGAACCCGGTCTGCAGATTTCAGTATCTATCAGAAATGGTCCAAGAAAGGAACAGTGTTAAACCAATGACAGGGTCATTAGAAGCCAGGGTTCTGTGCTCTGATCAAACAGACAAGCTGCTGTAGCTGAAATTTCCTAAGATGTTAATCCTTGTCTGGACAGAAAGGGGTCTGTATACACAGTGCATCACAGTTTGTTGTGTATTTGACTGCATAGCCACAAACCAGTCCCAGGTTCCCATACTGGTCATAATGTTATGCTTCATCAGTGCATAACAAAATGCCCTTAATATGTAACACTTCAAGGGCAATATGTGGGTCTGCAATGACCTTTTAATGAATTACAACAATGCCACATTTAAACATGAAAAGCATTAAAATGGAATAAAATAACTCATATTAAATTAAATTTTCTACCAAAAAACAGTCAGTCAGTCAGTCAGTCGGTCAGTCACAACCAAACATAGAGAAGCAGCATTCAGTTCTTATGCTCCACTAATCTAGAACAAACTTCTAGGAAACTGCAACAATGCTGTATCCCTGAGTTCTTTTAAATCGAAGTTAACAATCTATTAGTTTAGATTTGCAATTGATTCTTCTGTTTAAACTATGAATTAAAACATGTTGGTAAAAGTTTCTACTGGGGATAGAGGTTAAATAGAATTTTCCTTGGAACAGACAGCGTAAATGACCTTGCTGTCCACAGTGGGAAGCAGTTGAGTGTAAAAGACCCCTCCCGGACAGATTGGTTGAGCTGGGCTCTCCTAGAAGAAGTTAGAAGGAAGGTACAGAGCACCAGGTAGTCTCTGACTCTTTTTCCAGGCGTAGTCGACGCCTGGAACAAGAGACGCGTAATGGGTCAGAACAGCTCTGAGGATTTGCCTTCTCCCCCAGGGAGAAAAATTTGATTGTATGGTGAAAAAATGGACAAAAAAGCACCAAGTGCATCAATTAATGGGTAAAAAACTTTTTTTAATTTTTCAAAATCGGGTCGTACTCTTACTCGTACTCAAAATCGTCGTCTTCCGCTTTATCCGGGACCGGGTCGCAGCAGACTCAGCAGAGATGCCCAGACGTCCCTCTCCCCAGACACCTCCTCCAGCTCCTCCGGGGGGAGCCCAAGGTGTTCCCAGGCCAGCCGAGAGACGTAGTCCCTCCAGCGTGTCCTGGGCCATCCCCCGGGCCTCCTCCCGGTGAAATTTCGAGTACCCTGTAGAGGGTATAGAGCTGGTCCAGTGTTCCACGGCCTCCTCCCAAAGGGACGTGCCTGGAACACCTCCCGAGGAAGGCATCCAGGAGGCATCCGGTATAGATGCCCGAGCCACCTCAACTGGCTCCTCTCGATGTGGAGGAGCAGCGGCTCTACTCCGAGCCCCTCCCGGATGGCAAAGCTCCTCACCCTATCTCTAAAGGAGTGCCCGGCCACCCTACAGAGGAAGCTCATGTCAGCCGCTTGTATCCGGGATCTCGTTCTTTCGGTCGTGACCTAAAATTCATGGCCATAGGTGAGGGTAGGAACGTAGACCGACCGGTAAATCGAGAGCTTTGCTTTTCGGCTCAGCTCTCTCTTCACCACAACGGACCGGCACAGCAACCCCATTACTGCGGTAGCCGCACCGATCCGTCTGTCGATCTCCTGCTCCATTCTTCCCCCACTCGTGAACAAGACCCCGAGATACTTAAACTCCTCCACTTGAGGCAGGAACTCCCCTCCAACCTGAAGAGGACAAGCCACCCTTTTCCGGTCGAGAACCATGGCCTCGGACTTGGAGGAGCTGATCCTCATCCCAGGCGCTTCACACTCGGCTGCGAACTGCCCCAGCGCATGCTGTAGGTCTTGGCTAGAGGGGGCCAGCTGGACCACGTCATCTGCAAGAAGAAGAGACGAAATCCTCTGGTCCCTAAACCAGACCCCCTCCGGCCCTTGGCTGTGTCTAGAAATCCTGTCCATAAAAGTTATGAACAGGACCGGGCAGCCCTGCTGGAGTCCAACATGCACCGGGAACAGGTCCGACTTAGTGCCGGCAATGTGGACCAAACTCCTGCTCCGCTCGTACAGGAACCGAATGGCTCCTAATAAAGGGCCCCCGATTCCATACTGGAATGATGAAAGAGTCCAACCCCGAGTCCCCAGCCTCTGTTTCCACCAGGGAATGTGTGATGGCAGGATTGAGGAGATCCTCGAAGTACTTCTTCCACCGCCCGATAATGTCCCCAGTCGAGGTCAGCAGCCTCCCACCCCCACTATAAACAGTGTTGGCGAAGCACTGCTTCCACCTCCTGAGGCGCCGGACGGTTTGCCAGAATCGCTTCGAGGCCGACCGGTAGTCCTTCTCCATGGCCTCACCGAACTCCTCCCAGGCCTGAGTTTTTGCCTCTGCCACAGCTCGGGCCGCAGCACGCTTGGCCTCACGGTACCCGTCAGCCGCCTCAGGAGTCCCACAAGCCAACCACAGCCGATAGGACTCCTTCTTCAGCTTGACAGCATCCCTTACTGCCGATGTCCACCACCGGGTTCTGGGATTGCCGCCGCGACAGGCACCGCAGACCTTACGGCCGCATCTACTAGCAGCAGCATCGACAATAGATGCGGAGAACATGGTCCACTCGGACTCTATGTCTCCAACATCCCCCGGAATCTGGTCAAAGCTCCCCCGGAGGTGGGAGTTGAATACATCCCTGGCCGAGGGCTCCGCCAGGTGTTCCAGCAGACCCTCACTATGCGCTTGGGCCTGCCAAGTCTGTCCGGCTTTCTCCTCCTCCAGCGGATCCAACTCACCACCAGGTGGTGATCCAGTGGACAGCTCAGCCCCTCTCTTCAGCCGAGTGTCCAAAACATGCGGCCGAAGGTCTGATGACACGAAAAAAAAAGTCGATCATTGACCTCCTGCCTAGGGTGTCTGGTGCCAAGTGCACTGATGGAACACCTTATGCTTGAACATGGTGTTCATTATGGGACAATCCGTGACTAGCACAGAAGTCCAATAACAAAAACACCACTCGGTTTCAGATCGGGGAGGCCATTTCCTCCCAAACACGCCTCTCCAGGTGTCACTGTTGTTTCCCACGTGGGGCATTTAAAGTCCCCCAGCAGAAATAATGGAGTCCCCGGGGGGGGCACTATCTAGCCCCCCCGACAGGGATGCCCCAAAAAGGGGCCGGGTACTCTGCACTATCACTCGGCCCGTAGGCCCGAAATGGAATTTCAGAGACCTGTCCCCCAAAACCCAAAGGGTGCAGGGATGCGACCCTCTCATCCACTGGGGAAAACCCCAACACGAGGACGGCTGGAGCTGGGGGGAACAAGCAAAACCCCCCCCCAGCCCCCCGTCTCTCCCCATGGGACACTCCAGAGTAGAAGAGAGTCCAGCCCCCTATCAAGGAAATGGGTTCCAGAGCCCACGCTGTGTGTGGAGGCGAGCCCGACTATTTCTAGTCGATATCTCTCGACCTCCCGCACAAGCTCAGGCTCCTTCTCCCCCAGCGAGGTGACATTCCACGTCCCTAGAGCCAGCCTAAGCATCCAGGGATCGGGCCACCGAGGTCTCCACCTTCGTCTGCCGCCCAATCCTCTTTGCACCGGTTGTTTAGCCTTCAAATATTTCAATTCATTATTGCTAGCTAGTTCAACCTTACTTTTTTACTTTCCTTTATCATGCCACTGCAATGTTCTTTTTAATGTGTTTTTGTCTCTGCAAAGTACTTTTTTCATCATGTAGAGCACTTTTGATTGTCATGTTACTTAAATGTGCTCTATAAATAAATTTGCCTTGCCTTACCTTATTTTAAAATAATACTACTACTTTAGACTCATTTTTGGCTTGCTTTAAAATTCATGAAATCAGTATTATGTTAATGAATGTCTCCAATTGCACTTCTATCAGCAGTTTCTGTTTGGTTCATCCTGACAAATTGCTGTCAATTATGGCATTTCAAAGATGGGGAAAAAATTAATTCAGCTACATAATAATGTTTCCTGGTACGGTATAACTCCAAAACAATGTTCTCTCTTCTTGCCAATCCAATCTGATCTCCAAGACCACAAAAACATAACTAGCTGTATAGCTTTTTCATGTGAGTTTAGAGGCTGGGGGAAGGTAGCATGCAGTGAAGTTAACAAGGTGTTTGCTGTGAACAACAGGTAAGTGAGGCAGGACACAATGAGGAGGTTCACAGTTCTTAAAAGAGGTGCTCACACAAGTAGATTTACCAAGATCTCTTGCGTCTTGGACAAAACAGAAATCACAGTTTCTTTGCATTACAAAAAATGTTATTTTAACTATGATTACCATCAGCTGTGAAAGTTATAATGCCGCAAGACTTCTCTTACAAATACTATTTATTAATTCGAGCATAAGATGTTAATGCTGATGTTTTGTTTTACATTGCAAATAGCAGGCAACACCTTTGTTAGGATGAGTGTGACAACAGCTGCAGTTCTCTACCTATAGTAATCATATCAGAGATCTTTCTCTTCCAACACTTATTTGAAAGCTGTCTCAGCAGCAGCTAACACTCAGAGATCACAGAGTTTTGCATAAAAAATGTAACTGAACAAGGGTTTTCTTTTATGAAACATCCTTCATGTCTTTTCTAAACCATGCACAGAGAATGACCTTCAATGCTGAATAGGTACAAACCCGCAAAATACACAGCTCTTGGCACAGTTATCTTGTTAAGCTCCTGAGCATGTCCTCTGTACGGAGAATAAACTTGAATGAAAGTAAATTAGCAGGCGAGTATGGGGCTCCCGTCTTTTTGTGCAAGCCTTCATTCTTATCAGCCTTTTGTAGGAGGACGTTGCTCTGACGAACACTGTCAAACAAAAGAAACCGTTATTCTGTCAGTACAACCTTAGACTGGTGAACTAGTGCAATGCTGGGAGCTTTTTCTGTCTTTCATGGTTGAGTGATGTTCTGTGCAGGCACTAGATAATGCCAAGGGTGAGCTTGGCAGCTGAATGTTTTGCTGCCTATAGCTAATGCGTCCAGGAGAGGACACTGGATCTTATAAGTGTTGTGAAATGAGGCACTAGTCTGGGTTAGTAAATTTGAAATTTGGAAGTAATTGCAATATTCTGAATAATGTATAACTGTAAGATTTTTTTCTTTGCTTTGTCTTAAAAATAGTTTTCATATGGCTTGAATTCTACATTTTGGCACGTCAAAACCATTGATTTCACAGATGTATTCCACTGGGATTTAATGTGATAGGCCAACGCAAAGTACTGTGAATAGTGTGAATATTTGTAAAGTGGAAGTTAAATAATATAGGGTAAATAATTTTACAAATTCAAACCAGTAAATTGTGCAATACATTTCTATTCAGTCCCCTTAGTAAAAGTCACTGTATGCTGCAAAAACAGCTCCAAGACTTTTGGGGTATCTGTACAAGCTTCGCACATCTCAAGAATTACATGTTTTTCTATTCTTTGCACAATAGCTAAATTTTCATTTTTCTGCAGATTTTCAAACAGATTTCAGTTTGGACTTTGACTTGGCCATTCTAGCACATGAACATACTTTGATCTAAATCATTCCATTGTAGCTCTGGCTGTATATTTAGGGTTACTGTCCTGCTGAAAGCTGAACCACTATCCCAGTTTTAAGTCTTAACCAGCCTCAAGCAAGGTTTTTCAAAAACTGACCTGCATTTAGTTTTATCCATCTTCACCTTCCCTGTCTCTGCCAAAGAAAACCATCCCAACAGCATGATGCCGCCACCACCATGTTTCAGTGTGTTGGTGTGTTTTAAGTGGTGTGAAGTGTTAGTCAGAGGTGTCCTAAGCTTAGGATATTGTTTTATCACCTAACCCTGTTTTATCCCTGAAGTGTCTGATTTGTTCTTTGGTCCTCAAAATGCTGTTTTTTTACTGGTAATCCTTTGAAGCCTTCACACAACAATTGTATTTATAGTTAGATTAAATTAGTCAAATGAGAATTCACAAATTTTCTGACATCTGAAGGTGATTGGTTGCACTGGATTTTTTTAGGTCTATCAAAGTAAGGGAGACAGAATAATGTACACAACACTTTTCAAATTTTTTTTTTTCTTTTCCAGGCTGCACAGTAGAGCAGTTGTTAACACTGCTGCCTTGCAGCAAGAAGGTTCTGGGTTCAAATCCTGGCCTAGGGTCTTTCTGTATGAAGTTTGCATATTCTCACCGCACTCATACCCTTCGTTGTGTGTGAGTGTATATGTGTGCATGGTTGTTTGTCCTGTGTGTCTTTGTGTCGCCCTGTGCTGGACTGGCGACCTGCCCAGGGTGTAACCCGCCTCTCACCCAAGGACTGCTGGAGATCGGCACCAGGTCCATTGCGACCATGCAATGACAGGTGAGGAGAGATGGAGAGAAGGATGGATGTATCCTTTTCCTTCCACTTTGTGATGTTTATATAAAATCCTAACAAAACTAATTATGTGTGCAAGGTGTATGAATACTTTTGCAAGGGCACAGAAAAAATTTCACACAGAAATAGCAAATGACAGTTGAGAAAAATCACAAAGCTCTGAAGGGATATCAAAGATAAAGATGTGTAAACTATGTGAGGGCCAGATTATAGATGGTTTTTACAATTGTAATCTGTGCAGAATCTTTGTGATACATAATGCAGTTCATGTGGAAAGCCAATTAAAGTAAAATAAATATGTCTACTATTAACCAGTTAAATCAAACCAAGCTAAAATCAGACCAAAACTATTATATTACTATCTAATCTGCCCAGCAATGTAAATATAGACCTGGCTAACTTTCAAAAAATCTATTTTCATATACAGTACAGACCAAAAGTTTGGACACACCTTCTCATTCAAAGAGTTGTCCTTATTTTCATGACTATGAATATTGTAGCTTCAGACTGAAGGCATCAAAACTATGAATTAACACAAGTGGAATTAGTCAGTCATTTTCTACCGCTTATTCCATAGTGGGTCGCGGGGGAGCTGGTGCCTATCTCCAGTAGTCTATGGCCAAGAGGCAGGGTACACCCTGGACAGGTCGCCAGTCCATCGCAGGGCACAAGTGGAATTATATACTGAACAAAAAACGTGTGAAACAACTGAAAATATGTCTTATATTCTAGGTTCTTCAAAGTAGCCACCTTTTGCTTTGATTACTGCTACGCACACTTTTGGCATTCTGTTGATGAGCTTCAAGAGGTAGTCACCTCAAATGGTTTTCACTTCACATGTGTGCCCTGTCAGGTTTAATAAGTGGGATTTCAAGCCTTATAAATGGGGTTGGGACCATCAGTTGTGTTGTGCAGGAGGTGGATACAGGACACAGCTGATAGTCCTACCGAATAGACTGTTAGAATTTGTATTATGGCAAGAAAAAAGCAGCAAAGTAAAGAAAAACGAGTGGCCATCATTACTTTAAGAAATGAAGGTCAGTCAGTCCGAACAATTGGGAAAACTTTGAAAGTGTCCCCAAGTGCAGTCGCAAAAACCATCAAGCGCTACAAAGAAACTGGCTCACATGAGGACCGCCCCAGGAAAGGAAGACCAAGTCACCTCTGCTGCGGCCGATAAATTCATCCGAGTCACCAGTCTCAGAAATCGCAGGTTAACAGCAGCTCAGATTAGAGAACAGGTAAATGCCACACAGAGTTCTAGCAGCAGACACATCTCTAGAACAACTGTTAAGAGGACACAGTGTGAATCAGGCCTTCATGGTAAAATAGCTGCTAGGAAACCACTGCTGAGGACAGGCAACAAGCAGAAGAGACTTGTTTGGGCTAAAGAACACAAGGAATGGACATTAGACCAGTGGAAATCTGTGCTTTGATCTGATGAGTCCAAGTCTGAGATCTTTGGTTCCAACCACCGTGTCTTTGTGCGCCGCAGAAGAGGTGAACGGATGGACTCTACATGCCTGGTTCCCACCGTGAAGCATGGAGGAGGAGGTGTGATGGCTTGGGGGTGCTTTGCTGGTGACGCTGTTGGGGAGTTATTCAAAATTGAAGGCATACTGAACCAGCATGGCTACCACAGCATCTTGCAGCAGCATGCTATTCCATCCGGTTTGCGTTTAGTTGGACCATCATTTATTTTTCAACAGGACAGTGACCCCAAACACACCTCCAGGCTGTGTAAGGGCTATTTGACCAAGAAGGAGAGTGATGGGGTGCTGCGCCAGATGACCTGGCCTCCACAGTCCACCGGAGCTGAACCCAATCGAGATGGTTTGGGGTGAGCTGGACCGCAGAGTGAAGGCAAAAGGGCCAACAAGTGCTAAGCATCTCTGGGAACTCCTTCAAGACTGTTGGAAAACCATTTCAGGTGACTACCTCTTGAAGCTCATCAACAGAATGCCAAGAGTGTGTGAAGCAGTAATCAAAGCAAAAGGTGGCTACTTTGAAGAACCTAGAATATAAGACATATTTTCAGTTGTTTCAACACTTTTTGTTCAGTATAAAAATTCCAAGTGTTAATTCATAGTTTTGATGCCTTCAGTGTGAAGCTGCAATATTCATAGTCATGAAAATAAAGAAAACTCTTTGAATGAGAAGGTGTGTCCAAACTTTTGGTCTGTACTGTATTTATTAATGCTGAACCTTTTTTTGTGAAGGTGACATTTACAGCAGACTCACACAAACAAAATAAACTGTGGGCAAAACAAATAATTTATACTAAGACAGTACAAAAAGGTCCATAGAGAAAGTTTCTAAAAGAAACTGCAGATTAAAAGTGGAATGCACTCCATCAAATAGCTTTTCATACCATGTGGTTTGCAGCTATAAAGTGAGTGCGACAGAGAGCTGACACATGAACACAGTGTATGACATATCCTCAAATAGCCTCCTGCACGCTGCTGACTGTCTAGCATGTAAAGCAGGATGTGTTAATGAACAAGATCAGTAATTAAAGTCTTGCCAACATTTAAGGGGGACAGCTGCCAGGGGTGTGAGACACGTCGGCCAGACTGAGATGTTATGAGATAGTTTGGAAACTCAAACTAAGCTAAACTTCGTAATTGCTTTAAGTGAGATCAAAATATGCAAAGAATAAATACTTCTAAAGTATCCTGGCCCCTTGAACTTTTTTCATTTTGTCACATTTGTCACAACTACAAACTTCAATGTTTTTAATTAGGATTTTATGTTATATGTGGAGCATAGCCATCCCACCAAAATGGTAGGCTGTGGAAGGGGAGCATTAATTTGAGAACCAGCCAAGAGACCCATCGTAATTTTATGGGTGCTGCATAGATCCAAAACTGAGGTGGGAACTTTGTAGACATGACACCTATTGGCTGTGCCCTCCACAAGTCTATTCTTGAATGAATGAATGAATGAATTTATTTCAGACGGAAAGATTTCCACCTTAAAAAAGTGATCAGTGAACAATAACATCAAAACAGAGAGATTGCAATCAACACATACATATTTCTCTGCTTAAACTCAACGCCATACTGCATATCCACATATAAATGTAGCATAAATGGAAACTAATAATTTAAATAAAATGTCCAGTTGTCATAGATGTAAGTCTTAGAAGAACGACAAGAAGAAAGCCACTGTTGTAGGAAAGCCAAAAGAAGTCATTCAGCCAAGCCCAGCCCAACTTGTACTTGGTGTGACCATTTCCCAGAGTCCCTGCATCCGTCAAAGTTAAAAACCTCAAACAACGGAACTGTGTCCATAATAGGCCATTTATTTATGACTGGATAACAAGTTCATGGCCATCACTATAAACAGAAAACAAACAAGTGAATTTTTGTGACAGGTAATGCAAAAGACCCAAATGAAGTCCAGACACTATAATAGCTGCCCTCTCTTATCACTCCATGTTTGATGTGTTTATCTTTTATTTTAATCTATTTCACTGCAAACCCATTTATAAGAAATTTAAGGCATTAAAAGGCATTAACTGTTTCTGTGAGAATGATCTGAATTTTTGCCAAGAAAAAGTAATCACCCAGTGTATAATTTACCTGTCACTCTCCTGCAGGCTATCAGTAGCTGAACTGAAACACTGTCTCGCAACTTTTTCAGTTTCACACTATGTTAAATTTAAATCTATCCTCATATACACTCACCGGCCACTTTATTAGGTACACCTTGCTAGGACCGGGTTGGACCCCCTTTTGCCTTCAGAACTGCCTTAATCCTTCGTGGCATAGATTCAACAAGGTACTGGAAACATTCCTCAGAGAGTTTGGTCCATATTGACATGATAGCATCACACAGATGCTGCAGATTTGTCAGCTGCACATCCATGATGCGAATCTCCCGTTCCACCACATCCCAAAGGTGCTCTGTTGGATTGAGATCTGGTGACTGTGGAGGCCATTTACAGTGAACTCATTGTCATGTTCAAGAAACCAGTCTGAGATGATTCGTGCTTTATGACATGGCGCGTTATCTTGCTGGAAGTAACCATCAGAAGATGGGTACACTGTGGTCATAAAGGGATGGACATGGTCAGCAACAATACTCAGGTAGGCTGTGGCGTTGACACGATGCTCAATTGGTACTAAAGGGCCCAAAGTATGCCAAGAAAATATCCCACACACCATTACACCACCACCACCACCAGCCTGAACCGTTGATACAAGGCAGGATGGATCCATGCCTTCATGTTGTTGACCCCAAATTCTGACCCTACCATCCGAATGTCGCAGCAGAAATCGAGACTCATCAGACCAGGCAACGTCTTTCCAATCTTTCATTGTCCAATTTTGGTGATCCTGTGCGAATTGTAGCCTCAGTTTCCTGTTCTTAGGTGACAGGAGTTACACCCCGGTGTGGTCTTCTGCTGCTGTAGCCCATCCACCTCAAGGTTCGACGTGTTGTGCTTTCAGAGATGCTCTTCTGCATGCCTTGGTTGTAACGAGTGGTTATTTGAGTTACTGTTGCCTTTCTATCAGCTCGAACCAGTCTGGCCACTCTCCTCTGACCTCTGGCATCAACAAGGCATTTGCGTCCACAGAACTGCCGATCACTGGATATTTTCTCTTTAGTGGACCATTCTCTGTAAACCCTAGAGATGGTAGTGCGTGAAAATCCCAGTAGATCAGCAGTTTCTAAAATACTCAGACCAGCCCGTCTGGCACCAACAACCATGCCACGTTCAAAGTCACTTAAATCACCTTTCTTCCCCATTCTGATGCTCGGTTTGAACTGCAGCAGATCGTCTACATGCCTAAATGCATTGAGTTGCTGCCATGTGATTGGCTGATTAGAAATTTGTGTTAACGAGCAGTTGGACAGGTGTACCTAATAAAGTGACCAGTGACTGTATATTTTATTGTTACTAGATGCAAAAAATATGTGATCATCTTTAACGTATTTGCTGCTTTTCTCTGGTTCTATAATGCAACATCACAGCTTGTTGCATGGAACCAATAGGGTGTATTTCTTTATCTTTCCACTCAGCAAAAAAACAAAAAAACAAAAATGTTGTCATGTGGTGTCAACACTTGACTCGTTCAAAAAAATCTCAGTTAACAGCCTAAAAACATAAACAAACAAACTATAAGCATATTTTAAACTTTCAGCAGATACCATAATCCACAACGATTTGGCAGCTTTTTCCAGCTTATGGAAAATGCTTTTGATCTATTCCAACTCCCGGGGGAAATGTTAATCAGTAGTACAGCAGGAAGCTCTGCAATGTTTACCAGCTTGAACTGACTATAGATGCTTTATAAAAACAATATTTATTTGAATGTCTAACAGAAATAATCAAAGAAGTGCTTGCAAATATTCCTCCACACCGTTGTAAAAAGACCCATTTCCATTAATAATTGAAATCATTTGAAATTATTTTTTTTATTCTGTAAGGGGGGAAATACTTTTTTCAAAAACAACAGAACTAAAGAAAAGCTTCTTCACAAAAGTTGCCAATTCAATGAATAAACAACGATGCCCTCACATTATTACATTATGTCCGTGGAACAAAGGCGCATTGTTAGTGTTTTTATCCTTTACAGTATTTTTATTCCACACATATCTTTATTTTTATTACTGTTTGCGCAAAATTATGTTTCTCTGTATGTTGTTTCTATATTCATACAGATTTTATCAGGCAGATCAGGCAGCAGCTAAAATATTTTTGGTTTTTTGTTACCTTGCTTATACAGTGACAATAAGGAAAATCTTAGATTTTCACAGTAGCAGTCAATGAAAGTAACTGCTGCAATCCATACAATAAGGAACCTCTTGTAATTTGAGGAATCTGTGGACCTAGTCTTGATCATGTTTGTCTCCATTTCTGTTATTCTGACCAATATTCTTTGTTTTAATTTCTCCTTATTTTGCATTTCTTAAAATGTTCTGACGCATTAAAATCAAAAAAATGGATTAGTTAAAATGAATTAGAACATAATGACAGCATCTTCATCTAGTCAGATATGTAGATAAAAATGAGATATGACATGATCTGGAGGTGAATTTATTAAAAACAAACAGGACAGCTCCACTGTACACTATATCTACATGTTTCAAAAAATAAAATTAATAAGTAATTTGTTTTACACTGTATACAAAAACCTGGAAAAAACAGGAGAAAAAAATCACTAAGAAGCATCGGATGAAGAAACAAAATGTCAGTGTCACGGTGACTCATTCATTTTGTTCTGCACTATATTATGAATGCCTTTCTGTTACAGGTTCAGCACAGATGTTGCAGATATGTTTAATGATTTTTCTCCCTGACTAAATGTAAAATCTTATCTACTTTCTAGCTCTAGAACATGAGATGATGGTGTTACACAGTAACCTATCTGCAGCACCTCTGTCTCATACTAAAGCCAAATTCCTGCCACAAGCTCAGGGGTCTACAGTTTTTCTCATAAATTCTACATTTGTGAAAGCATTTATTCAGACAATTTATACATCACTTGACTCCATCCCCACCATATCATTCAAATCATTATTACATAGAAATTACAGAAAAAAGGCATCTATTATGAGGCTGCACGGTGGAACAGTTGTTAGTACAGCCACTGTAGTAAGAGGGTCCTGGGTTTGAATCCTGGCCAGGGCCTTTCTGCATGGAGTTTGTACATTTTCCTTGGGAATTTGTAAGTTCTCTCCAAGCTCTCTGGAATAACTATGCTACCTCGTGGTTGAAGGCCACTTCAGATATGTAGCACAGGTCGCCGTGGCCAGGAGTTGAACCAGGGGACAGCCACATCGAGGGCTAAAGTCTCTCTATACATGGACTGTGTGCTGTAATGCTGGGCCAGCGCTGCACCCAGCAGCTACAATACTCAAAAGTCACACAAATATCATTAGATTACCAAAAGGTATTGAAATTATACTTTTGGCTCCCAGTCCAATTAAATATCAGAATAAGAATCTTTTGATAATTGAAAAGCCCTGAAAGATTTCCTTCCCCATGGCCAATTAGGACTTGTTCTGTGAACCGATTCAGTCTTTCAGATCATACAGTGCAAGCATTTTGGCTGTTCCCAAAATCAAATCATGCTCTGCTGAGAGAGCCCTAAGTTACTGAGACTCTGCTTTTTGGAAACAATGGTATGCTGATTTGATTCCAACTAGAATTGTGTCTTTATCTAATATCTAAAAGGTTCATAAAAACTGAAACTCATTTACATTGATCTTTTGAGAGATGCCTGTCTCATTTGCTTACAGAATTTACAAGAAATTATTTAAATTTTTTCCTTAATCTGCCAGATGCATAAATAATTTTGAGCTTAACTATACTAATATACACACTTACATGTCTGTATGAAGGTATATCCTACATACACATATAGACCATGTTAGTCCTGTGCACACAAAATGCCACCTGTGTACTGAGCATGATATATTTAGCCTGATCCTTCAGAAATCTCTGACAAACATCTCTCAGCAAACATAATGGTTCACAAAGGTCACATCTCACTGACACATTTCTGACACATCACAGAAGGAAAAAAGCACAAAAAATGAAAACAGTCCACAAGCTACAAAAAGAAATGTCAAAAATAAAAGTAAGAAGCTGGAAATACAGATGCAACTATGGCCTGATTTACTCTGTTCATCCAACCTAAGGCTGTAGAACAAATATCTAGTATATCATTGGTTTATTAGAGATCTTTGCCCTACCATGAATGGATCTATTTTAACCAACAGATAAAGAAATCCATCAGGTCTCTTTTAGTGACAAGAAAGAATCACAGAATTACATTGGTCAATTCAGTCTAATGCGCTCATTATGTGAAACACACACAGACGAAGCTCTGAAGGAGTAAAGAATCATGGAAAAATGTGGATATCTAGGCTAACAAGCATCGGATTATAGAAAAGACTATTATGGTCAAATCATTCAAAACGAATAAAAAAGAAAATGCTGAAAATACACTGAATGAAATTAGGAAAACATGTGAATGGTTTCTTTAGTGCATGATTATTATGACAATGTCTAGTGTGGCTCAATATACTCTTCATAACTATTAGCCATAATAAAAGAGAAAATTCAAGTCCAATCTCAAGCATCTGTCTCTTTAATCGAAACTAGAAGCTGGTAGGAGACGAGCCCGATAACTGAAAGCTGTGCCTCTCTCAGGGCCTCTCTGCTTATAGATCCACAGGTATACATGTGAGAGTGCCTGAGAGCAAAATCTTCTGTGAGATCTTTTAGATTAAAGGAACAGTTGTACATTCTGTTCTAAACATAGGGTTAGATATAAAATGTTTGATTTAATTAAAATGTAAAAGTTTTATTTTTTAAGATTTTATTTTTTGCAGCACAAGTGGTCTTTATTTTTATTATTTTTCAAGGGTAGGCAGACGGGAAGTGGGGTTGAGAGAAGGGGTAGACATGTAGCACAGGTCTCCAGGTTTAGGACTTGAACCCAGAACAGCTGTGTCTAGTAATGAAGCCTCCGTATGTGGATGGCGCACTAATATGCCACGCCTAAAAGTAAATGTTCTTTAACAGAGAGACCGTGAAATGTAACTAAAAAATAAAGGAAACATCATCTCTCCTAAGTTTGATCAGTACTTGAATTCACTAAATTATTCAGCTAAAGGCTTTATAGTTAATTTCTGCACATCCTAAAACAAACATACCTATGTTTATGATATGTATATGTGAATGTTTGACCTTGAGTAGAATGCAATTATTCCTGCAGCACTAGAGAGAAACAGAAAATTTACAAATTAAGGTATGGATAAACTTTAGATACCTTCTGGATTCCACATGAGCAAACATTATCTATAAAACTATACCAGCAATTTAAACTCCTTCAAGAACAAATCTCACAGCGAGGAAACCATACAGGATAAGGGCTGTGAGATCATCATCTATAGCGTTTGGAACAGTTCAGCTGAAGACAAAGTCCTTCTTTACACTGTGCTAATCACAGCATGTCATTCATCTCTGTTTGGTACCTTCTGGGATCATCATCACTATCTTGTTGGCCCCCATGCTGTAAATAACATAATAGGAACAATGTCCTTTCTGTATGTCTTGAGTGCACTACAGATGGGATCAGACAGCAGAACCTTTGATCACATTTCATTTCATATCCCCTGGAAAGACAAAGGAAGAGTGAAAGACACAGACAGACTTAAAGAGTAATTGAGAGGAAAAGCAAAACAAAGGAAAAACCTGTCATCATCATCCTTTGAGTAAGCAAGGGAGGAGCTAATTGCTGACAAATCTCTCATGTGGGATATGAAATAAGGATTTAAATGAACCACTGGACTTAATATCCAAAAAAACACGCGTTAGACCTGATCTTTTAATTATGTTATTGACACTAACATCTCAAAATTAATGGAGTGTTTGAAGAATATATAGAATGTCCCTCAAGTAACAGTAAGACATCAGACCTCTTTGTTATAAGCTCACTATCTGGCTCAAACTATAATATATATGTATAACTCCCCATATTATGAATATATTGTCAGATAATTAGCAGCACAGGTAGGAGCTCAATTTTCTTCCTCTAAGCTAGCTTTAAGTTCAGAGCTAAGGTCTTTAGCACTAAGTGAGAACATAAGTGTCTCACTATTCCATAGAAAACAAAAGAAGCTAAGAAAAAAATACACCAAAAAATAATGCTGCTTTAATGATTATTTAGATATCAGCTACATGCCTTGGTTCATTTCTCTGCATTTATCAATCATTTTTTCCAGCAGCAATTATCTTTTTATGAGTATAGGCCATCGTATACGCCTCAACAACAGACACAAACCATTATCAACTTATAAACACAATGTTGCTGAAGAGGTTTGTAGAGATTCAAGTTAATATACTTCATGTCTGATTCGAAGTTTAGATAGGGATTTAGATAAGAATACGACAGGCTTTTTGTTTTTATGGGAAAAAAAAGTAAGCTAGAAAATAAAATAAAAAAATAATTTTATTGTAAGCTTTGTGTGCGATATCTGTAGTAGGGCAGCTAACGATTATTTAAGTAATCAATAATTTCATCGATTATTCTGACGATTAATCGAGTAATCAGATAAAAAAAGATTGGTACTTTCTGCAGATCTTTCATTAACTACTTAAGCTTATTTTATTAGTAATAGAAATTCATGAAAAATGCAAATAAACTAGCAATTCAATTCATTTTTTTAAATGAGAAAATAAATATTTTATTGCTTAAAATGCAATAACACAGAATTCCTTTAGTGTACACTTAAACATGTGTAGCAAAGGCTGCATCTGCAGCAAAAAAAAAAAAGATCTGTTGACTATTTTTTCGATTAACCGATTGATAATCAGATAGCAAAAGTTGCAAAAGAAATTTTTTACAGTATTTGAACCAAGTGAAGCTGAAATTATGCCAGTTGGGGAGTTCGGCATAGAGCATATTCACAGACAAGAAAGCCTTTCATCTTAAAAGCAAAATATATGTTTTTTTTTACAATTTTGGCTTAATTAGTGCTCTGAGCGGGTTGTTCTTTCAGCAAATGGCATGTTTTAGAGTGTGTATACTCCAGTTAACGATTATTCGATATAGCTTATTTCAATAATCAATTAATCTGATTAATTGTTTCAGCCCTAATCTGTAGTCAAGTGACAATAAATGATGTTGGGGCTGTAATGTTAAAGTTTTCTCATTCTTATATAACTTATGGGCTTGTGCTTGAAAGAGTGTTTTACTATTTTAGGTTAACTGGTAACTATTGTTGGTTTCTTACAATGCTGTGCTGTGACACCAAAAGATCTGACTGACTTTTCCAAGGTTTTTGTATGATTGCACTTGTTCAGTGGTTTGCCCATTAATTATGGTCACGTCTGGGGGTATTGATGGCCTTTTAAAAAAAAAATTCAATTCAATCGTCCTTTCTTTTTTAGATGTAGTTTTTGAGATGTGAGTCTTCACACCTCTTTGAGTGCCTTTGTTGCTGAAAACCGCTATATAAATAAACTTGACTTGACTTTACTTGACCTCCTAAGGAAAGAGTCGACGACTGGACCTTGGCAGCTCTCATTGTCGTGGAGCTGACCCACAATTACAGTTGTCAGTGTACCCTCTCATCTCTTATATTTGTGTGGTAAAATCGAACATAATAAAACGGTTTTATAGACACTTAAGAGCGTTAACAAAATCTGTATCTGCACTGAAGCCATTTAAAACACATGCTGTCCTATTTTTTCTTGGTTTTGGATGCCAGCAATAGTTTTCATGCTGAACCAGGCTGAGGCCAGTTTATTAGAAGCCAATTTGTTCTCCAGTGCATCTTTACACCTTTGCTTAACTTCACAGATCTGTGCTTGCCGTTCTTTTGTGGTTCTTGTGTGAATTGTTTAGATACCTCATTCTGTTCCTTAACAGAAAAACTGAACAGATTTTGTAACAGTTTTGTAATTGTTATTCAACCCTCTTACTGGGTATAATCATGTCTCTGCAGAAAGCAGCATATGCGTCTGTTAAATCATCCAAGTCCTGATTCAATTCTTTACATTCTCGTTTCATTGCTGTAGGGTCTCATCAAGAAGCTAGGAAATGTATTGTAGATGCGTGATCTGCACTTGTAGGAACATTATTTCGAATGGCTGTGGGATTTGAAGGATAGTAACAACAAATTTAAATTTTGTTTCCCTGCAGCTAGTTAAAAAAAAAGAGATGGACACAGAAAACCTTTCTTTGTCCAAATTTAGTACAGTGCAGCTCTTTTCTGTTGCTGTGATTTTGTCCTCCTGTGAGGCAAACCCCCTGTTAAATGACTACAAATCTCAGCAGCAGGTTTAAAGCTGCAGGCTACATCTCCACCATCCACCCCCTCAGGGGACTTGACGTCATCGATTTAAGGAGGGACATGCATTTAGTTGGAGACAGAGACAGTTTAATTTTAGCTGCACAGGTAAACAAGATTCTAAAAGGTGCATCCTGTCTGCTGGGTGTGGCCATTTTTCTCTGCAGATATCCAATATTATTAGGTTTCAGTGCTGTCCCGAGCTCATCTAATCAGGATAATATATCCATCAGGACAGAGAGCTAGCTTTTAACAATATTATGAGCAATAGCTGTGCCAAAATATTACCACTATGTAATCGTCAGGGAAGACATTAAGAGAAAGTAAATTCATGGTCTAGCTTCCTGGTGGCAGAGTCAGCAGGTCTAAATCCAGAGAGGGTAAAGAGCACAAAAAAGATTTCAGACACCAGCCCACTCTGGTCTTTGTAGTGAGTTTATTTTGTGTAGAATATCTCCCTTTGTCATGTTTATTGTATCCTGGCATGGATTTGATGGAGCTGCAGCAGACCACGCTCCATCAGTGCCCCCCTCAGTAATCATGAGGTATCACAATGAAAATGAAAAGCTGTTCAGGATCCATGAAGATGCAAAATAAGAAAATAAGAAATTAAAACAGAAATAAGGTAAATTATTATCATAGAGTATTTTGTCATATTCCGTTGTTTACCTAAAAAAGCCAAAGGAATGATACATTTTATTTAAACTGATTGGCTTTTTATCATTTGACTGTGTGTTGGCACTCTTCATAGTGAGTTCATTGTCATTATACTTCGATACAATAAAAAAATCAGAAGAATAATGAATCACTCTGTTAGAGAGCAAAAGTAAAATTAATGTCTGGCATTTAGTAATGCCAGACATCCAAATGTGATCTTATATGTTTATCTTCATCAAATTCAGAAGTTTACATATACCAAGATTACTTTGCTTTTAATCACTTTTGGAAAGCCAAGATGATGATGATCTCATAGGTTTGTAAGCGTTTAATAAGTTACTTTACATACACCTGTGGTTGAATTTAATTTGTATGATATTATGGGAAAATAAAAATAAATCACACAAGATGTCAGGAAGATTACTGTGGACCTTCACCAATCTGGTTCATCGTTGGGTTGAATTTCCCAAAGCCTCAAGGTGCCATAGTCACCTGTTAAAACAATTAAATGCTGGAATAAACAGCATGGACTTGACAAGCCATCATATCATTTAGGTAGGAGGCAGGTTCAGTGTTCAAGAGATGAATGTGTTTTGGTGCAAAATGTGGAAATCAACCCCAACACTGGCCCCTCAGAAGAAGAAGTAATCACTCCAAAAAGCCACATGTAGAATCCAGATTACACTTTGCAAAATGCACTCGGGGATAAAAACTTTAATTTATGGAGACATGTCCTGTGGTCTGATGAGACCTAAACTAAAGTGTTTGGCTGTCAATGACCATTGTTACATTTGGAGGAAAAAGGATGAAGCTCATAAGCCTGAGAACATCATCCAACTGTGAAGTACACCGCTGGCAGCCCAAATGTACAATGCCCCAAGGCATACAACCAAAGTAGTTACAAAGTGGCTTAGAAACAAAGTAAATAGTTTGGTGTGACCAAAGCAGATCCCAGTGTTTGTGGGCAGAGCTACAAAGGTGTGTGAGAGCAAGGCGTCTCCAAAACTGATTTCTATTCCTCCTAACAGGACTAGTGTGACAAAATTCCAGCAAACTATTGCAAGAAGCTTGAGAAAGGATACCCAAAATGTTTGACAAAGGTCTTTCAGATTACAAGACATTTCTACCAATTACTAAGGAAATGTACATACTCTTATAATTGTGGCGAAAGTAAAAAAAAAAAAAAAATCTCAAAGTACTTGATACATCTGGACAAGGTGAAAATAAATGCTTTTTAGTTTACCACAAAAAAGTTTTAGGTGTCATTTTAGAATGTAAGGCTAAATAGTAGCAGCCACAAAGGTTTCAAGAAGGAATGCCTTGCCTTTGTTTTTTCCTCACCTTGACAAATGGATATTTTAAGCTTTCCCCGTTGAGGGATTGCCAATAACACAAACATAGTTTAGGCTTGCAGCTTTGAGATTCACAGAGATTCACCATCTGACTGAGACACTTTATTCTAAATTACTCAAATGCAACGTTACATTGTTGTAAAAACAAGCATTTTCTACTTCCTACCACAAAAATTTTGCGTCACTGGAAGCTGCTTTTGCATTATCTGATGATTACTTATCAATTTGTTTAGTTAAAACCTGATTACTGACTAGAGTGGATGGACCAGAATTTCCTCGAGCTTACTGAAGAATAAAAAGAAAAAAAAAAAGTGACATTTGTTTTGGACCCTAAAATGCAAGGTGAGAGATCATGACTTAATTAGGCATTTAGAGTCCTGACCACCTCCAGGAAAATGTCCTATTACACCATCCTTTCAAAAATCACTGCACTTGGTGTGGGGGTAAAATGGATTTTAAAATTGTAGTTTATAAAACTCTGAAATGTATTTGGGACTATTCCATGTAGATATAGAGCCCTCTGGTCTTCCGAGACTTTTTAAACTCACGAGTTCCCAAGACCTGAACTGACCAAGAGGAGGTAGTTTTTAGTTTATATACTCATCAGCTCTGAATCCAACTCACTTAAAACTGAGATGTGCAGAAACTGTTGACTCCTTTAAATCGGTACTGAAAACATGAGTTTTTGCAGCAGTCCCAGAAAAGCGAAAGATTCTTTTTCTGCCTTACATATGTACTGAGTGAGTCTTAAAAGCATTCGATGACTTCAGTGTACTTTTTTTAAGCCTCAGTTTCTTCACTTTCCTGTTAAACACATGAGATTACCTTGTGAAATAACGGTACCATTCAAATAAACCAGGCTTGTCATTTTAACAAATAAAAATAATGTTATTGACAGTAAATCATTCCTGCTTGTTAAGATAAAACTAATTAAGTCATAAGCAATGGTCAGTTAGGAAGAAATAAATAAAATATCACTCAAAAATGTTTGCTTTTTAAAAATGTTTATTAAAAAAATAGAAAACTTACATTTAAAAAAAAAAAAAAAAAAAAAGGTATACATTGAAATGCCAGTTGTTAACACATTACAACCCATCCTTCATACACAGATCTGGGGATTTGGTGTGATGCAATGTGGCCCCAGATAGTCTTAGATAATGTTATGAAAAGTAGCGCTGAAAACAAAGTGATAATACTAAGAAAATCATGTTGGGCTTGATACATTGGAGGCACGTTTGACTTTTGAAACAAGTCCTCGAATTTTTGTTGTGGCTGTACAAAATTTACTTGAGTGGGAGCACTGGCCTTTTAGGGAGTTCATGTGTAAACTATGAAAGCAATAAAATGTATAAACCTACAACTGTTTCGCAGATTTGTTCACTAAAACAAACGACAAAAAAGAAAAAAATGCCAATACAGACATTTACCGAGAGCAAAAGTAGTGTGCTCACTGAGCCGGCACCTAGAGACGGCATAAATAAAAGCCTGGCAGTGCTTACTGAAAGGTATGCAGAAAGCTCAGTCTACACATGAGAAAAAAACAAAATCCAGTTTGGTCAATTAAAAAGGCATTGACCAGCTGCTTAAACAGAACCAGAGTATTTATAAGGCAGAAAACAAGCACTTTGCTGGTATAAAATAGCACCGAATATTTCTGAAATGTCACGAGGCGTAAACTTGGCTGAAGATGGTTTTTAGCTCTTTAAATATAACTCTGGCTATACGAGTGATATGTTTAAAATAAAAACTGGTTGTGGAAAACTTTTTGGACAGGCAGTTGGCAAAATTCAAGTGGGAAAACCTTTGAGTCAAGGGCTTTTGGCACATTTCTAATGTTATACCACACCGCCTCCTTCTGCTGGAAGGTCTCTTTCTCTCTCTCTCTCTCACACACACACACACACACACACACACACACACACACACACACACACACACACACACACACACACACAAACTTTGTCAAGGCCCTTGAATCAATCTATTGCACACATTAATAAAGGCTTGGAAAAAAAAAAAAAAAAAGAGTAGACTAAAATCTAAAATAAATTAAATAAAATCTAGTAAATATTGCACATTGTTGCAACAAAAAAATAAGGTGGCAAAGTTTGCAGCATAAAACAACAATGTGAAAAAAAATTTAAAACTCCTGGTGGGTTTAAAACAAGAGAACAAAAATGTATGACCAACACACACACAAAAGTGTACATTCAAACCAGTTTTCACAGTTTAAGCACTTGAGACAATGTCCGTTTTGTGCCGTCACATCAAAAACATTGTCAGCGTTGCGCTGCATAGGTAGAAGGAAAGTGTAGTGCTTCGCTTCAGTCCAGAGTACAATTTCTAGACGATACACTGAACTTTTAAGAGCTCCGAAAAAGATTTCGAGCTAAAAGGGGAGACACATTCAGAAGACCGAAACCTAATGCTAAAAAAAGGTTCAATAAGAATCAAAAGTTTAAGAAGTGTCAGGCTTGATGAACCACAACAGTACTATGGCACATGATGTTCAGGTTGCATGGACACTAAATACGCAACAGCTCCGTAATCTGGAGATGACACTACTGAGGCCGGCCCGGTCCGGTTATCACCAATTCAACTGAATTTATGCTGGTGGAAGGGCCACTGAGTTCAGACTAGTAGAACAACATGAGCATGGTTAAGACCTTAAAAGTTTTGTTGCATGGTCCTAGCAAGCAATTGGAAATGCCTTCTAGCAACTTGTGAATTGTAGCACAGGTGCAGATGCATTTTAAAGACCCTTCAACAACAGAATGTGTGCTACGACTGACTTCTTTCATTAGCTCTGATTCAGAGACGGAACAACGGCTTTCTTCCTGCGTCGCCATGTGTTGCGGTTGTACTGGTGCTGGGTTCTGAAACATGACACAATGTTGTGAGCCTGGTGAACCAGCCTGTGCTGCAGACTGAAGTTGCCTTGAGAGGGATTATGGCATTGGAGGCTACCAGCTTGGTTGTGCTTGGAGCCAAACTTGTGTGGCTCCAGTGAGCCTTGGGAATAGGATCTCTGGGCGTACTGGTGGCGCAGCGGCCCTCCTGCCTGAGTGTGGTGGAGGTGGGTGAAAAGAGGGCTCGGTGGCTTAGTCTGCTGGGGGAATTGTGCGGCTTGTGTCGTGTGACGGTGCACAATGGCAATGGAAGGAGGGTTCTCGTGGTAGAACTGGCAATCGGTAGGAGGGATGGTAATGTTTTCTGGGAGACACATCTGAACATGAAGGTGGGGGAAATGAGAAGTCAGCCAGGTCTGTAGCTACATTTTAATAAACGACATCGACAAAGGTATTTTGTTTGTGACCCGACCTGATGCGTGGTGTGGATAAAGCTTGCTGGATGTGTGGCCCCCAGATCAGCAGCCATCTGGATCACTGAATGGATTGAAGCCAAGGTGACCGGGTGGAGCTCGTCAGAACCGTTGCTACTTTTTGGAGAGTCCGAGTCCTATTGAAAGAAAGAATAAGTTTGATGCTCAAATAAAGTTAAGTAGTAGTAGAAGGCATCTACAAGTGCTTCAATTGGAATACATCAGTAACCAAACTTAAAAAATGAAACTCAAAGATTCCTTACATACATGGCGATATATTTCAAATGTTAATTTTCTGTTGATTATGGCTTACAGCTAATGAAAATATTCAAAATTTTGGAGCTCTTCTTGCTTCTTTCTGCCGACAATTTTTATGCAGATGATGGTTTCATTTTCCAGCAAGACTTGGCCGCTGCCCACACTTCCAAAATCACCAATATCTGCTATAATGGATATTGTGCTTAATTAGCCATTATAGTCATGTGACCTAAACCCCATAGATAGAACATAATTGAAATGCCAAGTACATAACATAAATGTGATCCCAAAGTTAATCTCAAACTTGAGACACAACAAGCAAGTTGGGTTTTCCCTACCACTTCAGGCTGATCACCTCTATGCCACATTAAGAATTAATATATAAACATTACCTTCTCTGATAAACTAAATTTGTGGGTTTTTGTTAGCTCTAATAAACCTTTAGAATTGAAATTCAAAAAAAATGAAACTATTAAACTAAATGAACATAGGGACTACATTCTAATTTACAGAGACGTAAAAGTGGCGGTAACCTTACATTTTTTCAAACAAAAATATAAATAACACCGTGGCCTTACAATGTCGCTTCCAGAGGAAGAAGAAGAAAGTGAGCATGCTGAGGAAGACGATGAATGGTGTTGAGGGCTGGGAGGAAACACTGGAGAAGGTGAAGGGGAGTCCGAGCTCAGGGGAGAGGGGGAATCCCTTTGATCTCCGATCAGCATCATTCTGGCAAGCTCCTGCTCGCAGGTCTCTACATCTAAACATCCCACAGAATCCTTCAGTTAAGAGATGTTTGTCATGACTTGACAACAACTTGTGCAACACAACAAATATGTTACCTTATAAAACACAAAATTACATTTTCCAAATACAGAGCATAAACAGAGTCCAAAAAGAGAAACGCTAACTTACCATTGTTTTCCAGCTTGGTGGACTGTTTGGCTCCCCATGTCTTGATTATCCATTCCCTGTAGGCCAGCACCTCTGGGCTGACTTTAACGATTCGTCCTAAAGTGCTGCAACAAGCCAATAAGAAAAAAAAAAAGGTGAATGACTTGCTCAAACTGTGCACCATGCAGTGGTATTATTTTATTAGTGGGCAAAATAAAAAATAAAAACTAACCAACCTGTCGTACTCTTTGTTTGGATGTGCACACGGAAGAGATACGCTATGGTTCAAAACCATATATGCAAAATCAAAGACCTGCTTGACTTGCAGGACTCCATATGAACTCCTGCCTACATCGTTCCCTGTGAGGATCAGAATATAAAGGTTACATGGGATCAGTCATACAACTTCAGCATACAACTTCAGGACAGATTTTAGTGGAGTTAAACCCATTCCCATTTTTTCTCAAGCAGCCCTTACCAACTTAAAGGAATTCCAATTTAAGTTAAGTTTAAAGGATTTCAATGGCTGAAAAGGTCAAAACCATAGTGATTAGCATCAAATGTTCACCCTTTTTAAGAGGTAAAATTAATTTTCATGTTAAATCAGAAATAATTAGCCATTTTGACCTTTTTGTAACCGGATGATTCAGCAAATGATTACAGAACAGATGTTCATTATTGCTGCAGATATTTTCATCTTCAATTTGATTGCATTGATCAAACAAGTGTTCATTCTGTCTACCTAGAGGTCCAATTGTAACATACTGCATCGAAGTATAACTTTCTACTCAAGTCTGACCTGGCTGTACAGGATCTTCAATGCAGAGCATGGATGGCCGGTTTCCATGGCCCATAGCATGCAGCATGTCTTCCTTGGACAGGTAAGCTCCTCCATTCTTCACTCGGATGCCCGTTTTCATGTAATTGAAATCACGACCGTAGAGCTCAAAGAACTCAATTAGCAGGATGCCCAGGTTAATGTTGGTGCGCCGTGTGTCTATCCGAGGGTGTAACTAGTTAGGAGGGCAGAGACAAAGACAGTTAAAAGCAGGAAATGTTAAACAACACAATTCCACACCAAGACAAGAACCAATCTTAAAGCCGCTTCCATCCATCCACTTCAGTGGACTACATCCCACATCACAGTTGGCCTACATACTGAAGCCAACCCTGTGGAACCAGTCAGTGAAAGCAGCTCTAAAGATAAAAATCCATTTACAAGTTACAGAGATAAGAATCGGATGCCTAATCGGAAATATTTCTTCCAAGAGGCTTACCTTTCTGGAGCATAATCTTTCAAATAAGTTATCAGCAAAGAAAATGTATTCTTACATGCACTGGACTATTAAAACAATGTATTCAGATACTCTGCAATTAAACAGCTCCATGATACAGCTTAAATAATCATGTATACATGAGGGGGGATAAATATATATAAACTGATACACTCTTGGAGGATGTTTGGTCAGTTTTATTTATTTTTTCAAAGGATAAAAGCCTTTTAGTTTGCCTTTTTAAGTAAAATATAGTGTGTGATTATTATGGTGATTATTATGCTGCAAGTGACTAAGATGAAAAAAAATGTAGGAACACTGACGTTTAGGAGGGAAGAAAAATACATTTAGTAAGGGACAGCAACCTTGATGAAGACCAGGTCTAGTTGCAGTGCTGTAATGTTTATAACCACGGCTGTTAGTTGTGTGAAACTTTTCACAGGTAAGAAAATGTATCGTTTTCCTTTTTTTGTCTCTCTGTACAACATTTGTGCCACTCCAGTGCACATTTACAGCTGCCATTTGATTGTAGGTCAGTCTTCTGACAAAAATGACTCACTGTGAGAGAACTAACTAAAATTTGGACTTCCAGCTGCTTCCATTCACTGTTGATATGTTTTTGCACAACCACTGCATTGCTCTCTAACAAACTAATCTGGTGACACAGGTAGTGGTAAGAATGCTGGTCTGAAGTGGGGCAGACACTAGGGCCAGCTGGGTAACGTTTACATTTTTAAATTGTTTTAATTAGAAGCATTGTCAGAAAAGCTTAATTGCCACTGTGGCAATTTACAGGCAGACTGGGATCACAATGTAGCATTTTTATTTTTAAATCACTGGGTAGGGTGCCGGGCTGTTAAGTCTCCAAAGTAGACAACATCTGTCCTTACTCTGCCTCACTGAACACAACCATATAAAATATTTATTGTGTGACATAACATTTTAGCAGGAGACTGCCATAACTATAATCTTCTTGGGTGGTCATACTGATAATAAAGCAATGCCCAGGTTCAGTAATCCATACACAAAGTCATCACTCTTTGGCATCTTTCACGGGCGTGATCAGCTGTTTTGTGCTTGCATTGTTTTACACATTAATACATTTTTGCTAAATTGTTTGTACCTGGCAGCCTGTCACTGTCAGTATCTCACAATGAAACAGCACATTTTTATAACAATGAATACTGTTTGTATGTGTGTGTGCACCTGCAAAAAGCTGATAGCCATAAGTATAAGGCTATATGAGCTGATGCCTCCAGTAAAGACTTCATTCAGATCCCGCTGCAAGAGAAACTGTTTCAGAACGAAGATAAGGGGTGGAAGAACGGTGTATTTCTACAAAACCAAGAGGAAAACAAACAAAAAGAAGGAAGAGAGTTACAAACCCAAACGTGTTCATTTTGGCCCCATCAAAAAAATATGAAGTACCTGGAACTCACCTTAAGGTAGCTTTTGATGAACTGTGCTGCCTTAACTGCAGTCTCTACATTAAAGCTGATGTCCACTTTCACCTTGGTCTCATGATCAGTGAGTTTAATGATTGGAACCTGAGATCAGAAGAACACATTGTAATCATTAAAAAAAAAAGTTACCCATCTTTAAAAAAAAAAAAAGTTTAGACGACTTACCGTAGCTTTGTCAAGGACTTTGATGGGATAATTGCCAGCCACATTGCGTTTTCTCAGGGCTTGCTCAAGATCCTGCAGCGGGGGATGGTCCCACTTCCCAAACACCACAAGGTCAATGTCACTGAGGAGAGAACACATGCAAACAATATTTGCTGTAATTTTTGTGTCTGTACCTAGATAGATATTAATGCACAGGCATCGTTTCAAAATAAGTTATTGCAGAAAATGTATATTATTTTCGGTCTCACTTCACATCTCTGTCAGCTCCCGCTCCGCTCCATGTTCACTTTTCCCCTCGCTAACCCAACTGTGGTCCAGTCAGACGGCACCTCTACTTGGATAGACTACTTGTTCTCTTCTCTATCCTATAAGTTGCATTACTATGCTCAGCACTATAAAATTTCAAAATTTGCTCTAGTATTTTATGTTCTTTACAGCTTGAGGAATTGATTCAAAAATTCATTAAAGTTTTTATAAAGCATTACCTTTTCAAAAGGGAAAATGTTTTAGGCGTTTATTGAAAATTACAAATTTATCTGAGCGCCTCAGGTATCAATGCTGGGTGAGATGCGCCATTTGCACGACAAATACAAAAATCTAACTTTTTGCTTCCATGCAAACCATAGTAAAATAAGCAGGTAAAACAAAGAAATATCACTCTACATTTGGTTTACCAAGATTTATATACACAAGCACACTTAAATGAAAAAAGGTCACAGATGTGCGGTCGAATCAACCAGAGAAATACCTTGTAGGAAGATAGAGACCTGTGCTGAAGCTGCCAAAAATGTCCACCTGCAGAGAGATAAAACCTGATTTAACTCATAATACATTTAAATTATTTTTAACATAATAAACCAAGCTGCCCAAAGCTTGATCTTTTCCTCCAAAGAGGTTCGTGCAGTGGGAAAGGGTATCACCTTCTACTAAAACATGCCAGCGTCTTTCAGCTCATGAACTCCTGAGGCGTTAAATAAAGCCAATGTGTGAAGAATATTTAGGCTTCTAAGAATGGTTGGACATCCAGCCAATGCTAGTAAAAGCATAATTCAGAGGCATAGGCTCTCAAACCTCATTTATTTACACTGGTGAACAAATAAGGGTTGAGGCCCCCTTGTAGCGATCAAATCTCAATGGCATTCTTTTGCTTAATGAATCCAATTCACTTATTTTAAGTAAAACAACTTAAAAGTAAACTAGCTAAATCAGTTACTCAAAGTCTAGCCTGATGTTTTTTCCAACACCATTAAAAAGTGCATGGTTTGCAAGGTTGGGCTTGTGCAAAGCTCTCTAAAACAAACTCTTGGTGTTGCTCAAGGAACTCACAGCATCTTACATTTATGTTACGATAGCACAGTAATTGTAGAGAAGTTTTAGTCCATGCTGCGAAAGCATGGAGGGGAAGAAGGTAATAGAGGGAGCCGTGTGATTTGTTTAAGATCTGAACAGCATTGCTTTCGGTAATCTTGAGAAATCTGCAACAGTTCAGTGTAGAATATGGCTCCAAATAGAAGAATCAAAGCAGGAGTTACTAGAGGTACTTCCAGAAAGTTTTCAAAAAGATGGCTAAATGGGGGCTACTGATGGGGGGAGTTTCTTGTACAGTTATCCTATATAGGGGGTGGATGATAATAAAATATGGTGTACTCTCCTGTCCCACTCACCTGAGCTGTGGGCCACAGATCTTTGATGACACTTTCTATTCTGTTCACAACATCCCTTCTCATGGCCTCCTCCTCAGGTCTTGGTGACATGAAGCTGAAGAAGTCCATTATTTCCTCATGTAGGCTGAGAACAAAATTGACAAAAGTCAAGTTACGTAGATCAAATATCCAGGTGAAAAATGAGACAACGCGTCTCGTATTCATCATTATATAATCTAAGGGTAAACAACGATGTCTTCTTACCCATTGACACCCGGGCTGTAGCGCCTGGTTTTCCACAGGCTGTAGGAAGAGTCTATATAGTGGCCATTGAAGCCGCAGGAGATGAGCGGATTGAAGCCGTGAAAAGTGTTGGCCCTGTTCAGCTGCCTCCTGCGGCCGGATGGGTGTGATTGATAGTGGTGCTGCTGCTTGTTCCCTTGCTGATTTTTCACCCCGGTGGGGGTGTGGCCGCCGAGCTGTTGCATGCTGAGACAGTGTGGCTGAACGACGTGAACGGGCTGCCGGAGGCTGTTCTCGTTCACCTTCCGCTCACCGTAGTGTAAAAACTGCCCGGCCTCGTCCGCCGCGTTCAAGCTGTCAATCTGAAGCGAGGAGCCGTGGGGAGAGGAGCTGTCGGCCTCCGAGTCCAGAGAGGAGGAGGACGGTGACAACGAGCCCTTTCTCCGGACACTTCCCCTCTCGCCGCCGCTGTCTGCCCGCAGCAGCTTCCCAAATACAGCCCCGGGTGTCGGCGATACATGCCTACAGCTCTCGCCGTAAGAATCCAAGTTTGCATTTTGTACCGCAAAGTTGCGCTGGTGGTGAGGCTGGTTGTCGAGGCCGGGATTTGCTCCGAATGCGCGTGAAGACTCCCAAAAATGCATCCACAGGGAATTGGCCGGTCCCTTCTGCTCCGGTTGGATCCAAACGGTCCTAGGATCCATTGGACTCGAGTTTTTCGAAAACCTTTTCCACAGAAACAAATAGGCAATGCAAACAACTTTGCAATTTAACACTTTACAATCTAGGACACTAAAAATCATGCGGTGCCAAGTTACAAGATTTTTCTGAAAAGCTTCATGTCTGTAGACTGGTTGGGTTTGTCAAGCCAAACTCCTCTCCCCTTAAAAGGCAGCCAATATGGCGCAACCAGCACCACTGTTCATCAACCGCTCATCTGTGAGAGATTTAAATCTTTGAACACACCTCCTCAGCGCTGAAGGAGGCGTCAAGTTAGGCAGATATAACCAGAAATACCGGAAGTTAGGTTAATCAAGCTGCTCTTTTACAAAGGCCCGAATTAAGAGTACTGATAAAATAAAATACGAATATTAAATGTGGACACCGATGAACTGTGGAATTCAATGTTCACGCCACTTTTTATGAAATTAAGTTAATGCAAAAATATGCATACGAAATGGCCTTCTTTGGAGTACAGTCACTTCTAAATGTGATTGTTTAATGCTGATGAACTTACAGACGAACGTATGGCATTTCACAAAGTTAACCATGGCAACAGAGTTAGGTCACTTTAAAAAAATGTTTTTTGCTGTCTAGCCATGGGTTTTATTTCGACAGTCATAACCGGAAACGAACGGTTGTATTCTGTGATTTCACAATAATGCAGGCGATTGCATGAACTATATGCTCTGTTAACATAGACCTATTAAACCTAGATACAGATTTGGAACCTCGGTAGTAGCATTCAGAATATCCAGCCTATTTAAGTTTCCCTCCCTTTATTAAAATTTAATCATACAAATAAATGAGTCACAGTAAGCACCTTTTTTATAAAGTTGGTCAAACTTCCTCATCAATTGTGATGTGACTGTTGTTCAAAAGTCACCAGATGACAATAAAATTGCTTTTCAGATTTGTCTTTAGCGCTCATTCCATTGCAGCTGATATTGTGGGATCCTGGTGTGTCTTTCTTCAACAGGTTAACTGTCAATTTCAGATTTCACAAACACAAATAAGACAAACCCCCCATGAAAAGAAAAGCCACAATCCACACAGGAGATTTAACTAAACTTTTTAAAATTAAGCAATTTAGTGGTTGCCTGGCCGGGGTCCTTCTACAAAGGTTTGTTTTGGGCAGCTAGATGAGGCTCACTTATAATCTTAGCATGTCAAAACAAAACCAGACACAGTAAGATAACTTCAGTTGTCTTATTTTGGAAAGCTGCTATAACTTGAAAATTAGGTCCAACAAAAAGATCTTTATCCTCCTTAGGGTTCTAAAAAGCAACATTACAGCTAGGAAGTTAGTGTTTTAAAGTGCTAATACACAAAAAACTATTGTGAAGTGTTGATGATTTTACAGTACTGTGACTTTCCTGCTTTTATTTGAGGGCATGGCCAGATGTGAGTGAGTATCAGATATTCCAACAAACACATTAAGAATAGGCCGATGATTAAAAAATACAGCAAAACAAATCATTTTACACAATATGTGTTTATTTTAATTAGAAAAAAATAGAAGCCTCTGAGGAAAACTGTACAAAACATTTGCTTTTGCAAAAACAGGAGTTCTGATATTTGGGATATACTTACATCAGCTTCACAGTTTAACTTTAACACACTGTACATTATTTAAAGTATTTTACAGCATTACCTGAGGACTGAACAAAGTCAAGTAGTTTGAGTAAATCTTTTAAGGATGTAGCTGAATAAACTTTAGCAAACTAAAATTCCTTGTCTCCACTGAAAGAAGATATTTAGCTTTAAAGACAATGAAATATAGCAGTAATATATATAAAAAAAAACATTTAGAAAGTCTGAAATAATTTGAAACAATCTTCAAATTGGGACAAAAAACTTAAAATTGAGTTCAACACACCCTGTATTACAAATAGGACAAACCTTTTCCTCGCTGTTTGTGCTACATGGTAAAAAACAACTATATTAAGGATGCAGGTTAAAATCAATACTGAAGTATTTGTCCTTTCTTAAAAATAGTCACACACTGAAACGATTGTTACTGTGGCTTAGCACATTTTCAGCTCCTGACCTGTCTACAAATAGAAGCGATTTGATTAATGCAACTAGTGACAGCCGGGGGGACGCTCAGAGCAGCCTCTCCTCTCCACTCAGCCAGAGCATCCAGGGCTTGTTTGGGATTACAGGGAGAAAGTTCATAGATGCAGTAAATGGCTGCTAACTGGACCGTCCACGGCACCCCTGCAGAACGTACATACCGCACGATTAGGACATCACTTTGCTGGCCTATTTGGCAACATTTGAAAGGAAAATCCAACTGAACATTTTGTTCTTGTTCTGACTAAAGCTTCATACCTTCAGCTTGTCCATGCCTTCCAAATGTGTTGATGATATTTGCCACAGTGACCAAAGAGGAAACAGAACCCTCTTTAAGGCCCAGCTGACTGAGCCGTCCTGCTTAAACACAAGCGCAATCAGATTTCTCCCGTTTAGTCATAACTACTATACACATTAGTTCATGTTGGCATGAATATACAAGCAAAGAAACAACCACGGACCTATGAGTCGGAGTACAGTGGCAACAGTCTCATCTCGGACTGGTTCTTGCTGATCCCTTGGCTGTAGAACCCAGGTGTTCATTAACGGCCACAACTCGTTGCTGTCAGGATAAAATGAGCAATAAGCAGAGGAACAAACATCTTCATTATTAAGAATATCATTAAAAGGTAATTTTATCTGGAATATTCTAGATTCATTAAAAACAAATTGACATGTCAAGTTAATATTTAGAATTTTGGCGTACAACTCATGAAAACCCCAACTTCAGTTTCTCTGAAAACTGGAATATATTAAGACCAATGAAAAATGGTAAATAGAATGGACCTACATAGCGCTCTTGTAGCCATACCAACTACTCAACTCGCTTGTACTCTAGTCATATTCACCTAGCCCAATTCACAACACTCTGCGCTGTCGGTCGTGGCAGATGGCCGCTCACACTGAGCCTGGTTCTGCTGGAGGTTTCTTCCTGTTAAAAGGGAGTTTTTCCTCTCCACTGTCGCTACATGCATGCTCAGTATGAGGGATTGCTGCAAAGTCAACGCCAGTGACTGTCCACTGTCTCTACATGCTCATCCGGGAGGAGTGACTGCTGCAAGTCACTGACTGGATGCAATCTGCTGGGTATCTTTAGACAGAAAAGCATCTTAACCAGTTTGAATAATAAACTGAATTTGACTGAGTGTTTGATAACTAGGATTAATTGGAATGTATGTACCGGACTTGAAAGCTGTACGAATTGACTGAATTTACTTTGTAAAGTGCCTTGAGACAACATGTGTTGTGAATTGGCGCTATATAAATAAAACTGAATTTAACTGAACTGAACACTCACATATTCGTACACTGATACAAAGACTTCTAGGCAACCTCTGGTGGGGGGAGCTGAACTGATGCCTTCTCATTGCCAGACAACTACTCTTTTACCATGGTCAATAAAGCAGGTACTGGTGCCAAGTCCTCCTGGAAAATTAAATTTGGATCTCGTAAAGCTTGTCAGCAGAGGGAAGCATGACGTGCTGCAAAATTTCCTGGTGGAGAGCTCCACTGACTTTGGACTAACAGCAGCAGATGACATGGGTCCCTATATCATCGCTGACCATGGAAACTTCACACTGGACCTCAAAGACCTAGGATTCTGTGACTCTACACTATACTATACTATACTATACTATACTATACTATACTATACTGATTTCCAAATGAAATCAGTATAGTATAAAATGAAAAGCAAAATTTACTGTTGCCTTAATAGAGGACCTTGGACCACCGAGCAACTGTCGAGTCCTTTTTGTCCTTAGCCCAGGTTAGACACTGGCTTATGTTTAGAAGTGGCTTAACATGAGAAATGTTAAGTTGTGGCCTACGTGTCTGTGTGCATTGACACCAGCTGCTGTCCACGCCTTGTGAATTTTGCCCAAATTATTGAATGAGTTTTACTTAAAAACCTTGAGGCTGTGATTATGCTTGTGAACTTTGTACCATCACATTTTTACCTTCCACTCAACTTTCTATTAAAATGCTTTTGTGGCTTACTCTCCTGATGGAGGGTATCAATGACTGCCTGCTTGACAACTGTAAAGTCAGCAGTCTTCCCTATGATTCTGTAGGCCAGAACATGACAATAACATAACTCTCCTTTAATAAAAATCCACTTTTAATGGTCAGTCAGTCATTTTCTACCGCTTCTTCCATAGTGGGTCGCGGGGAAGCTGGTGCCTATCTCCAGCAGTCTATGGGCGAGAGGCGGGGTACACCCTGGACAGGTCGCCAGTCCATCGCAGGGCAACACACAAACAACCAAGCACACACTCATTCATACACCTAAGGGCAATTTAGAGTGACCAATTAACCTAACAGGCATGTCTTTGGACTGTGGGAGGAAGCCGGAGTACCCGGTGAGAACCCACGCATGCATGGGGAGAACATGCAAACTCCATTCAGGTACACCCTGGACAGGTCAACCTTTAATGGTTTTTTGTAATATTTTAAATTTTTAGAGAAACAAAATTTGAGATTTTCAAAAT
>JAHHUM010002131.1:216127-273142 GCA_036173005.1 Crenichthys baileyi | reverse complement strand
GGAAAAAAATTGGATTTTAACTATTTACAAAATAAAAGCCTAAAACAATAACTATTTGAACAGGTATGCCTAAGGTTTAGATTTAAATAAGCGGCCTAATTGTGGTGTTTTCTTGTCCACTGCTTATTTCTGGCATTTTCAGGTATCACAATAAAATAAACCTACACAGATAAACACGTTATTTTTGTTTGAGAGGTTTTGACCTTTAAAATCATCAGAGGGGTCGTTAGAATCAGGGGTTTTAAATATTTTCTGAAAAAGCAAATATGCAAAGGTGAATACTTGTGATTTGGATCCAGCTGTTTGGATACAAACAGCTGGATGATTTTCTGACTGGATGATACTTCTGATGATACTTCAATCATTTGAAAAATGAGTTTTGGAGAATCTAAAACAGATAGGACAGTCGGCTGCAGGTTTTAGATGAGGACCAAGGTTGGAGACCAGCTTTAGAGGACATCCTCTAATAGCCACAGATGGTTAAACAGTCAGTGGTGAAACTATCCTTCAGAGAACCTCTCTCAGGGGTGCCCAACTCTAGGAGGGGAAGTGGACCAGTGCTTGGGGACTACTATCCTGCAACTTTCAGATGGATCTGGATAGCTCATTACCTGGCCTCTGCTGAGCTAAATGACATGCTGATCAGGGAATTCAGCCATTTGACTCAGGTGTGTTGGAGAAGGCATGGATCTAAAAGTTGCCAGACTGTGGTTCTCAAGGACTGGACTTGGGCACCCCTTCTTTAGATAATGTTCCCTGAAATTCCTCTGCAGTTTGCATTGTGAGAGTGCACTTAATTTTCAGGGAACCCCTTGGTGCACTGGTATCCAACTGCAGTCTTCTAGCAGATGTGTCCGTCTCTAACAGCTGATTCAAATGGCAGATTTACCTCATCAGCATGTCACCTAGCAATGCAGAGGCCTGCTAATGAACTATATATTTGATTCAGATGTGTTCGAAAATATGCAGGACTCCAGCTCTTTCGGACTGACTGGACACCAGTCCAGGGGACATTCTGAGGCTCAGTGAGAAGAGTGGTCTTCTTGCAATCTGAGGGTTGTGGGTTCGATTCCAGCTTCCTTCTGCCACGTGTCGAGTGTAATTTGAGGCGCTTAACCTCAAATTGCCTACCGATCTGCGCATCGGTGTATGAATGTGTACATGTTAGTGACTGCGTCTGTGTGAATGTGGCTCTAGTGTAAAGCACTTTGAGTGGTTAGTATGACTGGAAAGGTGCAATATAAGTTAATTTACCATTCCCTGAAAGGTGCATTACAAAAGCTGTAGTTATCCTCCAGGAAACCTTTAAATGATATTCACTGATAATTCCTGGAAGTTCACACAGTGAGTGTTGAACTCACTGTTTCCCTAAAAATTAGGGTTATGCAGCAAGACCTACACTTGACCTTTAGGGAATATTTTCTACAGCACTGTTTTTCAACCCTGGACCACAAGGCAAACTGCTCTATATGTTTTAGATGGCCCCCTGCATCAGAACACCTGACTGATTAACAGGCTTGTGCTGAACTGCACTCATCTGATTTAGGAGTGTTAAAGCAGGGAAACATCTAACACATGCAAGACTGTGTCCCTTGAGGACCAGGGTTAAAAAAAAAAAAACACTGCTCTACAGGTTTCTTCATGAAAGCTAAAGTTGACTTTTAGAAAAACCTTTACAGAAGATTCATTCATAGTTCCCAGAAGGTCATATTGTTAATGTTAAAACTAACATTAAGAGAATATTTAGAGAATGTTTCCTGGAAGTTCTTTAAAAGTTAAAAAATCTGCAACCTTCAGGGAACACTCAAGGTTAGTGTTTGCTTGCTGCCTTCTATGGAAATTCTAGCATCATGTGAAGATGGCCATGTTTGCAATTGATTGCTTTTTATTGACCAAATTAAATTTTTTTTTATATCTAATAGATTTACATGTTTGGTATCTGTACATTTGTCCTTAATGTGTTTTAATCCTCTGTTTTTAAAACTTCTGATGCAGTAAACGTATTTTATTTTGAAATGTCTAACCGGATGTCCCTTATGTACTGCGCCATATTGATGTTGGAGTGCATGGCGCAGCGAGAGTGAGGAGGACTGTTTTCGCTAATCTTTTGGATCTTAATAACGGCGGATATTTTTTTCGGGGGATCATGCAGAAATCCTGAAATGAGAGTGTGAAATGATATCACCTCCAGAAGTGTGGATATTCATCACTGCCTCATTGATGACTGCGTGCAGGACGCCTCTGAGGAAAGGCTGCTGGATTCATAAACACTTCTTTAGGACTCACAGAAACCCCTGAGCTCTGTTTTGTGGGTCACAGAACGCATATTTACCCCGTTTGCATTTGGGTTGACAATGGCTGAAAAAGGTAACACGAACATAGATCATCTCGGCGGAGTTGTCAGGCTCCGAGAGGAACACCAAAAGGTAATTTGAATTGTTGACTCGAAGCGGTTTTGCTTTAGGTGTTAGCAGAGCCACGACCAGTTCCTAGCCACGCGGTTGGATCAGCTCGTGGTTTGTTTCGGTTCCACGCGTGGATCTGCTTAAATGTGCCCTGTGCACAGAATAACTCCTAGATTTGATTCCTTTCTTTTTTCATACTGGTCTTCGAGAAGCTTCCTGCTTTTGTGCACACGTCCAAGCTCCATTTAAATGTTAAAGGGGGGCGTGTTCGGTTACTTCGGTTTCTTTTCACACACGCGCTGCTTCTGTAGTTTACGCCTGAAGGGCTCGCTGGGCTATGTAGTCTTAATATTTGTGTTCAGAGTCCAGCCAGGTGAAGGTTGGGGTGACTTATACCCCCCCCCATGCTGCATTCATTCTTCTTATTTAGCTCCTCCCTAAAGGGAAACTGCGTTTAACGGTTGATCTGTTCTGGTTTTAAATCTAAACTACTCAAAAATGTCAAACTTGTACTGGATTATTTTCATACTTATACATTCGATAAAATACTGTTTGTGATGCGGAAAAGCTTTATTTAACTTGTTAAAATATTTGGCCTTTTTGACCTTACATGAGGTTCGTCTTAAAAACTATAATGGAAGAGTCGAACCTGAACAGTTTTCTCTACCTTATGACAATTTCAATAAAATTCAGGTTCTGGCTTAAGAAACCTTTATTCAGTTTATGAAAACAAAGGATTTTAGAACCATTAGAACGGGTCTGTTAACGAAACCATTCGAGACGGACCAAAACAGAACACAGCGATTCAACACAGGCAGATTCTATAAAACGGTTTGTGAAACCTTTTATTCATAAGAGTGAGTTTAGTGAAATATTTATTAAATTTTAATTTTACTCAAGTTAGACCTGATCTTATGTGGTCTCTGGCCAAAAAATATCTAGGAAGCGATGAACACATTTGTAGGGTCTTCTTGATCAGAAAAGTTTTTAAATTGTTCATGTTTTGTTTTGGCAAATTAATAAAAGTTTTACAAATTACAAACAGCGTTTTCTGTATCTGCCATTAGTTTAGAGCAGGGGTGTCAATTTCTTGTGCTCGAGGGCCAGGGTCCTGCAATATATTGATGCGTCCCTGGTCCAATTAAGCATAATCACATAGCTGAATTGCCTCCTCAGCCTGCACTATAATTCTGCAAAATCCTGCTAGTAACCTAATTATTTAATGCAGGTGTGTTTTAAGCAGAGCCATATCAAAATGTTGCAGGACACCGGTCCTCGAGGCCTGAAGTGTAATACCTGTGCTTTAAAGTAAGTCAGTCCAGGTTTGAGTTGATTTTAAACGGGTGTCCAGGCCTAAAACCCTCTATCTAATTCCTTTTAAAGTTTTCACAAATTTCATAAAGAGTTTAAAAGTCCCGCACTACTTTATAGAATTTATCATTAGTGTATAACAATCCTGTTAAGGTTTGACATGCATAAAAGAGACCCCTTCTGAGATTGTTAAAAGCGAAACAATTCCTAAGACCCCTCTTTTCGGTTTTTACAAATCGAATGAAAGCTTCACAAAACACAAACTGCTTTTATAGTATCACTGGTGTAGTATAAAGCTCTTAAGATTTGACATGTCTAGTTTTTAAGCTACACCACATATCAAGTCAACTTTATTTTTATTAATTTATATAGCACAGTTAAAAGTAACCACAGTTGACCGAAGTGCTTCACATGGAAAAATCACTGAAGTTTTCACTTAAAAACATGCTCAGTTTTCCTTTTTTGTTTTTACAAACTGAATAAAGATTTACAAATCACACTCTGTGTCCTCTAATATATGTATAAAATAATGAAGTTAATGTGTTGCTATTTTAAAATTGTTGTTTTCTTTAGTGTGAAAAAGGTAATCAAGACTCATTAAATGCTGTGAAACAGCCCTTTGACTAGGAAGCTTCAAATCACATCCCAACCTCAGTGTCAGCTATAAGTATATATATTTAGAAGGCCACAGGAAGACATGGTTTATACTTGAGGCACAACAGCACTATTTATTTCAGTGATAATAAAGGTCCTAATCAGTACCGTCTGCTGAAGCTTTGCAGTTCAGCTTGTCAAATCAAAGAGTTTGGAATATTTAGATTTTTTCACAGCTGTGTCTCTTCCTCGTCTACTTCCCCTCCATTTGTTAGGCACATTTTCTACTTTTCTGTATGTACAATTTCCATAACTGTTGCAGTGTATTTAGCTTTTTGATATAAGCAAAATTTGCAAGTGCAACAAGTAAATATGAAATCTTTTATGGCTGCAGCGGAACCTCTGAGCCATATTTTAGATCACCACCTCGGTTTCAGGACAATTTGACAACAATAAAACACATGGAAGCGGTTTGTGAAGGGGGCCAGGGAAGACTAGTCATGACAGTTGTACGGCCTGTTTAACGTGGTCCAAGAATATGGTACGATGTTTCCCTTTAGAACTGCTGCCTACTACTTTAGCCTGGGCCATACTTTGGAGGGGCCTTACAGGGGCAGTGGACAAGGGCCTTAGTATTATTTGATTTCATAAATGGATGTTTCCAGAGAAGTTTCATATAGCTCTGAGGAGTTTTATTTTGCTGTTTTGTGTAAATGACCAATACTCAACAATGTCAGAACCACCTCTAACCCAACCCACAAACTCCACGCTTTTTAAGACATCAACACGGTAAGCGTTGTGTTTGTTGGGCGACATTGGCATATAGGAGTATTTGTCATTAGGGGTAGTTGTCTTGAAATCTGAAACGTCGGTTCAGTAAGGCACCTGGAAGGCCCTTAACCCAAATTTGCCTCCCAATCTACAGGGGTTGGACAATGAAACTGAAGCACCTGGTTTTAGACCACATTACTTTATTAGTATGGTGTAGGGCCTCCTTTTGTGGCCAATACAGCGTCAATTCGTCTTGGGAATGACATATACAAGTCCTGCACAGTGGTCAGAGGGATTTTAAGCCATTCTTCTTGCAGGATAGTAGCCAGGTCACTACGTGATACTGGTGGAGGAAAACGTTTGCTGACTCGCTCCTCCAAAACACCCCAAAGTGGCTTAATAATGTTTAGATCTGGTGACTGTGCAGGCCATGGAAGATGTTCAACTTCACTTCCATGTTCATCAAACCAATCTTTCACCAGTCTTGCTGTGTGTATTGGTGCATTGTCATCCTGATACACGGCACCGCCTTCAGGATACAATGTTTGAACCACTGGATGCACATGGTCCTCAAGAATGGTTCGGTAGTCCTTGGCAGTGACGCGCCCATCTAGCACAAGTATTGGGCCAAGGGAATGCCATGATATGGCAGCCCAAACCATCACTGATCCACCCCATGCTTCACTCTGGGCATGCAACAGTCTGGGTGGTACGCTTCTTTGGGGCTTCTCCACACCGTAACTCTCCCGGATGTGGGGAAAACAGTAGGTGGACTCATTAAAGAACAATACATGTTTCACATTGTCCACAGCCCAAGATTTGCGCTCCTTGCACCATTGAAACCGACGTTTGGCATTGGCATGAGTGACCAAAGGTTTGGCTTTAGCAGCCCGGCCGTGTATATTGACCCTGTGGAGCTCCCGACGGACAGTTCTGGTGGAAACAGGAGAGTTGAGGTGCACATTTAATTCTGCCGTGATTTGGGCAGCCGTGGTTTTATGTTTTTTTGGATACAATCCGGGTTAGCACCCGAACATCCCTTTCAGACAGCTTCCTCTTGCGTCCACAGTTAATCCTGTTGGATGTGGTTCGTCCTTCTTGGTGGTATACTGACATTACCCTGGATACCGTGGCTCTTGATACATCACAAAGACTTGCTGTCTTGGTCACAGATGCGCCAGGAAGACGTGCACCAACAATTTGTCCTCTTTTGAACTCTGGTACGTCACCCATAATGTTGTGTGCATTTCAATATTTTGAGCAAAACTGTGCTCTTACCCTGCTAATTGAACCTTCACACTCTGCTCTTACTGGTTCAATGTACAATCAATGAAGACTGGCTACCAGGCTGGTCCAATTTAGCCATGAAACCTCCCACACTAAAATGACAGGTGTTTCAGTTTCATTGTCCAACCCCTGTATAAATCAGTATATGAACATGTGTGCAACTAGTGCTTTGAGTGGTCAGTATGACTAGAAAAGTGCTATAAAACTTCATTCTATTTACTCCATGTCTTCTTTGTTTTGGTGTTTTTCATTAAATGTTATAATGTCAATTTTATTTAGGGATGATTATTAGGTTGCTGTGTTTTGTCAGAAATTACTGAAGGAAGCAATTTATTTATTTTTATTTTTCCATTTAGTGTTAAAGTTGACATTTACAAGTTTACAGTTGGAAAAGTTATCAAAGAGCTTGTAAAAAAAAAAAAAGAAAAGTTTTTATTTATTTCTCTAAAGCTGACAGTTAAATCCAATATGGCCGCCTTGCATAAAAAAACGTAACATTAAGTGTTTTGTGCCTCTGATGGTTTGTACTCGAATAAATCAGTTACACAGTTCTTAATGACCTCTGCTGAACACCTGGTTTGGAGTAAAAAAAAATGCAGACAAAAACATTAATGTTGCTCATTTGGCCTGTTGATTGAGCATATTAAGAGAGAAATCTCACAGATTTTCCAACTTAGAAAGACAAATGTTCTTTTCAGTGCCACTAAAGGCAGTCCAAGTACCACCAGTGACACATGAGCCTCAGTTTGAGACACGGGAAGTTAAACAATCATCATGATCTTTACTGTTTGTCCCAGCAAATGGGGTAAAAATCAGACTCAAACATGAAAAATCGCAATCTGTCGAAAGTTGCTTGTCTGTCAAAGTGTTTATATCCGTTAACTGATCTTGTGCCTTTTGTGATGTCATTGACTAAATACTCTACAGAGGGAATCGTTGTTTTTTTGTTTTTTTTACTTTTTGAAGGCCTGCAATGGAAATTCATATTTCTTTACCTGGTGTGTGTTTATTGTTGGTGGGTAGATTTGTTGGTGAAAAAGAAATACACCTCTTGATAACAGGAGTACAATTTTTCTTGGGCCAGATTTATGGAGACTGTGTTGAAACAAACTAATTATTTATCCTAAAACAGGTGGTGAAAGAATGCGAAAGTCGGATTCAGCACTGGTAAGCATTATTAAAGTCTTTAAAAGATGTCGTGTGAGAAAATGTTTACAAATTGTCTTTATCCTGGCAGAATACTTACAGTTGTCCCTTGAACAGCCATTAGCTTCCATATGCAAAACTTGGAAGAAAATAGATGAAAACTGGAGTGTTTGACCCAAGCTGAGAATTTGTAGTTGTCCTTTCAGCAATTAAGGTAGGGCTGTCCAAAGTGCGGCCCGGGAGCCATTTGGGGCCCTTGGAAGGATTTTGTGTGGCCCCAACCGTAATTCAAGAATGGTACAAATTTGGTCCACCAGGTTGTTTATGCAGAAAAGGCATTTTTTAGGGTGAGAATTTTCCAGAAAACCATCTTAAAATTAAAAATGATGGGTACCACACACAGTATTCGTCCTTTAATAACCAAGTTTTTTTACTTTCATTTTAAGACATTTAAAAGCACGTCAATGCTGTTTTTTGGGTATGCCTCTTTTTCAGCACGCTGAAAAATGATTCTCTGCTTAGATCTACATTTTCCAGAAGTCTGACAAACCGGTTATCAGTTCAGTCCATTTCAGTTTCAACCAGCACCACAAGTCCTGGCTTTGATGTTCTCACTTTTAGTTTCCCTATAAGAAAGTCTCTCCAATATCTGAGATATCTAAAAAATGCTCATGACCATTTTAAGGGATTTTTGGGGGTTTATTTTCCCAATTAATCCCAACCTGGTGGCCTAAAGTGACCATGTGAAAAGGATTTCTGCTGCAAATATTTGAAGCACCTTCTGTTTTGTACTTTTTTTTTCTACCTAGCTGATGGGTTTTTAGGATGCAAAGGGCAATGATTTCTGTGTAAAGGCTGTTATCAGTTGAGTCTGAAAGTACATCTAATATAAATGTACAATAACTGGGTCTTCACCCTGATTTTCAAGGATGATTGCGCTTACATTGTGTGCAACAACTTGCAGATGTGATAGATCAATTTTCCTTATACGCTGGACAGTTTTTTTTTTTGTCCTGCTCTGACCTTTGCCATCTTGTTAGAAACAATAAAATAACTATATAACTCACCAAAGCCCCATGTTGTTGCACCTGGGGGCAGTAGTGTTGGTTAAAGGATTTAACTCCTTTTCCTTGCTAGTTTTAGCCCTTAGAGTGCTGTGTTGTGCTCTAAGGGATAAAAGTTTGACCCCTTAGAGTAATGTCCCCAAGTCCCTTGCTTTGTTCTTGATTTTACTACTATTCCTTTCATTGCTGTTTGTCCAATGCTATGTTTTCCAATTTTCTATTAAATAAATAAATTCAAGAAAATAAATCATGTAGTCAAGTCAAAGTTTTTGAAATATAAATCCACTGGCTACGAGCAACTCAATGCATTAAGGCATTAAAGTGACTTTGAACATAGCATGGTTATTTTTGCCAGACAGTTTGTTCTGAGTATTCCAGAAACTGCTGATCCTCTGGGATTTTCATGCAAACCATCTCTCAGGTTTACAAAGAATGGTCCAGAAGAGAGATTATCCAGTGAGCAGCAGTAGTGTGGATTGAAATGTCTTGTTGATCTCGAAGGCTATTGGGCCGACTGATTTGAGATGATAGAAAGGCAACTGCAGCTCAAACTACCAGTCGTCATAAACCAAGATACGCAGGATGCCATCTCTGAACTTACAACACTTTTAAGTAGATGCTCTACTGAAGCAGGAGAACACACTAAGTGCCACTGCTTTCAGTTAAGAAGCACACCAGAATTGGACCATGAAAGATTGGAGACACGTTGCCTGGTCTGATGTCTGCCTCCCTCTCTCTGTACAAATATCCGGCATAATTTTCTAAATTTATATTCACATTCTGCAAAGGAACAGAGAACTGAGGAAATTTGAGTCAAGAAAAAAAATAATTTTGAGATGAAGACCCTGTCTGCGTGAGGAATCTTATTAAAAATATAAGAGCCCATTATTATGCAAATAGAGCAAAAAGCACTCAAAGCTGTGCAATTATACAGCTGTTTGAAACGAAGCGTTCCTGAGCTTTTAATTTTTCTTCCCTCCCATCGTTTCTGGTCATTGCATCCAGTTGTCTTTCAGTTGTATGAACACACAGACCCGAAGGAGATGTTGACTTGATTAAAGCATTTGAGATGCACCCTGTGTGCAAACATTGGAGGACAGTGGAGCTCTTTACTCGCATATTAAACTGAATTACCACTGTGGGTGCTCCATGAATCTCTACAAGCTTTAGAAAGGTGCAGGTCTGGTACAGTAAGTACTTTTTTATTGACTCGAGTGTATTCCCATCAGTACGCTCAGTGGTATGGATTACACTTTGAATTTGAGTAGTTCAGGCAGCAGGTTATAATTTTATGTGTTAAGTCGGCCTACGTGGATATTAAAATATGGCAGCCTGGAGTTCAACTTGTTTTTCTATGTATGTTTTCCTAAATAAACCTGTCTGTTTATGTTTAAGGCTGTTGCGGCAAATTCACTTACTGCTAAATAAAACTCTTGGACAGACAGACTATGTATACATAATAATTATGTCCTTTCCCCTCCTGTTCGCTGTATTTGCCCTGTAACCGGCACATATAACGCCTAAAAAGGCCCTTCTCCTACATTAATGCTGTGACCTTTATATGCAGGAGTGATTTGACAGAATAAACTCCAGCGCAGTTGTATATGCATGAAGGTGGTGGCTTTCATTTAAAAAAGAGGAATTTGGGCACATTTGGAAATTAGGCTATTAAGATTTGTGAAGGCATATTGTTTTCATGTGTATCAAAAGTCGTGTATAATTATTTTTAATACTTATGTAAATGTAAAATTTTTCTTTTTTTATCTTAAAAACTTAACTAAATCTTTAAAATCCAAACATGTCAAGATAATAAGAGTTTATATCCCCTGTTCACAGCAGACGTATTGGTCTTTTTTTTTTATATTTTAAATTTTTCAGTTCAACACTACCTCCATTCATTTAGACCAGGGAGGTCTCCAAACCTTTTGAGCTGTGGGCCAAAATCGTCAAGTTGAAAGTACTCGCAGGCTGCAAAAGTTACGTTTTTATTAAAACTGCAAAAAAAACATTTGATTTTTACCAGCTCAGCTGTAAACTATACAAGCAATATTTTAATTAAACAAAATAGTCTGGTTTACTAGATCAGGAATGTGTATAACATTGTAGGTCAGCAGAATAAAAAGTCTTGATTGCTGTAAAAAAAAAAAGGCATACATTATATGACCTAAATGTTTTGGGTTGATTGTTTTCTATTTATTTGGACTAGAACCAGTTTTGACCACATTTGTACCATTCTTCAGTCGTGGCCACATAAAATCATTCTAACCCTGTGTTACCAACCTGCAAATGAAGTATTACAAGATTATCCATATCCAGGCATCAAAGCACATGTCCCTGACCTTAATATGATTTTTGTTATTTTATAGTTGTCGTTAACCTAAACTAAAAGTGCATTGATTTGACCTGCCGATCACCAATCAGAGCTGATAAAGGGAAAATTGGGTCTCAGTTCCACTGATTGGTCCACCATCAACTATAGCAGTAGGGTTTTGCTAAAAGACAAAGTTCATCATTTATTGTAATCCTTTTCTACAAGGGAAAGAACCATAGGTTAGCTTTTTTTGGTATTTGCCTTGATGTGGAGACCTGGTCTGAAGTTTCCCATTCCAGCTATAAATAGTTTACATTGAACTGAAAAGCACTTCAGGGCTGCAGTTTGCTGCACAAATTAAAACTTTGCACCAGGAAGTTCATAGATTTACAACAGGGCCCAAACCTTTAAAGCTTCCTAAAGCATTAGCCATTGCCTTTCTTATTTTTAAACAGCCTCAGTCAGTTTTAAATTCAACACTCCTCCGTTTTGATAGAAGTGGTGTTTGGAATTCATCTCCCAAAAATAGAAAACAGTGATATATATAGATATATATATATATATATCTATATATATATATATATAGATATATATATCAGAATCAGCTTTATTGCCAAGTTTGTACATACAAACAAGGAATTTGACTCCGGTACACTTTGCTTTATTATATAATATATATATATATTATATATATATATATATATATATATATAAATATAAATATTTGTGATGAGTTGTTTGAACACTTTTACAGGAAGAAGGTGTTAGGTGATTATGAAGCCCTTGATGATCGCCTCAGAACTCTCCCCGATCAGCTGTGTTATGATATCATGGTGAGTGCAGATGCTGTGGAAATCATGCTTTTACACAAACTTGAGTTAAAGTACCTCCATTACTGAAACTTTCTTTGCTTCGTTTTTGCTCTGCTTTTACACCGACTAACTTCCACCTGCTTCATTTGGGCTACTTTCCCTTTGTTCTGCTCTTTTCTCCCATCCTCTGCTCTTTGAGCAGGTGCCATTTGGCCCTCTGGCCTTCATGCCCGGAAAGCTCGTGCACACCAACGAGGTCACAGTGCTGCTGGGCGACAACTGGTTCACCAAGTGCTCCGCCAAGCAAGCTCGGAAAATTGTCGAACACAGAATGAAGCGTGAGTGTCATTTCCTGTCATTTGGGATGTTTTTTTTTTTTTTGAACTAGTCTTTCAATGCAGCTGCTCATCCACCAGAGGGCGGCTGTGCATCATATGTAAAGAGCTTGCCTTTTATTTAATAATGCCTTGAATTCGTTCTGGAGTTTGGAACAAAACTGTGTCTCTTAGCTGTGCAATGTGTTCCTGTTGCTGTAAATGATATTTGCAGAAGCCGATTTGTTATTAAAGGGTTGCGAGCTGCAAGAAAAGTAGCAAAGGTCGTGCTTTTTTTTAAATTGAGGTTCAGTGATCATAAACAGTACACATTTGGTTAAATCAGGCCCTGTCACTGGATTTATTTGTCATTAGCATTTGCAGTCTAACAAAGATTGCCGCTTTATTTCTCGGTGTTCATTCTAAGTCTGAAAAATCTCATATCAAGTCAAATGGACCCAAGCAATGGTCTCTGATGTGAACATTATTAGAATGTTTAGTCAAGCAGAAATGTGCTGCCACAGCCCCCCACACACTCCTCCTGACCCTCCCCACCCTGCTATTACAGAGCTAAGTGCTGTATTACAAACAGAGCTAGCTGAAATGTGTCAGACAGCGGCCGAGTTGTCAGGCCTTCTGTATTTGACCTTTCCTTACTTCCAGTTGATGCGCAGACTGGAGGGGCTCCCTATTGCCATGGAAACAAGGGCCCTCTGCTGCTATTAGTGAAAGGGCTTAATTGTTGTGAAGATTTAATGATCCGGAGTAGTATTCAGGGCAGAGGATATTATGAACTGTTTGTGTCATCATTTTTCTTCCCTCTCTTCACCGACTTGTTTAGGTTTTTAACGCTTTAGCCGCTGCTCGTCATTCAGCTGATCGTTCTATTTACACGCCGTTGTTTGCTCACTGGTGTTTTGGTGCTCTCGCTTTTCTGGTTCCGCTCACGTTCACCATGATGCATCTGTTTTCTCTGCAGACGTGGGAAGTCAGTTAGATGATGTGACCAAGACCATGAAAAACTTTGAAGCAAGAGTGGGGCTTGCAAAAGATCTGGAAACCATGTCGTCTGTATGTTGCATTTCTGCACGTTAGATGTTATGCACGACATAATTGAGGACAAATTTGTTGACTTTGACATTCTTGTGATTTAGAATAAAGGTGACTATGTCGACATCAGAGAGGAGATGAGGAATGAGTCGGCCGTCACAAAAGGTATCTTCGCCAGATTTTCTTCTGACCTCATTTCACTTGATCATGGCTCATGAGAAGGCAAAGAACTCCATTAATCCACTGCTAAATTTTACCACCATTACAGTGGGTTTGTTTTTCTAGGGCTAAAGAGTGAACTGATTGTTTATTAACAGGAAAGCAAAGAATAGCTCACAAGCCAAATTCTAAGCCCAAGATGGATGTGGTGATTGGTCTGAAAGAGGAGGATGAAGCAGAGACCGGAGACGCAGGGAGGAGCAAAGGCATCATGACTGAGGAGGAGCTGTGGGCTAGATTGGATGAACTTGAAAGACTAGAGGAGTTGCAGGATGAACAGGACAGGTATAGGCTCACATAAATTCCTATTAGTGGAACATGGTAAAAAATATGATTTTGTTTTCACAGTATATTCATCTTTGCACAATTTCCATATATTAAATTAAAGGTAGATCTCCATAATTTAGAATTTCCTCCAAAAAATAATTTATTTCAGTAATTCATATCAAAACGTGCATTTCGTTATATAGATTCATTACACACACAGTGATGTGTATTAGAAGTGTGATTTTTGGCTTTCTACTGATGAAAACTCAAAACTCCGTTTTTTAGAAACTATTAATACAAGAGAAGACGATACAACTCGCAGACGTATTCAGGACGTATTTTCTGCTTGAAGCCACACTTGAACCAGAGCACCTGTACCTTTCCACTCACATTTCCATAAATTGGCTTGCGTAGTTCTACAACATTCTTCTCTAGCTGCTTTAGCCATGACCTTTTGTGGTTTACCCTGTAAAGTCCGAGGTCTTCTCCATGATTGTGTAGGCCATAACCTGGCAATAACATAACACTTTTGTATTGAATATCCTGTTTTATTGGTCTTAAGTAATATACAAATTTTCTGAAACATTGAATTTCTGGTTTTTATTAGCTCTGAGCCATAACCATCGAAATTACCAGAAATAATCGCTTGAAATGTATTGCTCTGTGTGTAACGAATCTATATATTTATTTCCTTTTTTAAATTGACTTACTGAAATAAATTGGCAATTTTCCTCTGTTTGTGCAATTTAGAAAATTTGTGCAAAGTAAAATTAAAATGTTATGCTCTTTTAAATTGAAGTTAAACAACACCACTTTGGTAAAGTGAACACTGTTTAAGTTATTTTCTGAGGTTAAAGGAAAATAAAACTAATGAGTCTGCACAAAAGCATAGAACAGCAATGAATAGAATCTTCCCTATATTGAGCCCTAAGAAATTTATTTAATTTTCCTTCAAATTGCCTTTTTCTATTTTTATGTTTCTGAATCTTTTGCTAGAAAACCACTCTTCTCCCTAAAAAGGACCGAGTCTTGTGTCTGATAACATTTCAATTGTTTAATAGACAAATAACGTAAATTAATGGGGGTAATTTAATAATGTAACAATTTTGCAAAGCTCTTAAATCTGTTAGAATTTTTTAATATAAAAAAAACACAAGGTAGCATTTACAGGGTTGGACAATGAAACTGAAACACCTGTCATTTTAGTGTAGGAGGTTTCATGGCTAAATTGGACCAGCCTGGTAACCAGTCTTCATTGATTGCACATTGCACCAGTAAGAGCAGAGTGTAAAGGTTCAATTAGCAGGGTAAGAGCACAGTTTTGCTCAAAATATTGAAATGCACACAACATTATGGGTGACATACCAGAGCTCAAAAGAGGACAAATTGATGGTGCACGTCTTGCTGGCGCATTTGTGACCAAGACAGCAAGTCTTTGTGATGTATCAAGAGCCACGGTATCCAGGGTAATGTCAGCATACCACCAAGAAGGACGAACCACATCCAACAGGATTAACTGTGGACGCAAGAGGAAGCTGTCTGAAAGGGATGTTCGGGTGCTAACCCGGATTGTATTAAAAAAACATAAAACCACGGCTGCCCAAATCGCGGCAGAATTAAATGTGCATCTCAACTCTCCTGTTTCCACCAGAACTGTCCGTCGGGAGCTCCACAGGGTCAATATACACGGCCGGGCTGCTATAGCCAAGCCTTTGGTCACTCATGCCAATGCCAAACGTCGGTTTCAATGGCGCAAGGAGCGCAAATCTTGGGCTGTGGACAATGTGAAACATGTATTGTTCTTTAATGAGTCCACCTTTACTGTTTTCCCCACATCCGGGAGAGTTACGGTGTGGAGAAGCCCCAAAGAAGCGTACCACCCAGACTGTTGCATGCCCAGAGTGAAGCATGGGGGTGGATCAGTGATGGTTTGGGCTGCCATATCATGGCATTCCCTTGGCCCAATACTTGTGCTAGATGGGCGCGTCACTGCCAAGGACTACCGAACCATTCTTGAGGACCATGTGCATTCAGTGGTTCAAACATTGTATCCTGAAGGCGGTGCCGTGTATCAGGATGACAATGCACCAATACACACAGCAAGACTGGTGAAAGATTGGTTTGATGAACATGGAAGTGAAGTTGAACATCTCCCATGGCCTGCACAGTCACCAGATCTAAATATTATTGAGCCACTTTGGGGTGTTTTGGAGGAGCGAGTCAGGAAACGTTTTCCTCCACCAGTATCACGTAGTGACCTGGCCACTATCCTGCAAGAAGAATGACTTAAAATCCCTCTGACCACTGTGCAGGACTTGTTTATGTCATTCCCAAGACGAGTTGACGCTGTATTGGCCGTAAAAGGAGGCCCTACACCATACTAATAAATTATTGTGGTCTAAAACCAGGTGTTTCAGTTTCATTGTCCAACCCCTGTATATGAGAGTGAAGTAAAATAATTTGAAGTCTATAATGTTAAAACAACCCTGTCCCTGAAGCATGTGTAGCTTTATCCTTGAAGTCTTCAGGAAACGTGCAGCTCACTCGTCTGTCGATCTTTTGAGGGTGACAGTTCGTTGTAGAGGCTGGCTAATGTTAGCTCCTGTCCTCTCTGTTTGATACGACTCGTTGATAATTCTGCTTGTAAAGCATCTTGAAGTTTCAGCCGAACATGCCGGATGAAACTTACACAAGGAGTTTTTCTTATGCTTCTCAAACTAACGCCTTTGAACACTGTAAATAAATAAGAGGTATTACCATCTCTCTGCACTGGCAGCAGAGGGGGATAATCCAGGTCCAGAAAGTTAAAAAACCTGTACAGAGATTAGTTCCAACCGTTTGCATTTCCATCTCCACAACATACACAGGGACTAATCACCTGGTTAAATGAACAGAATGAAGCAGGTTTTTACTTTCTGGACCTTGATTGTCCACCTCTGATTGGCAGATAACCCATTTGTTGTGATCCTACACAATCTAATATTTTCATATTGCCCAACCCTACTTATATTCCTCATAAACTGCTTTCTTTTATATTTTTCAAATCTTGAAAGAGTTGTGAACATTCTTCCTCTCCAGATTGTCTGATAATGCAGACGTGAATGGTGAAGACACATCGTCATCTTCATCGGAGGGGGAGAAGGAGGCAGAAGCTGCACCTCCAGTAAATGGCCTGAGTTTAAAGCCCAGCTGGAGCTCTGTGCCTCCTAGCGTACAGCCTCTCAGAGACAGGAAAGAGGAAGACTACGAGGAGGATGGCAGCTGTTTGCCCACAATTCTCTTCTCTCACACTGTCGAACCCAAGAAGGTCGGTTTGTTTAGAAAATTGACAGATGAGATATGAAATGTCATTTCTTTTGATTTTCTTCAACCTGTCTTTCTTTTACTGTAGGTAAGGATAAACACAGGAAAAAACACCATGTTAAAGTTCAGTGAAAGAAAAGAGCAGAAGGAGCATTCAAAGAGGAAAAAGAAAAATGGCCACAGTAATGGACACTCCCACCACGAACTTCACAAAATCACCACGCCAGCTGATATTTACAGGTAAAAGGAAATCTTTTATCATAAAGACAGTTTAGACCCAAAAATCTATGAATATAGATTTGGAAGTTTTGCCTTAGTTTATCAATTGGATTCAGGTCTGGACTTTGACTGGGCCATTCCAGCACATGAATAAGCTTTGATCTAAACGGGGATTGGCCAGCTCCAGGCCTCAAGAACTGGCGTCCTACATGTTTTGATGTTCCTCTGGTTCAACACAGCCAAATTAAATGAATGGTTCATTACAAGACCTCTGCAGAACTTGAAAACATGCTGAGGAGACAGTTAAGCCACCTGTGTTGGACCAAAGACCTTAAAAATGTGTGACACCACCTCCTGAGAGCTGGACGTGGTCACTCCTGATCCAGACCATTCTATTGTAGCTCTGGTTGTTTGTATAAATGAAGTTCCACCTTATTCTCAAGACCTTTGCAGCCTTTATTAGAGTTTCATTTATTCCTCCTCCCATTACCTCTTGCTACCTTCCCTGTTCCTCTTGAAGAAAAGCATCCCCATAGCAGAATGCTGCCACTACCATGTTTCACCATAGGAACAGTGCATTATGGTCTAGTTAATGCTTTCCTTGCGAGGCCTGTCGGTTTGGATGTACAGCCATGTCATGGGTTAGCTGTTGTACCCTCCTCTTTCTGTTTTCAGTTGATAGATGGAAAAGTGCTCTGCGAGATGTTCAGAGGCCTGTATAACATTATCCCTGCCCTTTCTGCTGTGGACCTTGGTCTTCATGATGCTGTTTGTTCTCTTAATGTTCTGTAACAAACCTCTGAGGTCTGTTGGAGAACAGCAGATTCTAAACAGCTGGATTTATACTGAAATTATTCGAAAGGAAAATGGTTGCACTAGGTTTTATTTGCGGTAACAGATAAAAGAGGGTTGAAAAATAGATGCAAATCACAGTTTTTTCAGATTTTATTTGCAAACCCTTTTTAAAGTAATGTAAAATTTCCCTTCTACATCATAATTGTGCACTATTTTGTGTTGGTTTATCACATAAAATCCTAGTAGAATACAGTGAAGTTTGTGATTTCAATGTAACAAAATGTAAAACATGGGTATGAATACTTCTGCTAGGCACTGCAAGCTCATCCATGTGTGCAACTTCATCTAATCAAAATTGACCGTTGCGTTTGGGTCAGGTTGTTTGTGGATGTGAAGAACGGGGAGCCCATCCCCAGAAAGTCCATCCTGAAGTCCCGCAGTCGTGAGAACAGCGTGTGCAGCGACACAAGCGAGAGCAGCGCTGCCGACTTCGAGGAGCGCAGGATGGTTGGACGCAGCTTCAGCCACGATGAGACGATGCACAGCGACACCAGCGATGGCATCACAGAGGAGGACAGTCCAACAGCGATGCCTCTGCAAACTCCCAGCAGATCTGAAGTTAGTTTTGTCCTGTGTCTTTGTCAGCATTTTACCAGTGCAGAACTGGTTTATAAATGTAGTAAATTTGAGCTTCAGAACATTTCAGCTGAACGAATACCGTGAATGTGTCCAAACTCATTACCTAACTTCAAGCATCAAAATAGGCATGAAACTGCTGAAAACTGTTGAGTATTTATTTTAAGATGAATGTGATAATACGAGTGCCATCTTTGTCACTTTTAATTGATCTCTTTCTCAGGCTTTTTCAGGTAAGGTGGTAGAAAAGGACCCAATGCCTTCAACGGTGCCCTACCTGACCATCGTCCCACCCGCTTTGCCAACCATACTGGAGAGGAAACAGGAGGAGGTTGCACCCGACGTCACCCTGCCTGAGCAGGCGCCTAAAAGGGTGTCAAAGTTCAAAGCTGCCCGGCTGCAGCAAAAATGACTTTCAGGCCTTCTTTTTTTTTTTTTTAAAACAACAAAACTGAACAAAAATAAGCAACTATCTCCATTCTTCTGATCATCTTGCATTCACCCTTTTCTATATTTAAATTAATTCCTGTCATTCAATATTAGTGAAAGAGCTGTAGCACCAATAATAAATCTCTTTTTTCTGCTTTCCATCAGCCTGCTACCTTTAGCTGTTGGCTACATTTTCTCTTCTTCCTTTGCTGATCCTTGCTGTTTGTAGATGAGGTGATACCAACTTTTATCACATTGGACAAACTGCATTGTTTTCTTTCTTTGACAAATAGAATCTGTTGCTACAGTGAAATTTCTACCTTTTGTTGGCCTGCGTAATGAATGTATGTCTTCTTTTGTCACAAGCTTTATGGAAAAAAATATAAATATTGATGGGAACTACGAAGAAAATAAATAATTTTAACCACCAATTTATATTTTTTTTACATCATGAAAAACAAAAAAATGTCAGTAGTTATACATACATACTGCTGATTAGGAGTCATTTTCCAGAATAAACATGTTAGACATGATTCTTCTATTGCTCTGATCTGCATTTACTACAACATATATTTTTACTGATAGTTTTAGTTTTAGTACATAGTTTTGATCTTTAAATGTTTTTTTTTTTTTTTTTTTTTTACCAAAAACGGTTTGATCTATTGTGAGCGATGTTGAAAAACTTAGATTTCTTAAGGTTTTTCTGTGACCCATTTAAATTGAAAGAGCTACAGCATCAAGTCAAACTCTTAAAAGCAATAATGCATAACATGTTCATTTTATTTTAGGCTAAAACAAATATATTCCAGGAACAGCATCAAAATTTCAGAGCAGAATAAAAGTCTCAGATATGCCCTGAAGTCTTTGCTTGATATTTAATGTGATTATTCAGTGTATTAGTGTTGAATGCATGGTGGTAGCAGTGGTTTGAGCTGTGGTCTTGCAGCAAGGAGATCCTGGATTCAAATGCTCTCCTGTCCTCTCTGAATAGAGTTTGCATGTTCTCTCCTGTGCATGTGTGTGTTCCCTCCTGGTACCCTGGCATCCTCCTACAGTACAGTACTGTTAGGTTAGTTTGTCTCTTAGCTTTATGTCTGAAAGGGTCCATAAATGGTTGTTCTTTTCGTGTGTCTCTGTGTTGCCCTGTGATAAATTGGAGACCTCTCCAGGGTGTACCCCACTTTTTACCTAGTGACCCCTGGCTAGATTTAGGCACGCACCCACCCACTGTATTGATGAGCAGGTATAGACAATATTTCGATGAATAGTGAAAGGTTTGCTTTTTTGGTAATAGTTACTCTTTATTTTAACCGTAAATCTTGGAATGACCTAATGGATAAATCAGTCCAAGTAAATCAGACTTTTATTGAAGCAGCATTATCTCACATTTTAGAAAAAAATCTAACCTTTGATTTAAATAAATTTATTCAGTGGTACAAAAGCTTTTTAATTCATTTTGCATAACTTACCACATTTATTTACTCCTAAAATTTACTATAAGATGATGCATTTTTGTGATTTATACTTTAATTCTTGAATTTGATCAGAGTGTCTCGCAACTTTTAATTATTAATCTGACATCCTGTTTTCCTATGAGAATAAACATGAGACAGAGGCCCATTTCTCTTGGCTGAACAGGTGTGTGTTGATCTTTGTAAGCTAAGAAATGGCCACAAGTCAGTAGTTAAGACTTAAGCCTCCACTTATCTAGAACCAGAACAAAAGTTAATAAGGATCAAAACTGTTACCAAACAACCCTGGAAGGAAACACAAGTTCACCTTGATTCAATGTTTCTCAGTCTCAGTAACAACCATTAGACACCACCAAAATGCCAATGGAAGCATGTTTCCCATGAGACAAATGTAAATGTTTGGGGTTTGCTATTGAATATGTGAGAAAGCACCTAATGCCCACTGTTCAGCATGGTGTAGAATCTATGATGCTGTGGGCGTTCTTTTCTTTTAAAGGCACATAGCTTGAGTGCATTTCACAAGAACTCATTGAAATACAGGGAAGTGTTAAATAAAAAACTGCTGGCCTCCGCCAATAAAACGGAAAATGGGGTCATCATTGGGGATTTTCTCCAGATTGGAAACATAAGATCAAATCAACACAAATGGTTCACCAGACCAGCCCATGTCAGGCATCTCAGTCCCCAGACTGATAAGGTAAGGTCACACGCACCTGCGTTCTTAGAGAACAAGCTCATATAAGCTGCATGCCACGCGTTTGCTTTGCTTTTGAATAGCTGATGTGGGTGACCACAAAATTGAATCACTCAAGCAAAACGAACAAAAGTCTTTTGTCACTCACCAGCGTTTGTAAATCTATGTCTTTACCCATAACTTGTGCTGGAGATTCTAGATTAAGGTTTTAGGGAAGAGAACTAAAAAAAAATCTCTACAGACTGAAAAAGATATCTTCAGAGATTAATGTAAATTCAACTGTTCAATCTGGACTTTATACTTTTAAAAATTAATAAAACTTTGAATCTCCACAGTACAGAACTTTTACTGTAGGTTTAAGATATGATTCCCCGCTAAATATTTGTACATTTTTTTCTTTTTGACTGAGCACTTATGCTGATTTTATTTGCCTGATTCATTTACTTCAGAACCGGGCACAACAAAACACCCCACAAATTGACAGACTTACTGCAATATGTCTTCTTGAGATATAATAAGCGACTGCCTTTTCAAAGCCACAGTTAACACTTGGAGGCACTTTGTTAATAGTGCAGCATATATTCAAGATAAAAATCACTCCAGATTGCTACCAATGAGCCCGGAAGCTCTTTAGATCTCCATTCTGGTGTTTCAGTATCTACACCAAAATTTTTTTCGGTACTCTGAAACTTCCAAACGATGCCTCGATTGTGAACGTTTCTTGGTTGCGTCCCATAACTGATAAAATAGTGATTTTTAGATACTTGCTGATTGTTTGTGTAGCATTTGGAATTTTCATGTCTCTAAATTAGACAATTTTTGATTCACCCATAGACCTTTTTTTTGCTTAAATGTGATGAAGAAACTGGGAACACTTGAGCTTTTTCTGTGCACTGAAACCACCTATTCATGGGAAGTGAGGTCAAGTAAACAATGAAAACTACCCCCACACAGTTTTCTATGTTTTTTGAATTCGTTAAAGGAGTGGTTAAAAAAATAATAGTTGGTAGTTTCTGTCAAATAGATAAAATCAATAAATTACTTATCTTTTCAAACAAATTCCTTACCTATTTAGAGAAATATAATCAAATAAAGCAGTTACACAAAAAAAATCCACTGCACTTTAAAACATTTAAACAACACCTTTTTAAAAGAGATCAGGGCAATCCACGGACTGGTGTAGTCAAGGTAAACCTATTAAAGAAGAGAGAGAGTCTTTTAAATATTCCAAGCAGTTTCAATTAAACAAACAACATCAACCTCTTTAGGAGAAGACTTGGTTGAAAATATTGCAAAGATCAGACACTTCAGCAGACTTGTATCCTAATTTAAATAAACATGTTTACAGTTTCAAAAGCAGATCGTGTTAATAGATATATCGACTAACAGCAGGTGAGCAGAAGTCTGCCTTATAGTTGCCTTATAGTTTTTTTTTCTCCAAATAACTAACCCTCCCCAAATAGAGGTAAGATAATTATTTAATCTTAACATTGGTTTATAATCATATGAAGCTTTTTCCTTGTCTGTGACCCCAGTATGAGCATCGCTAATGGTTGTTTCATAGTTTACCACTAAATGCAGAGCAATATTTAGCCTTCAGCTGAAATAAACTGTTGAATCCCGGCAGTGTGGAAGCTGTATCTGCCATTTGTTTAATTCAGTCAGTCAGTCATTTTCTACCGCTTATTCCATAGTGGGTCCCGGGGAAGCTGGTGCCTATCTCCAGCAGTCTATGGGCGGGAGGCGGGGTACACCCTGGACAGGTCGACAGTCCATTGCAGGGCAACACACAAACAACCATGCACACACTCATTCATACACCTAAGGGCAATTTAGATAAACCAGTTAACCTAACAGGCATGTCTTTGGACTGTGGGAGGAAGCCGGAGTACCCACGCATGCACGGGGAGAACATGTAAACTCCATGCAGAAAGACCGCTGGCTGGGTTTGTTCAATTCAATTCAATTCAATTCAATTCAATTCAATTTAGTTTTATTTGTATAGTGCCAATTTACAACAAATGTCTCAAGGCACTTCACAAAGGGTTTGAATGGTACGCGGTTGTTGGGGAGGTTAGAATAAACTACTGAGTGTTAGAGTTTGGTTATTTTAGAATGTTTTAGAATGCTATGTGTAGGGGTACTAAGTAAAATAATAAACTGATTAAGTTTGTCCCTCTAGAGCCCACTGGTGGCCATTGTTATACTAAAAACCACAAGGATTGGGGGTACCTCTCTCTTTTAGAGTGATTATAACCATTGGAAAAGAGAAGGGGTCGCACAAGTAGCAGAAATAGAGGGTGTGTTTGCACCTCAACCATTACTGAACCAATTGGTTGCATGGAAATACAGGTGAGTACTGCCAGTGTAAGACAACAGATATTCCCAACATCACCAGGTGTGTTAGACCTAGGTGTTGAACATTGGAGTTGCTCTCATAATGTATAAAAATATTCCCAATGGGCAACATCCATTTATATGAAAAATTGATCTGCCCTGCTCTCATACCTAGCATATTTCCCATGTTAGTATAAAATAATTATTTCTGTTTATCGTATTTAACTATAAACATAATTAACATGATCAAACTATATAAGCTATTGTGGGCTAGGACCCCTTTACTATCAGTAATACAGATTCTGTCTTGCTTTATAATTACAACTATCCTTTATTGTCCCTCAGAGGGGAAATTCATTTTGATGTAATCTTTTTTGGTGTAAAATTTTTGATTTATTTTTGTTTCAAATAAATTTCTTTGCCCATATAGCTTTAAAGGGTTGAATTTTGAACCTTACCTGGGTGAAAGTTAATGAAATGAAAGTTAAATGGTATTACAAATTTAGGGAAACAATTGCAATATTTTTACATCACGTTTAATGTGGTTTAGTTTTTTTCATTTGGTTTTTCTGTTATTGTAAGCTAAACATTCTGGTTAAGATCTTACTATAGGCTAATGAACACAAATATTAAGCCATATTTTCTTTGTTTTTCCACATGACAGCCGCCCACTAACCTGTATGTATTGTATTTATTTATTATAAGATGGCTAGTGAAGATTATCCTGAGGAGAAACATATATACAGTAACAATCTCATATAACATTTCCTGTTTGTTTTAAAGTAAGGTAGACTATTATCGACCTTAATTACACCACCTAACAGACTAGTAACACGGCTAGCCATGATGTCAACAGTAAAATTATGGAACATACTAATAAATTGATATTCATACATGAATATATTAATAGTTAGTGATCATAACTTCTTGTACACAGTGCTGTATAGACAAACAGGCTCAGAAGAGACTATTTTCCACAGAGAAAGAGTAAATCTTCTAAAGGACATGTCAAGATCAAACATGTACAGAACAGATATTTACATCCATTCAGCAAACCCTCTGCCTCAAGATTTTAGAAAATTAATAATTTTTCTCCTGACAAATCTTTCATTGCAGATCATAACATAGTATGGATGGTTTTTAATAGGAATATGTTGCATTCTTAAACTTGTTATTAATTTTTACATTGATTGATTGATATTGACGAGGGGGACGTACGGTGCCACAGTTGCCTTGCAGCAAAAAGGTCCTGGGTTTGACTCCCGGCCGGGGGTCTTTCTGCATGGAGTTTGTATGTTCTCCCCGTGCATGCGTGGGTTCTCTCGAGGGACTCCGGCTTCCTCCTACAGTCCAAAAACATGACTGTTAGGTCAATTGGTCTCTCTCAGTTGCCCTTAGGAATGGTTGTTTGTCCTGTGTGTCTCTGTGTTGCCGTACGACCTGTCCAGGGTGTGCCCCGCCTCTCGCCCGTAAGATCGCTGGAGATAGGCACCAGCTCCCCCGCCACCCTGTACAGAAAAAGCGGGTGTAGAAAATTAATGGATGGATGGATTGAATGGATCGATAGATATTGATTGGATTTACAACTCTAAGTTAAAGCATTTAAATTTTGTAATGAGCTGTAGCTATATGCTCCACATCACAGAACAACGTTAACTAGAGTAACAATTTAGTGAAACCAGGTTAATGATGGAAAAGGAAAAGAAAATATTGAGATGACTGTTGAGATTTTAAACAAATAGAAAAAGAACTGTTCGGGTAACTGACTCAGTTCAGAACGATGCCTCTATGTGTATTTGCTCATTTGCCATAAACTCCCTCAATACGCCCCTCTAATCTACAGCTAGCACAACTAATCAAGTGTCTTAATAGATTCCTGGATGTGGTGTACGGTATATATATTAAACAAAATGTTAAAGGCCAATTAAGCAGCACTGTAGCACTCATTGGTATAAATTTGATTATATTAAACCTAACCTGAAGTCAGTTTCCTGCTCCTGGTCCGACTCCTAAAAACCGCTTGGAACCAAAAACTCTTTACGTTGCTTTGTTCTGCATCACAGTACCTTAACACAGCTGGGGAACACTCTTGTTTTATTTAATTTTAAAAGTCCATAATGATGAACCCAACTGTATTTTTTCTGTAACTTTAAACAGTAGAAGGCCAAACAATACACATCAATATTTCCCCTCCTTTAATTAAAGCTAAGGATTAAGATTTAAAGGACTATCACTTCTTTTTTAGTAAAAAAATGTTGGAGTGCAGGTCTGTGATAAGAAGCTTTTAAATAGTTCTTAAGGTGACTCCACCACCTGCCGCACCTTTCATCAGGATTATTTCTCCAATATGAAAATCCAAGTAGCATGAGGCAGATTAGGTAATGCTTAACATAGTAGTGTCGTGTTGGTAAGACACAGATCAATGGACTTATGTAGATTAAGCTGCAAAGGTATATGCCAGCGTGCAGTGAAACTACATTTCAAAGAAATCTAGGATGCAAACTTAGTAATGAGAGAGAACACTCCAAAGATCTGCATTTCTGAGATTAAGGGGGGGGGTTTAAGAGTTGTTTGATGAAGGCCTCAAGCAGGAATTGTTGTCCAGACAGGTGTTCAGGCCTGAGAGAGGGGAGGTGAAGAGTTGCAAAAGGCTCCAAACGATAAAAGAAAGGATTAAATTCCAGCCAGCATACCTGCTTTACTGCTACTTTGACATCAGCAACTTGTCTGGAGACTCATTTCTGAGTTAATTTGGCCAAACGTTTTTGATAATCATGCTGATGATAGCACAAAACCTGACCCATTTTCAGGTTTCCAACGGAAGACAGCAGATTTTAATTTTTAGGTTAAGGTCTACTAAAGGTTTCATGATGTCATCCAATCTAACGAGGTTCCCAGGGTCTTTAGAAAAGAAACAGATCCACATCATCACAGAACCTTCACTATGCTAAACAGTGAACATGACGTGTATTTTCCAAATAACCATTTTTGTTTCACAAATTCTTTGTTTAACACCAGAACCATCTGGAGAGGGTCTATCTTAGTCTCATCTGACCAAAGCACACAATTCATGTAAAGGTCAAAGTAATGTTTAGCAAAATTACAGTTACATTTGTGATTTTAGGACACAAAACGTTTTTCCTGGCAGGCATCCCAAAGAACAAGTTGACATGTAGAGACCATCTAATTGCTGTTATGGAAAATCAGTGATGCAAAGATGCCAAACTTTTTGTTTGTTGGGGAACATTTGTGAACAAGTAGCATCATGAAGACGAAAGAGAACGGCACACAGGTCAGGGGTAAAGTTGTGAAGAAGTCTTAAGAATCTACAACCCTACCACAACATGACCGTCCACCTAAATTGAAACGTAGGGCAATGAGAGGGGTAATCAGAAGCAGACAAGAAACCCAGAGTAACTTGATGACTTGCAGAGATCCACAACTTAGGTAGTAGATTCTTTTGGCATGGTAATTATTAGTCATGCACTCCACAAATCTGGCTTTTATGAAGAAGTGTGAAAAAGAATGCCATCATTGAAAGAAAGCCATAGGACCTCCATTTGCAGTATACCACAAGCCATGTTGGGGACACAGCAAACGTTTAGACCGAAACTGAACTTTTTGGTCTAAATGCAAAACACTGCACATCACCCTGAACACAATTTGAAACATGTGGTGATAACATCATACTGCAGGGTTACTGTTTGAAGATGGTCAGAGTTGATGAGAAGCTCTGTAGGGGCCATGAAATGTTTTGAGACTGGAGCAGAGGTTCACCTTCCAGCAGGACACCGACATTAGACATACAGCCGGAGCTGAGGGTGAGGGTGGGGGTTGAATAGAAATACATGCCACCCTGTAGACTGTTATCTGTAGAAAGCAAATAAAAATAGGAAAAAAATCTATAGTAGTCGTTTTTTATCTGGCAAAACCAAAATACCAGTACAGGGTCACTGTAGAACAGACCTGTTGTTCTATTTGCATATTGTATAAATGTATAGTGCTTAATTTAGGGAGGTATAATGTTTCTGAAATGCACATATCTGCAATGCACTCACCTATTACAAAAAAGATCACTGATAATGCTCCATGTCTTGTGAGGCAAAATCTCCAGTGAAGGTCAGATGGTTGGTAGAAGTGTGATGGATGTTACAAGCATCCAATTAAGCCTAGGAGCAATTCTCTAAGTAAAATGTTTAACCACTGTGTTCTAAGCCTTTCTATGGCAACAAACAGTTTGAAATTGCAAAGAGACAAGCAGTGGTTTCAAGAAAACAAAGGATAAATTTGTTAAAATAAAAACCATTTAAAATAATAGTCCTGCTTTAAAGGAACTTTTCTAATGTAAACTACATTTGTTCCAGATATTCCACATATCAAATGCGACATACATAATACGATTTAATGCATCCAAAAACCTGCTTATCGGGGAAAGGGTTGTTGAAGCCTGCGTCCTGGAGACGCCAGTGAACATTTTACGCACGGTGCCAGTCTGTTACACTTACATACCAGCGGCCAGATGAGGGAGACATACGGCTTCGGGACATGTCGAAGTATCCCGAGACATTTAAAAAAAAATAGGATTTGATTAGCCCCTTTTCTTCATTTGGAAATAGTGCATAGCAAAGCGCACAGTTGTCTTCTCCTGGTATTTAGCGGCTATTAAAAACCTGCTTCGTTTTAGAGGAATCTACACTTCGAAGGGGGGAAATCTGCGCCCTACCGTGTGCTGGGCGTTTATGGTAAAGCGAGCGAAAGCGTTCAGTCCGTCAGTCAGCAGTCAGTGATCCTGTTCAACATCACTCTCCACTGAACTCCATTCATCACGTCGCGTCCTCCTCCGCGCCTCACCGAACCGGCCAGGTAAGAGAAATCTCTGCTGTCCTTCTTCAGGATTTACTGAAGTTATTCGTGAAAAGTTTCTGAGGAGACTGATTGTGACACACGCTTTTTATAGACAAATCTGCGTGTCTTTTTGATCATGAGTAGCAAGTAATGGCGAAGAGGTTGAGAGGTGATCGAGACATTCCGCAGAAGTTCTCCTGTTATGAGTGGAAAAGATTTGGAGAAGGTGCGGAAAACAGCAAGTGTGCATTTCTTGAGTGTTTATTTCCGAGCAGTTGGATCATTTATAATCGTTTATCATTATCCATTATACTCGTTAATACTCGTTGCATGCAATAGGGTTAACGAACTGTCAGATCATTAAAAATAATATGTCCAAATGAAGTTGTTTGGCCATTGGCAGTCTTTAATTTGGGCGATATGGCTCACTGCCCAGGGCAGCACAGCTTTTGGGGCATATTAAGCAATTAACGTGTTTTTTTTGCATGTTCTATGAGCGGAGAATGGGTGACCCCCCAGGGTTACACATAGTGTATGCACTGTAAGAAAACATCATTGCATGGCTAAAGTTCCTATCTGATTTAATGCTTTAGTAAATGGCTGTTTCACTGTTTTAAGGAATCTTGACTGCATTTGATCAACTTTAGTGCGAAGTCAAAAATCTTTAGGCTGGTCAAACTTGAACTGAATTATTCTAAGCAACCCAAAGGTTCTTCGAAACCGTTTGAGACCTATAAAACTTGTATTTTAGTGGTCAAAATACAAAGGGGGATCAATCATTTGGCCTTTAGTGAAAGCAAACAGCCAAGGACATGCAGGAAAGGTCCTGAGGTTGGAAGTCGAACCTCGGTATAGAGTATACCTGCTCTACCACCAAGCCATACACCGCCCCAAAAGGGTAGCATCTTCAAAGGTGTTTTGGATTTGGATCACCTTGGATTGTAGTTGGGGCACAGTTGCCCAGGGCTCTGTTGAAGCAACTGCTACAGTAGCTGTGGCTGAGAATAAGGATGAACAGTGTGTAGTCTGTTTAATGTGTATTGAAAAAGAGTATTTACAATTTAATTTTAACTTTCAGCATGTATCTTTAATTATAGCTCTTTAATTTCTAAGATAACCTTTTTCTTTACACCGTCACCTGTACAGAGTGGCACAGCTACTTTCAAAGCAACCCTCACCCTTCTTCATCCCCCCCCCCACCTCTTCCTCCTGTTTCCAAATGCTCTCCTTTGAAGCGATGATGCCCCATCTGTCATATGCGAGCAAAGAGAGACCATGCTCTGCTCTTCTCAATTACTGAATTCTCCTCATGCCAGCTCCGGTGGGACAGGAGGAGGAGCAGGTGGGTGGCAGTCAGTGCGATCAATCAACATGAAATATTCAGCTTTGAATATACACATCATTTACTGATGATGCTACTGCCGCTGCTGTCCTTGTTAGGAACAATTCCCCACCAAAGAAAAAAAAGTCATATTCTTCGAGTTGCTTTATAATAGTGACCAGAGCCGACCCAAGGTTGTAAGAGTCACTGAGCACAATTTCATTTGGGGGGATGCTTCTAAGTAAGGCCATCGCAATTATTATAGATTCGATCGAATCGGGGAGGAGGGATGAATGTTGCTGTGTTGTTTACAAGAAACTACGGCAAAGAAAAAAAGTCTCTTACTTGTTGATCCGGAACAGTTGGCATTAAATGTGAAACCGGCTCAGCCATAACCAAGAAAAATGATTAAATTAGTATAAAATATGACTCATTAAATTAGACAACTTTTTACCAAGTGCCATTTTGTGATCAACTGACTTTAGTTTGACTTAATTTTAATCTTAATAAATGAACTTGCATTGCTATGGGCCCCCGGGCCAGTTGGGGCCATAGGCAGTTGCAAAGTTCGCTTATTCCTCAATCGGCCCTCACTGACACAAATCTAATTGGTGGCAGAAAAATGGACCAGTTTATATTCAGGTGAAACAGTTTTTTTTTTTTTTATAAAATGAATATTAACTCTTATCAGCAGTTTCCTAAAATGATCTACATACTAATTTGATGGGAAATAAACAGAGTTTGACTGGAAGAAACAGTATTAAATGTAACACTGCAGCCTGTTTACTCATTATGCTGCTGTAAATTCAGACAGATTACATGACAAAGCTCGTGTTTGGCAACCTTCTTCCCTGATAGAAGCACTTGTTTGAACATGAGGCACATGATTTAAATATCTGTAATCCACGGTGAAATCAGCAGGCCAGATGAACTTTTTGGCACCCTCTAACCACCACACTGAGCAGGATTTTCTCCTCTGCAACAATGCCTAAGCTGTTTAGACTTTAGGCTTAAAAATCACTTGGAAAAAGAAAGAAATGCAAAAGTTATTTGATGTCTCTCTCCAACGTTGAAATCCCGGAACTTTGAAATCGCATCAGAGAAAAGTCATTCAAACTCTTCAGGAAACTTTTTACTAAGTGTATGCTTTGTGATAATAATATCGCCGTGATGTTGCCTCATGAAATTTGCCCGAGTACCATGGCCCTAAGTATTTGAGCTATGAGGCAATACAGTGAAAAGCATAGCCCCCTCATATGAGAACACAACAGTGAATAATTAATAACCTTGCTCCCAATTCCAGGAAAACAATAGCATATTGTAGGAACGCTGCACTAATTTAACTAGAAGAGGGAAAAACACAGGCTTTAAGTTCACCTAAATCTCTGATTCACTTCTCTTGCATATGTGCACAGGTTTCTGATCCAGTTAATCCAGCTTGCACATATAGAATATGGTGCAGCATGCTTCTAATGTAGTAGTGTAGCGTTGTTTGCCTGTGAGATTAATCAGAACCCATTAAATACCTCTCTCTCACCTGCTGGCAGTATGTGAGGTGGAAGTGCACATACAGGAAGCTATTTTCCACAGGCCTTCTCTCTTGGCTGTCAGCTCCCATTAAGGGAGAAGGTGTCATATCTGTAACACAGCTGAGTGCAGATGGCAGAGTGGAGGGGATGGCTCACCGATTTAAACAATGATTAATGAACAGAGATGGAAAACAAATTACATTGGACTATTGGAGGCTGGGAATTGTTTTTATGAAAATGTTAATTGTGTCTGCCAGGCTGATACCAGGCGTGGGGGGAAGGGTGGAGCGAGGGCAAGGCAGCGAGAGAAACCAGGGGGCTACTCATAGGACGTCTACTACTCCCCTGACTCAGATTATCGACGTGTCTCAGCATGCTGTGTTTAATACCGCACCTTGGCTTTAAGACCTCTAATGTGCCATAACTTTTAAGGTTTGGCTTTTTATGATGAACCCCATGAAGAATTGTCGCCCACCACTGCACCAATTAGCGTTATCTCTAATAATAAGTGGTTGTAAGTGACGAGAGAAGGCGCCCTGTTCTAGTTGTAATTATTGCAGGCGGGTGCAGCTGCACTACTTAGGGAGATGATGATAATTATTTTTCTTTTTTTTTCATTGCGGGTTGATTATTTAAGAGCATCATACACTCATCAGAGTAATCAGGAGAGAGTGATTAGTGAAAATCCACGAGGCTAACAGCTGCCACATTAAACACTTGCCTCTGTTGCCAACACACAGAGGCAGTCAGAGCCCTTTCTGCAGGACAGAGACGAGCGAAAGCACTTCACCTTCAACTCCTGGACCACATGTGTTTGTTAGAAAGTCAAGGCTCGGGAAACGCAGAGAATTACAGTAAGCTTCCCATGAAAATATGTGTTTTTGTGTATGCTACAAGGTCGATCTGTATTGCTTTGGGAGTGATCTGGAAGGGAGTGGAAGTTTGATATTTTTTGGAAGCATGGGAAACAGATATAGTTACAGTGCAGTAACCGTGCTCTTTGTCTGTTGTTGTATTAAACCTACTGGACAGACTATGATTTAAACTCAGTCAGCTTTACACTACATGCAGTTTGCTACAAACAAAATGCTATGGTCACTGTTTCTGTTTGTTCTCCTATTTTGTTTAACATTCTTTACCGGTATAAAATTGACCAGTTATCTATATTGGGAGCTGTGGTGATCACATCATGTCTGTAAGCCGCTCTAAAAAAGTGGCTTAGTATTTTAAAACAAAAACAAAATGAATATGAGCTGGGATTTTAGCATGGCTAATATTACTAAAACAGCAGACTCCACGTGTCTTCCCTAGAAAATGTAGATCCTTAGATTTAGTCTGAGATTTCCTAAAGGCTGGTGGCATTTTCAAATCCAGCATATTTCATGACAAACAGAGGTTAAGCAATAAAAAGGATCAAACAGAGCATCTTTGCTGTCCTCAGTTCAGCCTTCATGTTTTCTAGTGAAAATCTTTCTCCCTCTTGCTCTCTTGGTGCCGGAATGAACCACATCCATGTCTCACCATGTCAGAAAAGACGGTTCCTCCCTTTTAACTTATTGGTCAGACTCTGCCTTAATCTCAGTCTGTGGTCTGTTATATATAGTTTGCCATAAATCCAGCAAGACGCCAACAGTTTTAAAATTTTTTTATTATTAGTTTTATTGTACTTACATAGAAATACACCTATACAACTATGCATTATCTTACAGAACAGAGTGTTGTTAAGCATGGATAGTACGCTCAAAGTGTGATTTGTGTTTTTCTGGGTTTTTATTCTCAGTTGTTCTTCAGTGGTACTAATTGAATTCTATATGGTTGTAACAAACCACCTGAATCATGGTTGAGAACACTGCAAAGGCTTTCGAATAATTTTGGCAACAGAAATGCAGAGAAGCACCATGTGAAGAGGACCATGGCAGACTGAAAATTTGAATGAAAATTTGTAATTCAATACATCATAGTGGATTGTTCATTCACTATAGTGTAGTTAATTGTTCATTCACTACATTGTAGTGAATGTATGACCAGACATCCGATTCACCTATGCACCAGTCACAGTATTAAGTGTTCCGCTCCTAATTTATGGATTTGCATGACCCCTGCAGTGGGATTCAATATAACTACAGGAGGCAATCCCAGCAAAATATTGCATTTATGACTGGCAAATATGCATGGAAATCAGTCAATCCTCATCACTGTTTGCTTCAGCCTCGACATCCACTTTAGCATCCATAATGACCTCTAGATCATCAGAGTCATTTTCATACCAAAAAAAAATATAAGGTTGAACCTTTTGCAGTTGGAGAGCTCCTTCTGTCTGATCTTTGTGACATTAATCTCCATCATAGCCGTTTTTTTCAGGGAAAAAGTCAATCAGACTTGATGAAAACCCTTCAGGAGTCAAAATTTGGTCGTCCAGCATTAGGTTTACTTAAGCCAAGAAATTTGCCAACTTTGAAACTATGCTGGTTGTTTAGTGGTGTCAATCAGATATCAGGTGACCCAGATATAGTACACCTTGTAAAAATCAAATTTTTTTTGGAGCAAGCTTTTAAAAAACGTTTACTGTTGTGAAATCCTGTGTGAGAAATCTCTGCTGTTTTTTATGAATCAAATAGTTGTTGAAAAGGAAATGCATCTCTGGTTAGTTACTTGACAGCGAGTAATCCTTAAACAGCAGCTTGATAGAGCTTGTGATCAACACTGGGGTAAAATTGGAGATGTGCTCCAGCAACGCCATGTCCGGTGTTCACGCCGCTTCGCCTGCTGCTGTGCAAAGCCCGCTAAACTAAGGGCTAATTCTCTTAGCCCAGATGTTGCCTGAGCACAGTCCTGGGATCCCACTGGGTTGATGAGCTCAATCAGTGAAATGATGAAAAGATGATTTTGTCCCTGTAATTACAGTGTGTAAACTACTTAGCTAGGATTGCAAAGGAAGTCATTTTCTAATTACGCTGGTACCCCGTTGTCTAATGGTGGATGTTTTGTTGTTTTAGAGAGACAGGGTGTGTGTGTATGTGTGTGTGTGTGTGTGTGTGTGTGTGTGTGTGTGTGACAGAGAGAGAGAGAAAGGGAGAGAGAGGTAGGAAATTTATTATGGGTCGGTGCTCTGGGTCGGTGCGGAGGAAAAAAAGACCATCACAAGGGCAAGATGGCTGCCAAATGAGAGTTCATTGAATTATCAGCCCAGTTAATGTGCCTTGGATTATGCTCTTTGTTTGTCAGTTTTTTCCTGTGGATGCCATAGCTTAATGAGCTACTGTAAGTGGCATTACCAGAGCCCTGCTGTGATTTTGTGATGACTCGTTTAATGACTTTTGTTTTTAGTGCCTTCAAGTGCTTTCACAACTCAAAGTGGATCGAGTTTTTTCTCCACTCCTTCCACATTCTCAAATATTAGCTGATGTGAAGCACAGATGTAAAAACAAGATAATCCCCTCGCAGTTAGGAGTCCTGTTGAACTAAATGGTATAGCAACAAGAGTTTGCATCTCTTTCATCAGGGGAGGTTGTTCTTGTCAGGAAGGCAAAACATATCAGTATGCTGCAGACTGAAGAGGATCTGTGTGAGTTTACGTTGGAGGTGGCTTCCGTCACGCGGGGCCCAACCATCTGATCCAACCTACACCATGTGGATAGGCTTCTCCTATGCAAGGCATCCCCTACGCACCCCACACTGTTAATTCGCCCCGTCATACGCCAGAGCTTTGTTTGTGTCCAGAAAGAACAGGTGGTCTGTGCAAACATGAGCAACTGTTTACACATTTGTGATTTAAAATACATTCTATATGCATGTGCCAGTGTGTGTGTGTGTGTGTGTGTGTGTGTGTGTGTGTGTGTGTGCGTGTGTGAGAGAGAGAGGGAGAAATAAACTGCATGTGCTTCATGAGTAAGTGGTTTCACTGAATGTGTGTGACAGCTATTGAGAAAGACAAATTAATGCTTTCAGTGCACAGTTAACATCTAACATTCAAAACATACACACTGATCTACAATATTATGATATTGCATGTGTTCCTTAATTTGCCTGTGGCTGTTTCATTTCAACATATTCGATGTCCCATAACTTGTATTTGTGAGCTTTTGTCACTTTAAAGATTTAAATGGATACTTCAGGATTAGTCATTGGCTAGCTGTATCAAGGCACATTAAGGCTTTAGAAAGTTATAGTTTAAAAACAGCTGAATATTTCTTTTAATGAGATACCAGAGTAAGTGCCAGAGTGGGTGGATTTGTTTTGAGCATAGGGTAACACAGCGTTTACGTTACACTTCAAGCAAAGCAGTTTTTTCCCAAACTGCTGCTTGTGATTGGTCATTGTAATTATGGTGGTATATTATATTTGACTCTTTGTGTTTTTTATAGGTAGGTAAGAGCTTATTTTTAACAATTATTTGATCCAATCTATCTTTGGTATGGAGCAACATGACCCTTCACAATGTTTTACATCAAACAGGAAATCATTCATGACTCATTTAAACAGTCAAGACCTGACAATAATTTCATTATAGTTCAAATATCTGTATATCGTTGTTTATGGTGTTTGTATCTTCCCCAAGAACATTAGTGTTTAGTTTAAGAATGAACCAACCAGACACTTTAGTTCTATTTGTGTACAACGATCAGACATAACATCATGAATACTGACAGGTGAAAAACTCTGATCATTTTCTTTATCATGACATGGAATGTTGCTGGTTTGCATTGGTCAGGAAAAAAATTGTTCCAAGGATAGAACAGTGGTGAACTGGCGAGGTTGTCATTAGGGGCCAACACTAATTAATGCATGTAGGAAACGAAAGCTGGCCTGTGTGGTCTGATACAACAGACAAGCTGCTGTAGCTTAAACTGCTGAAGATGTCAATGCTGGTTCTGTCAGAAAGATATCAGAATGCACATTACACCACAGTTTGTATATGGATATGCATAGTTATGCATAGGAGTTATGCATATGGGCTGCAAAACTCCAGATTAGTTAGGGAGCAGGCAGCAGTCATTAATCAACAGTGTTCGGAGGACACCTTTTACCTTAAGGCATTTGTGGGGGACTTTTGTTTTTAGAGAGCAAATAAAGCTAACAATGGCATTTGTCCCTCAAAATAAACATTAACATCAAATATTCAGTCAGATTCTTATTGACCAAAACCTATTTATTATTGTTTCTTATAAATGAATAGGTATTAGTAAAATTCCATTTTGTATTACTGAACCTACCCGCAAATCTATCCTACGCTAACCACCACTCAAAAGTTGCCAACCTTGTCTGCAGGAGATGTTTGCTGATTCATTTAGTATAAACCCAAATAAATTTTTCCGGGAGGCTGAAGCTAGCGGTCTGAAATGGTCAAGACCGCTATTTTTAAGATAACTTTAATCAAAAAAAAAAAATATCAGAGGTTTATCTGAAAACTATTTTATGAACCTTTAAGTTTGTCAATTTGCATTCGGTATGTAGGAGGCAGTGCACTGCCACTGATCTTCCTTGGTGAAAAACTGTACATAAAGTACTAAAAAAAGAGGATTAAAGTGTTTAGATTAATGTTTTTGCTTCCTTTTGGATTGCCTTCCTTTTTACTTGGCAATTAATGACCAGAAATGCTTTATGTTTGGTTCCTATGATGTGTTTCACATAGGAAGATCACTGGTGGTGCACTGCGTCCTGCCTATATTTCCTGTGTAAATAAGCATTAGCTTCTGTGTAAAAAAGGGCCAGTGCAAAAGTTTGAAAGTGTTATATGTTCAAAAAAGAGTATTCGCATAAGCTGCTTTGAGATTTTTGAAATTTAAGCAGTAAGATGTCCGTCTTGGTCCCTCTGACTAGCTGCTACCTTAAGCCTGCATAAAAAAACTAATCAGGATTTACAATAAATGAAGATGATAAAATAGTTTTCCGCTAACGGTAAGATATTGTGTATAACCTTTTATCAGAACCTAACTTAAAAAATGTCTGGACTGCTTTAAAAGCTTCCAGTTTTCTGTCCACTCATACCGGTAGAGGCTCAGCTGGTGGCATTCTTGCAAACCTCCTATCAGAGTTGTGAAAATAATATCCTGTATCTTTAAGGAACTAGTTTTTTCTTTGCCTTGTATTCAGTGCCACTAATCTGCATTACTGAGAGAGAGAGAGACAAACAAAATTAATCGAAAGCCTCCTTTCACTGAACATATGAAATAGCTGACTCCCAAATAACTGTACATCATTGCCGCACCACATGCAAGCCTGATTTATTTTTACAGGGCACAAGCCAGATTTTTGATAGTCGTAAAAAGAGTGGGATAGATTTACTGCATCCAAAACAAATGTGTATGTATTCCTTTATGAGCTCTTTAGCTATTACTCACAAGGAGCTAGTTTGTCAGTGCTGTGTGTGCTCTTTCTGTGCTCTGTATACCCGCAGTAATGAATGGTGCTGGTTAGACTATTCTGTCTCCGTCAGGCTTTTGGGAGGCCTACAGAGGAGCTCCTATAGGGTTTCATTAATCTGGCTGTCAGAAAGTATATGGGCGCTATCTTTTGCACGGGTCATGCCGGGCAGCTGTGTTACCACTGCCCTCTTCCTTGTTCAGGCTCTTCATCCCCCTGACAGGGCAGTCCATGTGATGATTGGCTTGCTACTTTGGTGGGTGGAAACGTGGGTTGATGTGAGATGACGGGGGGCATAAAGCATGGCATTGGGCCTTTACTTTCCGCACATGATCCTGCTTTGTAACATTAAGACAATCACCCTTTTGTAGCCAGAGAAGTCATTGAATTCCAGGAATTTTGATCATAACTTGTCATTTTGAGAAAGGCAGACCCACAGTAGAAACAATGTGAAATATCGACACATACGTTCAGCATCAAACTGCTTCAATATCAAAAGCATGCCAAGCTCTTCTGTTAGTTTCAGGTGGTTGAGGCAAAGTTTACCACCTTAAACACATCTGTATAACAGAACATTGTTGAAATTTGTGAAATCCTGTTTCATTTTCTCCACTTATTACATGCAGAAAACATATTTATTTGTATATGTTTAACTGTGTGGTTTAACTATGCGGCACCCTCCACAATCATTGCCCCAAGATGTGTAAAAAATGCTTAAACCCAATACATCTCCTAGTGCAGTATCATCATCTTATACTAAAAAAAATTTTAAAAAAATAAATAAAAAATACAACCACATTTAATCTGAGTACATTTATTCAGTGTGGAAGAAATCTTACATTAAGGAATAATGTTTTATTCTATAATCCTCTGTGGCTCCCATGCTATTTATACTTTGGATCCCCTCTTTTGTCAATCGCTCAGCACACACAGAGATGGATCTTTGACCATCCGGAGAACTTGGGTCCTCCCACAGCCTTTCTAAAGGATTTATGTCTGGAGATTATGTACTAACCATAGAAGAAGGCTAAGGTTGTTTCTGGTGAATCTGACAATATGTTCTGGATTATTATTCTGTTAAAGTTTCCAAAGACAACCCATTTTTAGTTTTCTAGCTACTGCCACCGGATATTGATTTAAAATGTCCTGATATTTCATGTTCATGATGTTAATGATGTGATGCCATGCACTCAAACAAGGTAACCAGAGGGTTAGGAAGAGGAACAGGCCCACAGCATTACAGTTCCTTTACCCTACTTAACAGCACAAGATGCTTTTCTACATATTCCTCTTTTGTTTCATGCCAGACTCACATGCAGTGTTTTTTGGCAAAAAGCTCAGTCTCAGTCATCTGACCAAATCACACAGTAGAGTGTATTAAACTCCCCATGTTTAATTTTTTTATGAGACAGAAAAGGCTTTTTCCTACGATACCTCCTAAAAAACTTGTTGGAGACTTGGTGACCCCAAGATGCCACTTGCAGCAGTTCTTTAACAGTCAGCTTTGGAAATTTTTTTAACATTTGCTTATGGGCTAGTGGTTCAAAGATTTACTAACTAGATGTTCTGAAACATTCTGATTAACCTAAAAAGAAAAGTATAAACAAAAAAAACATGCTTAATTTCTAATTATTTTAAAGGAGTTGTTGGATGATTTTGTTAAAAACAAATGTATTTAAATTAAATGTTGCATTTTCTTTAATTTTGTAAATGTGGCAAAGAGAAATACTTGTAACAGAAAATGCTTTTTCTTTGCATTTCTAGCAAACAGTTTGTTAGCATATGGATAACCTCTGATGGTTTTTATGGAGACATTTTTTTGCTGCAGTCCTCTAGCTTTGAACATTTCTTGACCTCCCCTACCCTCCTACTCACTGTGTGTTGGCAAGATAAACTCGGTTCCTCATCCAACCCTTCTTTGTCACAGTTCAAAGTGGTTAAAACTTTTTAATTATTGCTCTGACTCACACACACCTGCCTTATTATAATGGAATATTCATTCATTCATTCATTCATTCATTCATTCATTCATCTTCTATACCGCTTATTCCATAGTGGGTCACGGGGAGCTGGTGCCTATCTCCAGCAGTCTATGGGCGAGAGGCAGGGTACAGGGTAATAGAAATATTCTATTGTTTATTTTTATATAAAAGATTCACTTTTTTAAGTCTTTGGAAACACCCAGAGGTGGCAATAATTTTGGAGAGTGCCGTAAATCTTTGTATGATTTTAAGTATGTTATTCTGTTACATTGGCTTTTATAGGGTTTGTCTCTTTTTGCTTTCAGATCATTTTTATATCTGGCTCATGCAGAGGGGTTACTGTAGCTGTTAGTTAAATTCTTATGCATGTGTTTATGTTGCACTCTGGACATTTTTAATCCAACAATTCTTGGGCCAATTTAACCATTATGCACTGGACATCTATCTATTCTATCATCATGTCTGTATATATTTACAATGTTGTCAATATGCCATAGATTATAATACACTACAAGGTAAAAATGTTGAATTTTTATCTTACTGGGGAAATTCTTTTCAGAATCCTTTGTCTGACAGTAGTGGAAGCAGATTTATCGCTTTATCTGAAATCTTCCTAACGGCGCAGCACTCTTGGCTGCTTTGACTGTGCATGTGTGTGTGTCTGCCACATTTTTGTTACTCTTTATTGCCTGTGCTAAATCACACCTGCTCCTTTTTCCTCTATGTGCGGCCACACCTATGAAGCACTGCTGTGACACTGTGCTTCATAGCAATCAAGCAGCCTCTCAATCTGCACCAAAACAGCCTAATCCACTCTGACAGAGAAAAACACCTAATGGCCCAGCACACATCTACACCAATGTCTGCAAAACCTGGCCAACACTCAGAAGTGATGCATTTTCTTTATTTTTTGGCCTCCTTGTTATTGCTTAGTTAATCAGAAATACCCCTTTCGTAAATATGAAGTGGATCCAGTGTATGCTAATGTCGTTTGCTTACTTTCTCCCTGTCAGATATGATTAGGTCAGCCCCATATCCTTACATTGATTTCAGACATGCTGCTCAGAGCGGCCATGGTTGCAGGCAGCTCTTTATCTGTGGTTTTAAATTTAACATTTTCACGTCTGACTGAAGTTGCTATGCAGCAGCAGGTGGCTCAGACTCATGGTCCAACTGATTTTTTAGGAGGCGTTTAGTTGCATTAACTCTAGTTTGGAAAAGTATTTTTTTTTTTTCTTTGGGGATGTATTCCTCAGGTTTTCGGGTTTTTTCTTTATTCACTCTTTCGCCTTGATGTGACACAAGTGAGAAAATGTGCTTGTTTTGCTCTGTAAAAGAAATGCACACAGTGATTAAAGTATTTTAAGAAAAAATGCAGCCTTTGTAAAGCAATTTAAAGATGTTTTTAATCAATTATTATTGACTGTGCAGATTCCAAATTAGATACACTGTGCAATACTACACATTCAAGGCTACACTTCGATAATGATATTATTAGAGGCAAATGCAACAATGATTATAATGACCGTAATCCTTGAAAGGGAGTGGGAAGTAGGAGGAGGGTAAACTGTGCTTTCTGATATGGGATGACTACAGACTGCCAGGTTAAGAAATAAAAAGTGAATCTTTACCACTTTTTGACACAATCTGCAGAATTTTTTCAGAGAAGGCCTGTTCTAACGGCTGCATTGATTTCTTATCTGCAGCTCAAAGAAGCGTGCACTAAACATATCTCCTGGCCTGCCAACTTTTTATCTGTGTGGTGGTGTGTACATCATTTCTGTGACTGTCTGAGGTTGCAATCCAGGATGATGTAAGCCTGTGTTAATTCAGAGTGGACAGTGCAGCCTTTGTTCTGTGCCCTTTGCTGCTGCTCCGGAGCTGTGCAGGGCTCGCCTATGTGACCTCTACCATTGTAGCACAATGTGAATTTGAAGCTTTGTTTTCTTGCCACAGTTGAATTGAAAACAGGGAGCTGGTAAGTGGAGGCTTTCCATTTGAAAATCGTTCCCTTACTGTGCTCTGTTATTTGACTGTTTTCCTTGCAATATTAAAATGTTTATTATTCTTACTGTTGTGAGATACAGTGCATTGGAAATGTTTGGAAATTTTGTCACTTTATGTCTTACACATAAAATCAGAAAATTGCGGCATAAATTTGTATTTATCCCCCTCCACAGTCATCATGCCTCTCCCCCCAAGAGGTCGCCCATGGTAACTGTGGAGGAGCTGCAGAGATCCACAGCCCATATGGCAGAATCTAAAAGCTATGAGTCAACTATTAGTCATGCACTCCACAAATACTTAATGGATGGCCTTAATGGAGAAGTGTCAGTAAAATCCATTATTGAAAGAAAACCAAAAGAAGTCCTGTTTGCAGTTTGCCACAAGCCATGTATGAGGTGCAGCAAACACTTGGATGGAGGCACTCTGGTTGGGTTCTTTAGCTAATATGCAAAATGCTATGTGTGAGTGAAAACTTACACTTCATTCCACCCTGAACACGTAACTTTCATCTCTGTGAAACATGGTGGTGGCAGCATCATGAAAAAAAACAAAAAACTGTTACAAGATGCAACAGACTTGAAACTGGGGCAGTAGTTCACCATCCACCAGGACAACAGCCTTAACCAAACAGTTGGATCTACAATGGAATAGTTATTAAGAAACCATATTTATTATTCTTTGCAAAGAGAAATGGGCAAACATTTTCAGTCTGTAGATGTGCAAAGCTAGCAAAGCATACCCAAATAGACTTGGAGTATTATTTGCAGCGTAATCTGCTTCTTCAAAGTACTGACTCAAGGTGGCTGAATATAAATGTATGCAAGACTTTTCATACTTTTATTTGAAAAACATGTGCTAGTTTCTTTGGGTCTAGCACATAAAGTCCTAACATAGTACATGGCAGTTTGTGGATTTAAGGGGGCAAAATGTGAAGAAATTCAAAAGGTATGAGTAGTTTTGCAAGGCACTGGAATAATTCTGGTTTAGGGCTTTCCACAGATATGCAGCAGATCTGCTTGAAAGAATCATAAGCATTTACTTTCACATTGTCCTGAAAGTGTTTCACTTTTTGTGTGTGAGTTGCAAAGGAAGGCCAAGTAAAGTCAGATCCACTTTGATCTTTGTGCTGCTTTTGCATCGTGTCAAAAATTTGATCTAGACTAGATTTTCACCGTACCCTTTTGTAAAGATGAGATATTTGTTGAGGAAGCCTTTGTGGTTATACATAATCAGCATTTCTACAGTCTCCAACAATAATCTAAAACCACAGGTATACTTAACACAGGATGAGCAGTGTCAGAACCCACTTTGCTCTATTTCCTGACCTATTTGTGGTGCATCACTGGCATTATACAGCAGTTGCAAAAGTACAGATTTACACTATACATTGACAGCAAATAACTGAACTGACACAGAGACCTGCTTATGTGACTCTGTGCTTGTTGTTTTTTAATGTGTTTGCATAATATGCATGTTGTTGCAGAGCTTTAATGCAGATGATTTTGCTTTTGTTCTCTTCAGGTCTAAGCAACAACAAACTGATGCTTCATCTGCACAGCATGAACCCTGATCCTGCTTCAGCCGATTAATTGCAAACTGACATCATTTCACTACCGACGTTCGGACTGTACCAGACCAGCACTGCTGACCACCATCACAGGAACACCACCCAGTTCGTGAGTGAGCAGCTTTATTACCCCAATCATCCACCCAGTTAGGAGCCAGATGGCACTTCTGGCCAATCAAATTGTGGATGCAAGAATACTCAGCAGTATGAACGGGAGAGTGGAGCTTTCTCAGTTCCTGAGAATCACCAATCAAAGCGTTGTCTCGCAGGTAACTTCTGCTCAGGATGACAACCGCAAGAATAGGAAGTATCCCTGCCCATTGTGTGGGAAGCGCTTCCGCTTCAACAGCATCCTCTCCCTTCACATGCGGACTCACACTGGGGAAAAGCCTTTCAAGTGCCCATACTGCGACCATAGGGCCGCGCAGAAGGGCAACCTGAAGATACACCTCCGTACACACAAGCAAGGCATTCTGGGCAAAGGCCGTGGGAGGATGAGGGAGGAGAACAGGCTGCTTCATGAGCTTGAGGAGAGGGCCATACTCAGAGACAGGCAGATGAGAGCTGGTAACATCAGCCAACAGCAAATGCCAGCATCCAATACAAACCAGCTTCAAAAGGCTTTTCTGCAGACTGTCCCAACAGAGTCGCAGTTCTCAGACATCTCTGGTGCAGCAGATCTTCCACCACTTCCATCTACATCTCCTATAGTGACGGCCATCCCAGATGAAATCATCCAGCCCCAAAGTGCTGGCTTCCGCTGCTCCTTTTGTAAAGGAAAGTTTAGGAAGCAGCAGGAGCTTGAGCGCCACATCAGGATCCTGCACAAACCCTACAAATGCACTCTGTGTGAGTTTGCTGCTGCACAGGAGGAGGAGCTCATTGGCCATGTTGAAATGGCACACATAACTGCTGATTCTGGTCCAGGACAGAAGCTGTCAATGGGAGCCAGTGATAATAGGAAGCCCGCTGGTGAATTCCCTTGCGAGGTGTGCGGCCAGACCTTCAGCCAGGCCTGGTTCCTGAAGGGTCACATGAGAAAACACAAGGACTCTTTCGAGCATTGCTGTCAGATCTGTGGCCGTCGCTTCAAGGAACCCTGGTTTCTCAAGAACCATATGAAAGTCCACCTCAACAAGCTGGCCGCCAAGAGTAACATCCTTTCTGATCACAACTCTTCTGTTACCACGAGTAATCTGGACAACCCGAGCAACCTCTATTCCCAATACATCTCCAGAATCCACAACAGGTTTCAGGCGCCCGACCGAGCAGATTTACCCGATTATAACCACATGATGGCCACAGCAGGAACTGACATGAAGGTCAGAGAGGTTTTGGGGAGGATGATTTCTTCTGGTCCAGGTCCTCTGACAGATGCAGAGAGTTCCTTATTGGCCTTAAATCATCTCCACCCTCAACTGAGCTCCACTAGCATGGAGTATCTGCAGAAAGTAATCTCAAACCGAGATGCTCTCAACAACAGTGGCAGCTACGCAGGCTGGCAAATCATTCCACCAGGGCTGCCTATTGATCAGCAAATGTTCAGGCCAAAAGACCAGCAGCAACAGTGCTCCACCTACTTGCCTGAGAGGGGGGTCCCTGTAGATGATGGGAAACTGTGTCTTGGTGACCCAGACACCAAGGCCATCAGCAGACCTGGGAGCCCAGGCAGTGTGAGTCACCATGGGCCAGCAGTGATGATCACAGAAGCAGAGAATTCCATCAACCACCAACAAGAATCTTCCTCTACACCTAAAGGTAAATAATGAATGAGCAAGTCAAAGAGCAGTACTCATAATGATGATGATGAGGGTATTGTTAGAATTAAAGATGCACGATCAGTATTTTATGGCCAATTTCCAATATCTGGCTTCTGTAAAGCTTTGACCTGCCAATACAAATTTTAGCCAATTCTGGTTCCTCTTTAAGAGCTATAAAATGAAAAAATATCAATTCTTAAATCATCCAGGTTCACATGAAGTCTTATCTGGAAGCAGAAGACTTGTGAATAAAAATAACCAAATATTTTTCACAGCTTTTCTAGTTAGAAGTTTTAATGCACATGGCTTTTGTGGACGTTATGAGACTAATGGGAATACAGCTGTAGCTTTTGGCTTTTTGTCTCTGCTGAGAGAAGTCAGCAAGTGGAGAAATAGTGATAGTTAAGGTTGCTGAACGTTTTCAAAGAAATGCTGCATCGGCACCACCTACATGTTTTTTCTTTCATTTTATAAAGCGTTAAAACCTGTTCAAGTAGTTTTAGTTGTAGTTAAAGTTTCGTTTATATTTATAGTTAAGCCCAGATTATTTAAACCTCTGGCAAAATTAGGTTTAAGGCAAACCTTTAACATGTGTCTTTTCGCTGGAAATAATATTAACATTTTGGAGTGTGCAGTCAGAGTCCTCACCGGAATCTGAAAATAGTCAGTCATTCATATAAAGGAATAAAGTTTAGGGTGAGGGCCATGAGGCCTACCAACCCCAAAAACTCATGACCAAATTATCAAAATACTAGTAAGAACATGCAAAATGTTGGTCAGAAATTATAGGAGGGGTTTGATTGCTGTAGTGCCAATAAAGTTTTGTTTTAATGAAAATAATTTTAAAATGTAATCTGTCAGGTGTAAGAATTTTATGCTTCCTCATTGAAGACCCTTGTCATAGATGATGTGGACATCTGTTAAAAATTTCCCATCCTTTCCAACATTTCCAAATCCAACATGTTAAATGACCAAGGGATCAAACGCTCAAAGGAAGAAAACAAAGCAAACTCGCTGTACTGCATCCAGCCTTCTTGTTATCTGCGAAGAGTCTTGCTCTGTCTTGCTCACTCGCAGCCTGTCTTGACATCTTGCAGAAGATAGTTTCCTTTTTAACACCTATTTACGTCTCTCTCCTTCTTCTGACTTCATTTTAAGCACTGATACTAAAAACAGCTGTGTCTTCCTCTCCCAGTACCAGTCCCAGTGTGTTGGGTTCACTATTCGGATAAAATGGTAACATTCTTAACTTTCAGATTTTTTTGTTGTTATATACTGATTAGTCACAGATCAAAAGTTGGCTAATTTTGGGTCGCCAGTTGATTTCTGGGTGAATCTATACTCAAATTGGCTAGTTTGGTTTGTAGTTTGTACCAAACCCAGCATGTTTCCAATTCATACATTTTTTGATTTTTAAAAATGTTGTATTTTTTGTTTTGTTTTACAAATGTATGCTGTAATCTTTCTGTCACTTTCTGTAGGTAGGCATGAAGCCCAGGGTCAGCAACACACCACAGATATTATCATCCACAAGGGCTTTGTCTTTCTTTTAAAGATAATGGCATCATGTTGAATTGTGGGGATAATTAGTACCCTCTATTTTATATCTGTCACATCCCCACCCCTTGCCTACGGGGGCACAAGATGTTAATGCATGCCATCTGGTGTTTTTAATGATTTGATATATACCACCCAGTGATTTTTATGATTTGATCTACCACCTGGTATTTTTATTGATAGTGTTCTTTTCCACCTGGTGATTTGGATGATTTGGCTCAATGGGTAGATGCCTTTCTTGTCATGGCATCCTGCTAACATGTTATCAAGAGGCTAAATTACTGCTGCAACAGTGTTGTTAAGAGAAGAAATTATTTCAAACTTTGTTTTATTTCTTTCATTGCTAATGTGTTTGTGTTTTTTTCTTTTTTGTTTAGTCTCCCTGCTGGAGTAGGACTGTCATGTATATCTGAGTCTGTTACGCTCTGGTGGGATTTGATCCAGTATCCTCTTAAATGATGTCCGCATAGCAGAGATAAATGGATCAGGTCTAATCCCCTTAGATGTTTTGTTTCCATATTGTACGCACATACTGGTAGCTGCATATTTACATGTAAATGCTGGCAGTTTTGTGGCCAAATCCCTCTCCAGTTGCTCTTTAAGAAACACATACAAACTCCACTGTTTGCACTTTTCCCTCCTCTCCCATATCTCCGAGACCATACGGTGTCACTCCCGGAAACATTTATGATAGTTGGCTTGCTAAGGATTTGAGTGTGCACAGTTCTGGGATGGCACATTCAGTATCAGACTCTAATTTCAGTCAATATTAAGCATGGAAACTAATTCATTGTAAAGGTCAGGCGTCATTGCTTTAGTCAATGATGGATCCGGCAGGCTTGCTTTCTCTCTCTCTCTCTCTCAGCCGCCCCCCCGTCTTCTCCTCCTTTCCTCCCTCTTCTTAGTCCTGTGTAATGGTAGACTCACTCTGGGGGCTTAGCACCGCATTGTTTAGCTCTGACAATATATCCCAGAGACCTCTGCAGCTGCTCCCTGCGCTCACAATGACAGATTAATTAACACAATCACACAGTGCTGGCCCTGGCTCAACGCACAGGTCTGCTGTGGGACAGATAGGTAAATCCTACACATATGGAGAACACGCACCACTTGATGAGGGTTTAATAACAAGGATAAGTTTTTTTCAGTGGAGGGGGGGGGTACGCTTGTAACTGATCAAGTCTGTCTGTCTCGATGGCTGGACATGGAGGAAGAGAGAGGAAAAGAGTGTTTTCTAATTCAGGAGAGCAGAGATGCTGAGGAAGAATTACCACTGCCAGATGTTCAGCTTGAGGAACATTGATTAGTCCAGAATTACTGGCTGCATTATTCATAGTCAGCCTATGGTGGTCATGAAGTTATTGATGTTCTCAATATGGATAGCAAATATAGTACAGTGGTGGCTGTCAGAGTGAGCGAGCCTGCCTTTGCTTGATACATTCAGAAAGCATCTCTAGATTTCGACATTTAACTGCAAATACCCAGCATCTTAAATTAGAAATCGTACTTTCATTGATTTCAAAGGAAGGATGGTTACAAATTACTTCTCTGAATATCTAATCAGGACACAATTTAAAAATGCACTATAGCTTTAATTATAATTTGAGATTAGGAGTTACGACTCTTTTTTCTTAAAGGATAAACTCATAAAAGCTGCATTCTGGAGCCCTGTGACCTACATTAGGCCAGTTACGTTCACAATTTGAATAAAATATGGCTAAAAAATATGAAATCGTCTGACAGTTATTAATTAGTCCCATTCAAAGCTCTTAACCTCAAGGTCAGTGAGCAGACACCATGTAATGGTGCTGTCCCTACATGTATTTTGTTCCTTATTTCCTGGCTTTATGCCACTTTAACTGTAAGTCACAAGAGCCTAAAGTGATAAGTGTCTGTAAAACTGTGAATGGTAACATGAGCAGTGGTTTTGCCAGAAACACAGTTAAAGTGGGCTGGTGCACAGAATATCACATTTCATTTGGTTGCTCCAGTTACTTTAATCTATCCTGTTTGTTTGCCAACAGTAAAAGCATCTTTTAACTTGGACCCTGGCTTAATAAAACCACATTGCATGCAGAGATCAGCCTGTCTGACTGGTTTGGCTGAATAGATTACCTGTTGGCTTTTCCATCTTCCCTTCACTTCTGTCTTTTAATCCTCTTTTTAATTATTATTGCAGATATGAGGCTCAAATTAAGCTCAAAATGCTTGTTTTCCTAGCATGCAGATAAAAAGATTTACCCAGGGAGTTCTGAACACCTGCCTTGAAATATTGTTCCGCCGTCTCCTGAATGCCATTTGGCTTAATTGACTTGGAAACGTCCCAAATGCGTCATTGACTATGTGGTCTAATTAATATTAATAATATATGCTATTATAAACATCAAAGAACATCTGGTGCCCCTGTTTTTTTCTCCCCTTACCAGTCTTGTGTGCGAGTCTCACTGTGTTTCATCTTAAACCAAACCAGAAAACATGTATCTCTGTTTTGCATTTCAGGTGCCTGATTACGGTATGCAGTGCCATATTTGCCCCCTTATAGATTTTTTTTTCTGTTTTTTCCTCTTTTGTCACAGTTAAACGCTTTAGATCATCAAAGCAGTTTTATTATCAAACGAAGACAACCTGAATAAATACAAAAGACAGTTTTCTAATGACGATTTCATTTATTAAGGAAAGAAAGCTGTCCAAATCAACCTAGCCCTATGTGAAAAAGTAATCACCCCTTCTGGCATGGAATAACTGATTAACAGATTTCTTTGGAAAGCTGAGTTAGGTTTCTCTGGCCACACCCAGACCTGATTGCTGCCTGACATAAATAATCAAAGAATGACTTGAACAGAACCTGATTGAGAACATGAAGTTGGCTAAAAGATCTCAAAAGCAACACATCATGCCCCAATATAATGAATAAGGGAAAAAAAAAGTTGATAACATCTATCAGTCTGGAAAGGGTTACGAAGCCATTTCTACGGTTTTGGGACCCCAGTGAACCACAGTGAGAACTGTTATCCACAAACGGAGATAATATTGAAGAGCGTTATAACTTCCCAAGAGAGGTTGACCTGCTAAAATGAACTCCAAAAACACACAAAAAAACCCAGAACAACATCCTCTCTTTGCTTAGTCAAGGTCAATGTTCGTGATTCAGCAGTAAGAAAGAAACTAGGCAAAAATGGCATCCAAAGGAAAATAACTATCTGAATGATCAGCAAGATTTCTGGGAAATTTTTCTTTGGACTGAGGAGACAAAAGATGAACTTTTTGGGAAGTTTGCATCCTGGTGCTTGAAACCAACGTAGCATTTCAGAAAAAATCAGTTCATGACCTTAAGCCTTAGCACACTTGGGTCATGCATCAGAACAATAAAACAAACCACACCAGCAGGTCCACCTCTGAATAGCTAAACACACACAACAACACACTGGATGTAAGTTGCATTGCGATACTGTGGGATGACTTTAAACAGCCTGTTGATGCTTGAAACCCTCCTATGTGGCAGAAGCTGCAAAGAAGAGTGGAGCTAAATTCCTCCACAGCTATAGAGAAGACTCATTGCCAGTTATCACAAATGCTTGATGGTAGTCTTTGCTGCCAAGGGTGGCACAACCAGTTATTAGGTTTAGGGGGCAATTACTTTTTCACATATGGCCCGGTTGCTTTGGATTCCCCTTATAAAAGAAAACATCATATGAAAGCTACCTTTTCCATTTGCTTAGATTATCTAAAATTAAAAATTGTTTAACGATCTGAAACATATAGGTGTGACATAAAAGAAAGAAAAACTGAAGAATTGTGTGAGGGGACAAATACCTTTTCACATCACTGTTGAGAGAGAGAGAGAGAGAGGGAGAGAGAGAGAGCGAGAGAGAGAGCCAAAGCCCTGCGGTATATAGACTTTTTTGATATCTACAATATAACTGCCAAATGCCCGTGTAAGCAAATAATATGTGAGAATGTGATTGCATTGACGGGAATATATGACTGTAAATCTTGAAGCCTATTTCCATATGAAATGAATCACTTGTCCAAGCCCAGCTGCATGCTTTTTCCACAGACATGGCTCACTTGAGGCTTTTATTTATTTATTTACCTTTTTTCCCCCTCCACCATGTACATGTAAGAAGCAGATAACTTATACGCATCACTTCATTAGATGCTCTGTGTTAGGTGAGAGAGGCTTGGGTTTGTAATGATGCAGTAATTGGAGTTTTGGCTGATAAATCTAAGCTCTAAAATTACTCCCTTCACATAATGTGAGGCTCAGCACTGTAAGTAAATCTTAAACTGATTAAGTTAGCATGAACCAGGCAATCACAAAGATGGCACCCATCCAAAGGAAGAGAGAGGAGGGGAAAAAAGGCAGAGGCAGTCTTCATGCTTTGTGTTGGTTTTCCGGCTTTCATGAAGGCTGGCAAATGGGTTTAAGAAGGTCCGCACTGGAAGATGAGGTCAGATATATGTGTTTTCTGCATTTGCAGCTTGCCCGTAATGTCATCGTAATTTAAGCCACAGAATAATTGAGATATATGGTGTGTCTAAAAGAGTTCCATTAAGCTGTTTGGATTTCTGTCTTTTGTGTGTGTGTGTGTGTGTGTGTGTTTTGTTTGTTATTGGAGAAAAGGGTGTGGCACTGTTTAGGGTCTATTTCCCACTCTCCTACGTTTAATGTACACCGACATTATATCACATGTACTTCGCTGCACACACAGACACACACACACACACACACAATCATATACAGGGTAAAAAGGGGAGAACCGACTTTAGTTCAAGGGCATGATTTTTCAATTTCAGCTGTGACTTTTCAATCTCATTAAGTAGAGCTCAATATAATTAATACGTGGGTGTTATTTTACGGTTTTGTAAATTGTAATAGTCGAGAAAACAACTCTCCTTGCGCTACCATTCAGTTCAAAATGATGGTGGAGCTGGTACTACAGATCATTAGATTAAGATTTACCTCAGAGAATTACCTTAGGGTCAGATCCTAAGGTGTATGAAATAGATATTTCTGTGGCGGGGATGAATCACTCCAGTAACTTAGGTATTAGTCCATTAAAGAAGAACAATAAGGCATCAATATGCATAGAATTAAATTAATGGTGGTGGGTTTATCTCCTCATCCCAGACGCATCCCTAAAAGACACAGTATAATGTATGACCTGACCTTCAAATGCCAGGAGAGTGTTGGGCAATAAACTGCCAATATTTGTGGCTTAATGGCGCCGGATGACTTTTACTGTAATTGGAATGGCAGCGAAACAGCTGGGCTGTTTAAAGACAGTGCGAGGCAGAGGTCTGAGACAGTCACTAACTCAAAATGGTCACATGGAGTGTGTTTAACCCTGAAGGGTATTTCTTTGACGGCTGTAAGGATAAAAGTGTAGGTAAACAGAGGGAGAAAGACGTTTAGATTACCTTTAATTAAAAGTTATGCCGCGCATGATCAAATCTTGTATCCAGATGGTTATTATTCACCAGTTAAAAAGAAGAAAAATTGCCCTTTGTCATTTTCCACAATAACACACTTTGTACTTTTTGAATTATGTTTCCAACATGCCATTTTTCAAGTATGAAGCAAAAATAAACTCAGTTACAGTAGATGGCGTGGTTAATCAGGGCCGCTCACATGTCGACATTATTTTTGACTCAGAAACCCACTTTACAGGCTTTGATGGAGCGCGGCTTGTGTCTGCAACATCTGCCTTGTTCTAGTTGCTTAACAATTTCACTGTTTATTATTTCTGGAAGAATCTTGTTTGGTGTTAACATCTTTGGGTGTATTTATTGCACATGGTGGTGGCGTCCATACTGTAAAATGATGGATCACTGGAGCTGAAAGCTGATTACAAGCTTGATTTACTGCAGGGCAGCACTTAAATCATTCAACTCAGCCTAGTGTGAGATTGCAACATTTTTCTTGTTTAGACAACTGGTCTTGGTGCATATAGAGCAAAATATACAAAATGACTCATATAACCGTAGATTCTTAATCTGATTTTGATTATAACATGCTTTTGTTATTATTCTTTTCGTTAGGTGAAAACATGTACAGGTGTCCAATCTCCGGTGACTATACAGCTGCACAGACAGCCTCTCTCAGCTTCCATCTGGACCGCTACCACTTCCCCCACTGGCAGAACAGCGGAGATCTTTCCCCTCCTTTGCAGCCCAGTGGCAGCAGCAGCTCCAGCCCCAACAGCAAGCACCGACCAAGATCCAGAGAAGACTGGAGTCCAGCTGCAGGGCAGTACCTTGATCTGGAGTGCCACACTGAGGAAGTTACTCTTGCCAACAAGCAGTCCAACCCCACTGACAAAGATGTAGAAGCCTCTGTGTCTGATAAAACCAGAAAGTCACAGTATGAGCCTTTGGATTTGTCTGTCAGGCCAGAGTCTGTCCTATCTCAACCAGCTATGTCTTCTGCTGCACTGGTACAAATGTCTGGCCTTTTTAGTAATGGGCTCTCGTCCACTATTAGCCGCCGGCTACAAAGTTACCCAAATGCAGCAGCTGAACTCAGTATGAAACCAGCATATCTGTGTGACCTTTTGGTGCAGGGAACAAAAGAAGACATGAACTCACATTCTGCAGGCTCCATAGGTCACGATGTTGAGGTTGCATTTGAGACATTTGAAAGGAAGAATAAAAATGAAGATTCTGCAAAATGGAAGATGCTAAAAAATGATGCGCCTGAGTCAAAGGAACTGGGACAGGCCAATGCTGATTTCGAGGGGCCTGGTGGAAAAAATCAAACCAAGCTTGGTCAGTGGGGAAGAGCTGCGGCTGAATCTCCCATCTCATCTTTTGAGAGTTTGACTCCAGGGCGGGCAGACTCACTCCTTCACCAGGGTGCCCTGCTCTCCTTCCTTAGATCCCAGGGAAACCTGACTAACAGCCCACTTGTTAATGCCCACAAAGCCAATGTAAACGGTGGAGATAATGTCGACAGGGAAGCTGCAGGTGAGCATAAACGTATTGATAATACAGCACCTTGCCAATGTATTCATATTCATGCCCCTTGAACTTTTTCACATTATAGCCACAACGTTCAAAGTTCTTTTACTGACAATTTTATGTTGTAGGCCATCTCAAAGTGCTCTGAATCAAAACTATATTGAACCATCTTTTGCTGTTATTTCGACAGTAAGTTTTTAATGGTATGTCTCGACCACCTTTGCGCATCTGTAGACTGAAATGCATTCTTAATCTTTGTGAAATTGCTGAAGCTCGGGCAGACTGAATGGAAAGCATCTCTAAGCATCAATTTTTAAGTCTTGCCACAGATTGTCAATTGGATGTTGGTCTGTACTTTGAATAGGCCGTTCTAACACATGAATATCCCTGATCTAAACCATTCCATTGTAGCTCTGACTGCATGTTTAGGGTCCTTGTCTTGCTGGAAATTAAAGACCCCTCAGTATAACGTATTTCAAGTCTTCAGCCTCTAACAGGTTTTCTTTCAGGATTGGCTGTATTTAGTACCATCCTTTCCCCATCAACTCTGACCAGCTTCCATGCGTCTGGTGAAGAAAAGCTGCTTAACGCTGCCACCACCCTGTTTAGGCATGAGGTTGGTATGTCCATGGTGATGTCCTTGTTAGTCCCCCCTCACCTAGCGTTTTGCATGTAGGCCAAAAAGTTCAATTTGGTCTTATTTGACAAGAGCACCTTCTTCTACATGTTTTCTATGCTCGCTACAAATTTTAAATGGTACTTTTAGCTTTCCTCTCACCCCGACTGCACACCTAATACAGTATCCCGTCAACAGATTCTTCCACAAGAGCTGTGGATATTTGCAGCTCCTCCAGTGTTACCATGGGTCTGTTATCTTCTTTTCTTGCTTGGTTTGTCAGTTTTAGTGGATGGCCATGACTTGGTTGGTTTTCAGTCATGCCTTACTTTTTCAATTTTTATGGATTGAACAGTGTTCTGTGAGATGCCCAAAGCTTGTGACATTATTTTGTAACCTATTCCTACTTTAAGCTTCTTCACAACTTTATTCATGACCTGTCTGGTGTGTTACTTGGTTTTCCGACACATACCTGGACTCCATTTGCTAATTAGTTGACCTTTAAAGCTGGCTCGTTACCACATTTGTATTTGTAAAAGGTTTAGAAAACCATGTATCATTTTCTTTCCTTTTCACAATTATACGCTACGTTGTGGTGGTCTAACACATAAAATCCCAACATAACACGTTGAAGTTTGTGGATTCAACATGACAAAATGCAGAAAAAGTTATAATATGTTATGACTTATATAAGTTATAACATTTTAATGAATACTTTTGCAAGGCGCTGTACAATGAAAGTAGCTGTCACTGGTAACAAGCTTCAGTTAGAACTCGCTCAAGATTTAAAGGTATATAATGCCATCTAGTGGACAAAGGCAGGCTGGTCATCATCTTGTTATCTGCTGATAGATGCTTCACAGTGGACTGCTTGAGTTAACTGGTGCTCAAGCTTCAGACCCTGCATCAGCACGTGACATCGCCAGCCGCATGTATTGTGCTACACGATTCCAAAAAGAGTTTTTGGCAGGATCTCAGCCTTCATACCCCAACAGCGGGAGTGTGAAGAGCGAGTGTGAGTGTGTGTGAATCATGCCAATTATGAACAACACACTTCCTTTATACTTATAGCACTTGAGGTTTTTTTTCGTCTTTCTCTTCCCAGATCTAAACTCTGATCTCAAATAAAGGCTAAATAAGACACAGGTGCGCAGCACTGATTAGCTGTACACTTTAAAGGATGATATAATCTCCTTGTGTGATAGGTTACAAATCGCCAAGCCGATGGAGCCCACTGATGGAGAGGCTTAAACTCTTGTGCTGGTGTGATACGGTTGCTGAGTGCAGATTTAATAATGCTGTCTCTCAAGAGAGGGAATCCAACAGCTGGGGTCTTTGATATGCATGTATTATGAGTGCAACATGATACACCTTCCCTCTGATCCCCCTCTTATTCAGAAACTCAATATGTTCATGTGAAAGACAGGAAAGTGCCTGTCAACTCCATTAGGGATTAACATCTGTTCCCTTTCTTTATGATTCTAACAGCAAGATGTAGTTTTCTATTTGATTTTACAGATGGTTAGTATAATATGCAGAGAAATGTCCCTCCCCCTTTATAGCCTCTGCACTGTTTGTGTTTCTTTCTTCATTTTATTGTTTATGATGCTAATTGGATTAAAATATTACGCGGGATTCAGAAAGGCAGGACAATTCTGGGTTTGTGCAGTGCAAAACGTGTTTCAGCTCACTTTAAAATATCTGTTAGTCATTAAGCCACACTTTTTCCCATTCAGCATATTCCCCTGCAACTGTTGCCTATATTTCTCAGTAATCTGATCAATGCAAGCTATTTAAGTGTTCCCTGCCTTCTGTTTGCTGCAGATTGATTGTTTTGCCTCTTCCCTGAGGAAGCGAATGTCAAAGATACAATAAACACCTGTCAGTCACAGTGGACAGTGAGATGGGTAGCTGACATTGAGAGTCCACTGAATGTCCTCCAAAAACCAAACTAAGCAGGTGGCTCCGCAGTCTGTCCTGTCTTCCGTGATGACCAGGTGGCTTTGTCACGGGGCTGTCTCCTGTTGCCCCCATCCTCACCATACTGCATGGCACGTCGAGTGGCATGGTGACATATTGCCGGGCAGTTTGGACATGGAGTGATGTGTTTGTGATGACAGTTCGGGTCGGCTCCAATGTGCCAGCAGTGGTAATTGGCCAGATGGTGACCTCTGGTTGAACCTGTCTGCATGCTCATTATTCTCATCGAACCCTCCCTTATGTGTTAAACGGTCCGTCACTCCTGCACTGCTCGAACTAAACCACTAGATGGCAACATTTACCATATTTAGGCCTAAGCACAACCTTAAAATCGCTCTCCTATGCCTACATTGGATATTAAAAGTCTTCACACCATAATGTGAAAAACGAGCGCAGGAGAAATTCAATTTTTCAAAATTTTTACATCTTTTTTCCAACAGATGCTTCAAAACTCTCAAAAAACGATTTTTTTTATTTGAATGTGTTAATGATGAAGTATCAGTGCCAGGCTAAGAGAAATTGTTTTTGGGAAATTATGAGAATAAAGTCTTAACATTACGAAAATAAACTCGTAACATTATGAGAATAAAGTAATAATTTTTATGAGAACTATTAAAAAAAAGTGAAGTCTTCCATGCGTTAAAATTAGGAATGTTAAGCATCAAGTTATACTTTGGTATCTGTTTCACAAATAAGGAAATTCTTAATATTTCTGTATCAAATTATTATCAGTATCAGGACTTTAAAATGATTGTGCAAATGACTGTGTCTGTTTCAAAGAAAGAACCACACAGGACTTGAAAGACATTGTTTAATTAGTGGAAGAGTAGCTGTCATTACTTTATTCTCCTAATAGTCCATCTTTTTCTCGTTATTTCTAGAAAAAAAAATTCTCTTAGCCTTTTTTTGCTAACATTCATCCCCCAAAAACATGATGGTGCCACCACCTTGCTTCACTTGTATGGCAGTCTTTTGATCATGTGTAGTGTTTTTTCTAAACCTTTGGTACTTTCGATGAAAAAGTTCACTTTATTCTCACGAGGCCATGAAATTCTCCCCCACATCCTTTTAGGAGACTTACAGTATATATAT